>CM020180.1:3864601-3925391 GCA_009805545.1 Oryza longistaminata | reverse complement strand
ATGTTTACAGTACTACTACTACAGCATGCATGACTTGCATTAGTAAAAAGGTCAGGTGATTAGGGAGGAAACTACCATGGGAAAAGACTGATCGCCTTTTAGCCGTGGAGTATACGATTTTTGTTCGTACTAGGGCAATACAAACGCCAGTGAATGCGACACTGGCTACTGCTTTTATCGACGGGCAATACCGACAACAGTATTTTCTTAGTACGCGGACCGTTTCACAACAAGGTATATGTGAGATTACAACAAAATAAACGGTCATAACAAGGGATACTTAAGATTATGGTAGAGAAAACAGGGATAAGAATTTTTACACGATTTAGATTACAGAGGGGTGCAAGCTAGCTAATCTAGCCTGCCGGCTAGTATACAGCAATAACTAATATGACGAAATTTGGAGTGGATAGCTAACTATTGACTTCCTCCTTATTGGTCTTCAGCGTAGCTCTCATGGTTGTGGCTTATGATACGATCCATCCATTTTTGGGACTACGTATTTATTAAGGTATGTAATTCTGTTTTTCTATTCTCGTCAAAGGAGTTATCTTTCTTATATGCTATATTTCCATATTTAAATATAACTTTCCATTAAAATGGTACGCGGTATTTCTGATAGTCACGAACCCAATTACTTCATCATACTCATAATGTTGCCTAGAATCTATAACAATGAATCTGGACATAGGTTCTGTCTAGATACATTATTCTAGAATTAATCACCCATTATGTCCAGATTCACTATTCTAGAACGTAGCCAGCATGTTTGGAGGATACCTAATCTATAACACCAAATATTTTTTAAAAACATAACTTTCAAAATGTAATTATACTTATGATTTAATTATATTGTAGGGACTTGCTCGGTTCTAGAGGAAAACCAATGATTTTTTATTCCTAAAAATATTTTTCTTAAATATCAATTTATCTGTATAGGAACAAAATATAGGAAATCAAAGGAAATTTCTCTTTCCTAAAGTAACTATAGAGATAAGGTGTAGGACATTTTCTTCTTTAAAAGTTCTTATGGATTATGTGTATTTATTTTTATTCCTTCCTATTCTCTGGACTACTCATGTGGATTGAAACTCGTCCAAACCGTGCACCTCTAAAAGGTCAACTGGAATGAAAAAAAAATTATCACTACTTTGGCAATTATATTTCAGAAATTGTAATAGAAATTTTGCATGCATGGTTTGCGTTTCGTACTCACTTTCGATGGAAGCTGAGAGGATCTTGATATTGCACTACGGTTCCGAACAGGTAAAAACAAGGCAGACGGCAGTAAATACAGTAAAGAGGAGCAGTGTTCTGAATGAACATAATTGAACCTCTCCCGTCAGCAACCCGATTTCAATTCCATGATACGATGCCTGGTGCTCCTAGCTTACTGCTGCTGCACTGCTGACAATGGCTACCCTACCCCCGTCACCCTTTCTCCGGTTTCTGCCACCATTTTCTCCTGCGGGTTTTTCTTCGCGCGCCGCGCCGGTTGCACCGGGAAAAATGGGCTCTCGGTCCGTCGCGCGGGCTCCGCCGATGTAGCCACCGCGCGCCTGATTGCAGTAAATTTCTAAGCTAAAAGCACGGCGTGGTTTAGTTATCAACTTTTTCTTTAAACTTTTAACTTTTTCATCGCATCAAAACTTTTCTGCACAAACAAACTTCTAACTTTTCCATCACATCATTCCAATTTCAATCAAATTTTCAATTTTAGTGTGAACTAAACACACCTCAGAGCCAACGAGTTTAGCTGCTAGCGCGATCAATGTCATGGGTGGTGCGGAATTGCTGAAAGTCCCAAAGACCGAACGAGCAAGTAAGCAACAGATGATGGGTCATGGATTAGCGAAGAAACCGGTAACAACTGGATACAGGTTTCATACAGTTTTCAACTGTTTCATATTCTGACTTAGTATATAAAAAATATTTTCTGTCAATATCATGTTAATGGCGTTACTGAATAGCTAAATTAGGAGTAACAACTATAGGAAATTTCTAGACAACCGAGAACCTTTTTTTAATGGATGATATCGTTTCTCACGATTTTATCTCTACATGGAATTCTCACGAAACACCGTCGAGAAGAATATTCAGTTTGCGTGAAAAGAAAAAAACAGCCCCTCAAATGCGCCCTGATTTTTGCGCCACGTGCACGCATGTTTATCCTCACTTTTAAAAGAGAATGAAAAGTGGTTCAACTTTCCGGTACATGGAATTTACACGAGTACGTCCAAAGCCGGCAAATACTGGGGAGCTAGGCCGTACTTCACGTGTACGTACTAATCACCATTTCAAACTTTCAAAATTTTGAAACACTCCCATTAGGGACGAGGTAATTAATTCACTAATTCCACCAGCAATTAACACACTAATGCCAAAGGCTGCATCGTGCCGTGACACACGGTGTGTAGGCTGTAGGATGGAGTAGCGATTTCGCCCTAGAAGCAGTGTGCTTGTCGTACAACTCCACCATATCTGATCTTAACAGGAGTGCCATTGCTGTGCTGGATGATCTGATGAAGAGTGTCAGCGCTAGGAATCTTGAGCGCGTCCGGAGCCTGAAAAGCAGCCTCACTCGCTTGCTTGCAAGTGTGCAGAAGGTATCATTACTTCATTAGAATGTACATCTTTGATCCGTTGATGTCTCTCAAGTATCACTCACATCCTTTGTTCATTTCTACTAACAAACGGTACACCATTTGCTTAGCTATCTTAGTCTGAATTTCTGAACAATAGTATATGCAATACGTATGGTGTCAATAACAAAGCACGTTTAGATCTTCAAAAGGCCTGCAAACATAAATCCAATTATCATTTATTGTATATAGTTCTGTAATTTTTCTCATACTTCACAAAGCTCATCCATCTCATTTAACCTACCTTTTCTTCAAAATGATATTGCCTTTCAAAAATTCCAGGTCAGAGATGAAGTAGAGCATATTTTGGATGATAATGAAGCTATGGCACATCTGTGTACAGCAAGGAAAACAAAAGAACAGAAGGACGAAGTGAGCACCATTTTATTTCCAGAAACAAGACTCTGTAGAACACACTCTAGTATTGAGAACAGTACTGGCATTCGTACATGTGTTCCTTCAGATAGCGATGCTCATATCCTAGATATGTTATTGGAAGCCTATTTCAAGCAGCTTGATGGGATTCGCAACAGAATTTTCTTGGTTAGTTCTTTTCTTTCCCTTGCATTATATTTGGTTAGAGGGACACAATTCTTATGGTAGTTCCCATATATCATAAATCACTCTGATCGTGCAAAGAATTCTCCTTTGTAAATTTCACAGGTTCGGCAGTATATTGTTGACACAGAAGATTATATCAGCATCCAACTTGACAACAAACGGAATGAACTCCTAGGGCTCCAGCTTACCCTGATCATCGCATCCTTTGGCATAGCCATCAACACCTTCATAGCTGCGGCTTTTGCGATGAACATCCCTCACCGTGGGCATCATTTCATTATTGGAGTACCGTTTGAACCATTTGTTGGAGCCACCTCATTTTTATGCATGTCGATTGTCATACTGTTGTTCACATATGCCTGGAGGAACAGGTTGCTCTGCACTTGAGCTAGCACAACCTCAAAGTAATCAACAAGAGCCTCACCTCTTACCTGTGATACTGATTAGTAGTATTCTTCTTCAGAATGCCTTAGAATTTCTGTTCTATTTGTGCTTCAGAAGTTCAGAATGCCTCAGTTACTAACAAGAAGAACTGCTTCTCAATGTGGAAACGTGCAATCCATGAGTTATGAGTTCACATCCTCTACCATAATGGTATTTTCATTATAGGTACTGACATGTGGAGTAATAGAAGGGTGGGACCCACATATCAGTGACTGTAATGGTAGCGACATTATGGTAGAGGATCCTCACCCATGAGGTATATATATTTCTGATTTCCCTGACAATGTAAAACAAGTTGAGCTTACTCTTATTTCATGTGAAGGGAATCATTGTCATATACTCCTACTCTGCCCCCAACATATCTACCTATATTGGGCCAATTTCGCTTACCTTGTGAAGGTTGTCTTCCTGCAGCTCCGTTTACCATGGAGTAGTGGAACGGGATCATTTGACTTAACTACTGTGTAGTTGAGCCACTGACATGTGGGTCATAGTAAAGTTGGACCCACATGTCAATGACTCAAGGGATCTGCTTCCCTCCATTCTCCAATTGCCGGTGCCGGCCGATCTCCGTCAGCGAGGGACGTAAGAGCAAGTATAATAGTGAGCTATAAGCCTACTATAAGTTTATGTGGAGGAGAGATGTAACAAAAAGTTAAGGGTGTTGGCTCTCATGCTAGAGCTAGCTTAACACAAACTCCAAGACAAATACAATTAATGTATAAGTGAGAGATAGAGAGAGGAGAAGAAAATTGTAGCTAACCTTATAGCTAATATATTATATGTGTTGGCTTTAAGATTGGCTAATAGTAGGAAGTGAGCTCTATTATTATCCTTGCTCTAAAAGCAGGTACAATAACGGGCTATAAGCCAGCTGCAAATATATTTTAAGGAGATAAATGAGGAGAGAGAAGGGCAGCGGGCTACAGATTTGTAGCCAGCTGTAGCACGGACTTCAAGACACAGTGTGTATGACAGGTGGGACCAGGTATTAATAGTGTAGTATGTAGCTATTGTATGAATGAGCTATTAGATTGGCTATAGATAAATTAGAGCTAGTAGTTGGCTATACTATTGAACTTGCTCTAAGGCAGTTTCAAATATTCGACGTGTGATTCTGCTTATCGGACCCTGTGCAACTGATCATGTCTCGGTCAAATTGACAGTCCCCAGCACACAATTATCAGCGCAACACGATGGATTCATGGAATACGTTGTCGTCAATACACAATCCAACACCAGGTCTACATTATTGTCAACATTCGCAGGGTGAGAAGAAACAAAGGAAAAAAAAGAAAGAGAGAGAAAACTCTCTGTGTTTCATTTCTCTTCGATGTGTGTAACAGGGATGCCTCTGAGAGCTAATCACAGAGAAGCAAACCCCAGATGTTGCGGCTGAGGATTAGAAGCTGAGCCCGAGCTGTAGCCCGAATGCTGCGTGGATTAGAAACAGGGTCATGATGCCGCTGCCGAGGAGTCCATGTGCATTTCTCAGCGAAGGATTCCCCTGAAAAAGAACACAGTTGAGTTACAGATGCTGTTTCTGGCAGAATACTGAATCTTGCATGTTTTGAAAGCAAGTACTGAACTGAAAATTGTAATCTGAAGTTACCTCGAACAATGTCGGCAGGATAGACTGAATGGTAAGGAGTGCAAGGCCGATGATGCCGGTCACAGCATGCGGACTGCAAAGCCATTGCCAATGAAAGATCAGAAGGTAATTCAACCTAGTGTTACCTAGTGCCTGAAGCCCTGAACTCTGACTGATCAAACTTAACCTTCTGAATTCTGTAACTAGTGCACCTTTTTTTTTTTTTTTTTATGTTTTACAGTACTACTACTACAGCATGCATGACTTGCATTAGTAAAAAGGTCAGGTGATTAGGGAGGAAACTACCATGGGAAAAGACTGATCGCCTTTTAGCCGTGGAGTATACGATTTTTGTTCGTACTAGGGCAATACAACGCCAGTGAATGCGACATTGGCTACTGCACCTCGAAGCGTACATCCATACCGCGATACGATAACGAAATGCCATAACTCTATACGTAGTACGTGCCTACGCCATTTTCTGCACTGCGCAATTGCAGCAGTATACAGGAGTAGTACGTACTACACTCCTGCAGGCCCTGCTACTGCTACGTTTTGCTCTAAAAAAAAAGGCACAAAAAGAAACACGAGAGCATCTTGGCACTGTATATTCTCGGCCGCGGGACACTCAACCCCGCCAAAATTTCGAAATCTCCCGCCGAAGTTTCGCGCCAAGAAGCAGCCGCCGCCGCCGCCGCCACCACCACCGCGCGGTGCAGTGGCACGTGTGGCGCCGGAAAGGTCGAGGCAAAGTGGTCAAACCCCCCCACTCATGTCACCCCCCACCACTCACCAACTGCGCCACGTCTCCTCGCCGCTCCACCGTCACTGACAAGGTGGGCCACCCACCCCACCTCCGCGACCATGCTGGGTGGTGTGGGGGTAGCGTCTCGTGTCCGTTTCGGGTGGCACCACCCACCGTCAGTGCGCCCGGTCGGTCGGGGCCCCTTCGCCACGCAACGCGCCCGAAACCGCTCGAGAAGCTCGAAGAAATAAAACAAACCCCGCCGCGTCGTCGTCGTCCGGCGTGCGCGTTTTCCTCAGCATCCAACGGGAAAAAACGTCGAAACACACGTACGCTAGCCAGTGCCGTGGTGCGGTGCACGGCCGCTGCGATTCCGCGGACGAACCGAAGGGTAGAGGGTTAGACGGGATGATTTCGCGTCGGCGTGCGTGGGATTCAGGGGCGCCGTCGTGCCGGCGCCCGTGTCCGTGGCTGTGGCGGAAAATTGATGGCGCCGGATGGGGGATGGCCCCTCCAATCACGCACGGAATCCGCTGCCACCCACACACAAATACGGCCGCGATTGATAGGAGGGCCATCATGAAGGAGCGGCAGGTTGTTGCAGGGCATGGCCCCGTGCAAAATCTGAGCCAAACAACGAGCTGCACACGGGCCGGCCTCGCTGCTGGGCAACTGCTTCAGCCTCGAAACACTAGCTCGGCTGCTTTGAGCAGATATACATGATGCAGATCCGTGTAACGCTACGGGCGACATGACCAGCAGCGAGATTTTCGTCATCAGATGATGGGTATCGTCGTGGCAGATGGATCATCCTCGCATCCATTACTACTGCTACTGGCGAAATGGTCCAGGATTTCTTAGAGCAAGGTCAATAGTATAGCCAATTATTGGCTCCAAAACTTCTATAGCCAATCTAATAGCCTATTTATACAATAGTTAACTATAAAAATATACTACACTATTAATACTCGGTCCCACCTCTCATACACACATAATAACTTGAAGTCCGTGTTGCAGCCGGCTACAAATCTGTAGCCCGCTTTCTTCTCTCTCTTTTCTTTTCTTCTCGATATATGCTTATAGCCGGCTATTGTACCTGCTCTTATACGGCTTTGCAAGGATCAAGAAAACAGCAGCGTCCGGCCGGCGGCCAACACGCATTCCTACTACTGTGAGTCGTGTCCGTGGGCCTGAATCGTGTGTAGTACTACTCCAGTCGAGTGAATGGGCGAAGCAGAGCTCTATAATGCGTCGTGGTACTGAACATTTTTGTAGAGTGAAGGCGACAAGCAAAGGAGAAGTGAAGGGCATCAATGTATCATTATCATAACATTTTGTTGCCATTCTGCGATGCGATGCAACTGGCTCTGGAGATCCCGCATCATTATCGTCTGAAGCGGAATTGATTAAACCTGCAGCGTAAGTGACGCAAGGCATTCAGAGTTTCAGAGTCGTATGCTTTGGTTTTGTCGCTTTGTTTACTAAAATTGCCAGCGAGTACTGCGTACGAGTTGTAGTACAGCATCATTGTTCAAGATATAGCCGGTCAGATCTGGACCGCAGAAACGCAGAAATGTATTTTTGTCACGGCAAAATCTACCTCTCCAAGGTTACCAATACAAATGGCATCTTGAATATGGGCCGTGAAATTCGGTCCAGAAAGGGCCTTTTGGGCTGAAATTGCTCAGTCTTGGGCCTGAAAAGTTCAAATTACCCCGCTTCTTCTGTTCTCCGAGAAAACCCAAGCGAAGAGGACGACGTCGAGGTCATCGTCCTCGACGGCTTCGCCGGCCGCGCAAACCGCCGAACACCTCGCCTTCGCGCGACCAAGGCGGCCTCTCGCTGTCGCCTCGCCTCTCTCCGCGACGACTCCGCCGCGTCCCCGTCCAAAAACAGCATCCACCGCCGCCGTCTCCGCAATGGTGGCCGCGTCGCCGCTGGCTCCTCCTTCGCGAATGGGCCCCCCTCCCCTGCGCCTTGCTCTCCGCCGCCGCCACCGCCACCGTCACCTCCTTCTCGGGTCTCCGGACTCCAGGCGCTGCCGTTCAGTACACCGCGTTTCCTCCCGACCAAGGCCTCCCCTCCTCGCGCGCCGGCCCGCGTGATGGGCAAGGGCAATAGCAAGAGGAAGGCGGCAACACCCGGCTGTGGATGCGGCTGGATCGGCGGGGCGGGATGCGAGATGATCATGTGCGATAAGTCCTTCGTCGCCCGCCGCTCCGGCTTGCCGGCGCGCGACCTCCGCGTCCTCGGCCCCCTCCTCTCCCGCTCCCCCAGCATCCTCGGTGAGCTGCTGCTGTAAATTTTGCTATCCCTCCTAGGGCGATTGATCTATCCATTATTCGAGACCATGTAGATGAAGATTCGCATTGGAATTTTGGTTTTGATTTTGCAGCGAGGGAGAAGGCTATGGTAATCAATCTGGAATTTGTTAGAGCAATCGTAACTGCTGATGAGGTGCTGCTGCTGGAACCTCTTGCTCAAGAGGTTCTCCCTTTTGTTGAGAAATTAAGGAAGCATTTCCCACTGAAAAGCCTGGATGTTGATGATGTCTCTACCCATATGTATACGGAAAACCAAGATGGCGAACTTGCTCAAGATGTTTCCTGTTTGAATGAGGCAGAAGGTGCCAACCATGAGCTTCCATTTGAGTTTCAGGTTTTGGATTTCGCCCTAGAAGCAGTGTGCTTGTCGTACAACTCCACCATATCTGATCTCAACAGGAGTGCCATTGCTGTGCTGGATGATCTGATGAAGAGTGTCAGCGCTAGGAATCTTGAGCGCGTCCGGAGCCTGAAAAGCAGCCTCACTCGCTTGCTTGCAAGTGTGCAGAAGGTATCATTACTTCATTAGAATGTACATCTTTGATCCGTTGATGACTTGATGTCTCTCAAGTATCACTCACATCCTTTGTTCATTTCTACTAACAAACGGTACACCATTTGCTTAGCTATCTTAGTCTGAATTTCTGAACAATAGTATATGCAATACGTATGGTGTCAATAACAAAGCACGTTTAGATCTTCAAAAGGCCTGCAAACATAAATCCAATTATCATTTATTGTATATAGTTCTGTAATTTTTCTCATACTTCACAAAGCTCATCCATCTCATTTAACCTACCTTTTCTTCAAAATGATATTGCCTTTCAAAAATTCCAGGTCAGAGATGAAGTAGAGCATATTTTGGATGATAATGAAGCTATGGCACATCTGTGTACAGCAAGGAAAACAAAAGAACAGAAGGACGAAGTGAGCACCATTTTATTTCCAGAAACAAGACTCTGTAGAACACACTCTAGTATTGAGAACAGTACTGGCATTCGTACATGTGTTCCTTCGGATAGCGATGCTCATATCTTAGATATGTTATTGGAAGCCTATTTCAAGCAGCTTGATGGGATTCGCAACAGAATTTTCTTGGTTAGTTCTTTTCTTTCCCTAGCATTATAGTATTTGGTTAGAGGGACATAATTCTTATGGTAGTTCCCATATATCATAAATCACTCTGATCGTGCAAAGAATTCTCCTTTGTAAATTTCACAGGTTCGGCAGTATATTGTTGACACAGAAGATTATATCAGCATCCAACTTGACAACAAACGGAATGAACTCCTAGGGCTCCAGCTTACCCTGATCATCGCATCCTTTGGCATAGCCATCAACACCTTCATAGCTGCGGCTTTTGCGATGAACATCCCTCACCGTGGGCATCATTTCATTATTGGAGTACCGTTTGAACCATTTGTTGGAGCCACCTCATTTTTATGCATGTCGATTGTCATACTGTTGTTCACATATGCCTGGAGGAACAGGTTGCTCTGCACTTGAGCTAGCACAACTTCTTTCTTTTTGGTTTCATGGGTACTACTTCGTACTAACAAATGGTTGGTGGTGACCTATCGGGAACCAACCACCGTTGTTACCCTTAAACTTAAAAGTTCATAATTTAAGCATAAGCGAATATATAATTCTATTTGACGAGCATCTAGAACTCTAGGATAGTTATATTTTTGGAGAGATTAACTATATTTAGCGGTGATGAGCATCAGAACAAAACATTGTTAGTACAATATCTAAATAGTGTACTCTCTTGAAACAATTGAAATGACCATATGGTACACTGCAAACAATTGAAAAAAAAAGGGCACATCAGCATGCCAAAACTGCATTAAAGAAAAAAAAATGCAGATATCAAATCATTTCTAACTCCCATTTGGCTCAGCAACAAATCTAACTCCCATTTGGCTCAGCAACAAATCTAACTCCCATTTGGCTCAGCAACAAATCTAACTCCCATTTGGCTCAGCAACAAATCTAACTCCCATTTGGCTCAGCAACAAATCTAACTCCCATTTGGCTCAGCAACAAATCTAACTCCCATTTGGCTCAGCAACAAATCTAACTCCCATTTGGCTCAGCAACAAACCAACGTGGCACTTAGTCACTTACCCTGATATTCTTCAAGGGGGGCTCTTCAAGGTGTACAATCGACACCGAATAGTTTCTGAAGCAGCAAAACAGTAAATCTATTGTTTCCAGTACAAAACTCTGTATTTTCAATTCTCGGGATGAAGTCGGCTGGTGGTAGGGTTCCACAAAACTAAGACCAACTCCAAGACAACAACGTTTCTTCGGCCAAGACACTTACAAAACGGGCATAAAATGGTGGAGCTTTCGTAAGTATGGCTAGGATGCACACGGGCAAGAAGTATCTAACACTTGTACAGGAGGTGATAATCAAGGCTTCAAGGCTATGGCCACGCCGAATCTTGAAGGCGAACTCACCACTTTGGGATCATACTCGGCAGAAATACTTACAGTAGACTTGGGCCTCCACTCATGCTGACAGAGAACTCCAACTTTGCCACCATTGCTGAATCTTGTCTTCAGCAACGTTGAAGAATCAATAGCATGAGAGCTCCCGATGGTGAAATAGTTCTCTTTTGTTTTCAACTTGTGCGTTACTTCAGCCGCCACTGTAGCTCCATTGGTTTCATTGAACATGTGGATATAAGAAGCTTTTAAAGTCTCCCCTTTATCAGCCCTGTGTGGTAACAATTGTAGAAACTATTTATCAGTGCAGGGGTAAAGGTGATGTTGCTTAGGGACAATATGCAGAAGACAAATACAGGAAGACATAAGAACACCATATTGCAATAAATTGTACAGATACCAGCACATTATATTGTGTTGCTGCCTTGGTACAAATAGTGCTATTGCGTGCTGTTTTAACTATAGGTAGCAGTCAAGTTCATCACCTTTAGAGCATCCACTTTGGAAGCTCAAAATATCAATCATGACCAGAACTTATGTTCATTCATGTTATATTTCAAGAATTATATGGAAAAAATATGGGTTAACTTTAGTAAGCACAAATCAACGATGTAACTGAGTACGATATTGGAACAATGCACATGCATAGCGCAGACTGTTGTATGCTTAAGCAAAGCAGAAACTTGGGAAACTTACAATAGTACGGCAGCAGAAAAATCATGTTTGTTATAGCAGATCCCTGAGTTGTACTTAGTAACAGAAGCTGAAGTGCTGTCGAATCCAACCTCAGCACCAGCACTAAGTTCATTCGTGCCGATAGTTGCTGCCAGCTCAATTAAAGGCGTTGATGTCAAACCAATGGTAGAATTCAGTGCAAAACGGTCATGAAGGTATTGCAAATCAAGCTGCCAATGAGAAAAGACTAAGCATTAGCACAGTAGAGCATTCAGAAAGGCAAATATTACAGAGAACTACAAGACTAAAATATTGGTTATAAGCCATCAGGGGATTGGTAAACACAATGTCAGGACAAGTTGGATATGGTTCAACTAAATTAGTTGAAACACCACTGAATTTCTATGTTTTAAGGGAAAAAAAAATGATATTCTTCCACCATATCAGAATATACCAACCTTCCCGGACTTTTGATCAGGAACCCTGAAGCTAAAAGAAGTCTTCAGACCAGTAAGGGCTTCATCAACAGTGACTGTGGTTGACACCTGTAAACAGAATGACTGTGGTGAGATACAGGTATACAGGACGTACAGCCCTGAGATGACATAAACTAGAAACAGATTAAGCAAAACATGGCACTGAACGAGTATTATGGATCCTCTCCTCCCTGTAGGCTGTAGCCGCTCGCTGCTGTTCACCGTCTACTTGTCAGTGTGGCCGTCGTGTGAGATGGAAAGTGAGCGAGGATAAAGTTGGGGAAGGCGAGAAAGGGGTAGGAGACGGAGGAGCGTGGAGGGAGGCAGGCCAAGTGAGGACGACCACGAGACCACTCCACTCACGCATGATGCAAATGGGTTTTTCTTTTCTTTCTTTTTGGTTTCATGGGTACTACTTCGTACTAACAAATGGTTGGTGGTGACCTATCGGGAACCAACCACCGTTGTTACCCTTAAACTTAAAAGTTCATAATTTAAGCATAAGCGAATATATAATTCTATTTGACGAGCATCTAGAACTCTAGGATAGTTATATTTTTGGAGAGATTAACTATATTTAGCGGTGATGAGCATCAGAACAAAACATTGTTAGTACAATATCTAAATAGTGTACTCTCTTGAAACAATTGAAATGACCATATGGTACACTGCAAACAATTGAAAAAAAAAGGGCACATCAGCATGCCAAAACTGCATTAAAGAAAAAAAAATGCAGATATCAAATCATTTCTAACTCCCATTTGGCTCAGCAACAAATCTAACTCCCATTTGGCTCAGCAACAAACCAACGTGGCACTTAGTCACTTACCCTGATATACTTCAAGGGGGGCTCTTCAAGGTGTACAATCGACACCGAATAGTTTCTGAAGCAGCAAAACAGTAAATCTATTGTTTCCAGTACAAAACTCTGTATTTTCAATTCTCGGGATGAAGTCGGCTGGTGGTAGGGTTCCACAAAACTAAGACCAACTCCAAGACAACAACGTTTCTTCGGCCAAGACACTTACAAAACGGGCATAAAATGGTGGAGCTTTCGTAAGTATGGCTAGGATGCACACGGGCAAGAAGTATCTAACACTTGTACAGGAGGTGATAATCAAGGCTTCAAGGCTATGGCCACGCCGAATCTTGAAGGCGAACTCACCACTTTGGGATCATACTCGGCAGAAATACTTACAGTAGACTTGGGCCTCCACTCATGCTGACAGAGAACTCCAACTTTGCCACCATTGCTGAATCTTGTCTTCAGCAACGTTGAAGAATCAATAGCATGAGAGCTCCCGATGGTGAAATAGTTCTCTTTTGTTTTCAACTTGTGCGTTACTTCAGCCGCCACTGTAGCTCCATTGGTTTCATTGAACATGTGGATATAAGAAGCTTTTAAAGTCTCCCCTTTATCAGCCCTGTGTGGTAACAATTGTAGAAACTATTTATCAGTGCAGGGGTAAAGGTGATGTTGCTTAGGGACAATATGCAGAAGACAAATACAGGAAGACATAAGAACACCATATTGCAATAAATTGTACAGATACCAGCACATTATATTGTGTTGCTGCCTTGGTACAAATAGTGCTATTGCGTGCTGTTTTAACTATAGGTAGCAGTCAAGTTCATCACCTTTAGAGCATCCACTTTGGAAGCTCAAAATATCAATCATGACCAGAACTTATGTTCATTCATGTTATATTTCAAGAATTATATGGAAAAAATATGGGTTAACTTTAGTAAGCACAAATCAACGATGTAACTGAGTACGATATTGGAACAATGCACATGCATAGCGCAGACTGTTGTATGCTTAAGCAAAGCAGAAACTTGGGAAACTTACAATAGTACGGCAGCAGAAAAATCATGTTTGTTATAGCAGATCCCTGAGTTGTACTTAGTAACAGAAGCTGAAGTGCTGTCGAATCCAACCTCAGCACC
The DNA here is from genome assembly GCA_009805545.1 of Oryza longistaminata. Lineage (NCBI taxonomy): Eukaryota > Viridiplantae > Streptophyta > Magnoliopsida > Poales > Poaceae > Oryza > Oryza longistaminata. Next base: position 3,911,535 of record CM020180.1, on the reverse strand, counting down.
AGCACTAAGTTCATTCGTGCCGATAGTTGCTGCCAGCTCAATTAAAGGCGTTGATGTCAAACCAATGGTAGAATTCAGTGCAAAACGGTCATGAAGGTATTGCAAATCAAGCTGCCAATGAGAAAAGACTAAGCATTAGCACAGTAGAGCATTCAGAAAGGCAAATATTACAGAGAACTACAAGACTAAAATATTGGTTATAAGCCATCAGGGGATTGGTAAACACAATGTCAGGACAAGTTGGATATGGTTCAACTAAATTAGTTGAAACACCACTGAATTTCTATGTTTTAAGGGAAAAAAAATGATATTCTTCCACCATATCAGAATATACCAACCTTCCCGGACTTTTGATCAGGAACCCTGAAGCTAAAAGAAGTCTTCAGACCAGTAAGGGCTTCATCAACAGTGACTGTGGTTGACACCTGTAAACAGAATGACTGTGGTGAGATACAGGTATACAGGACGTACAGGTACTAAACACTGTTATGCAGTTGTAACACACGTGCCTTTCTATTTAATAAAAGAGTTTAAGACGGAATCCGATTTTACTACTGTTAGTACCTAATAAAACTGTAAGTTCTAATTTATAACCGACAGAGTATATTTATTCGACACAAATGTTCTTCGGAAAAATATGCTCGTTAGTTCGAAATGAAATCATCCGTTAGTATACATGCAGTTTAGCAGACGGTGAACGAGTATTTGATCAGGATCCATTAATTAGCACGCAATATCTGACTTTGGTCATTAAGGCATTTAAGAAGCCATCGGCCGTGGGGATTACTACTGATTAGGTCACCCACAATGGTTATCTATAGACTCTCTATAAGAGATCCATGTCAACATATTTTCCTACTTGGAGGTATTAAATGAAGAGAGAGAGTAAAGCTATCTACTAACTTAGAGATAGTCTATAGAGAAAAACGAGGCAATGTATGAGAGAGCTATAGATACCAATGTAGATATACTATTAAGATGGTTTACTATTAATCGAGTCTATTGCTAAGATGTACGTGTTTTATAGAGAGCACATTACTTTACCATTGCGGGTGCTCTTACAAAGGGTAAAAACAACAGGCTATACCGCTATACCAATGTGGAGTACGAGACGAGTACGAGTACGAGTACTAGTGGAGTACTAGTAGCCAATGTAGAGTACTACTCCGGTAGAGCAGCTATAAACATATTTTTAAAAGATAAAGCAAGAGAGAAAAGAGTAACGAGCTACTGATCTACAACTAGCTGCAGTACGGACTCTAAGACGTACTATATATATGACATATGGGACCAGGTATTAATAGTATCATAAGTAACTATTGTATAAATTAGTAGCTATTACAATACATTAGTTATAGATGATTTGATGCTAGTAGTAGTAGGCTATCCTAGCGTAGCAGGTACGAGTAGCAGTGGAGCGCGCCGTGGCGACACGAGCGCATGCAGCAGCAGCCAGCAGCGGCTAGCATCGGAGTGTGGCCGTGTGGGTAGCGGTCATTATTGTCTCGCCACGTAGGTACACGGCTCCCCACGTAAGGAGACGTCAAAAAGGGCGATTGAACGAAGCGAATCCGTCGTCCTTGTCTGACCGTCGCCACGTGCGCGCGGCCTCTCCGCGTCAGGGGTATCCAATGGCAAGTAGTCCTACCTCCTTCTCCTTCCTTTGCTTCCGCTGCTGCTGCGACTATTAATCTACTGCTAGAACTCGATGTTGCGACGTTGGGTGATCTATGGCTTCGATCGATACTCCACCGGAGTATAGCATTATAGCCACGCATGGACGCATGCATCTGTCCACGAAGGATCATTTCGGGTACATCTTTAGGACCCTTAGAATCACTGGAACGGAAAAAAAAAAGAAGAAGAAGAATAGAAAAAAAATATAGAACTCTGATGGGAACGTAAATAAAACAGAAACTATAAGAAAAACATAGGAGGAATAACTATTTGATAGGGCCGCAGGAAAATCACAGGAATTTGAGAAGAGATAAGGACTCAAATGATTCTTTCTATGAGGTCCCAATCTGATGTTAAATTCCCTCCAAAACTTGCATGGAAAGAGGTATTCTATAGAAATTTCATATGATTCATTCTTTTGATTCAAGAGGCTATATAGAAAAAATTATTTAGGAATAAATTCCTCTAAAATTTTTATGAATTTTATTGAATTAGAGGGCTATATAGGAATTAGGGGCGGAGGCAGATATGGACCTACGACAGATCGGGGCATTGGGCTCGAGCCCGAAGTTTACCTTCGTAATCATGCTTAAATCCTTGTGAGCTACCATGTATTTTTTTTAAGAAAATCAATATCCAATTATTGAAGTCTTACTCAAACTCTAGGTTTCGCCACTATTTTGTCCCCTACTTTAACAAATATCAATTTATTTGTCCTACACTTTACCAAACTCTAATACATTGATTTCTCGAGAAAATGAAGTCTTGTGCAACAAATGAGACGGGAAAGATAAAATCATTTTGAGACATAGAGAGCACGTGAGGCAAAAAGGAGGGCAAAACCGAGTGTTTCCATGTTTTTTAAGCAGTACCGCATCTATTTTAAAATTTAAGCAATTCTAAACTCTTTAGAAAACAAATAAGTTGGAGAGAAAAGATTCTCATTTACAGTCGCTTTAGTGCTTAAATTCCTTTCTCGTCGATTTTATTGGCCAGAAATATATAGATTTTCGTACATTGAACTTAATACTCTAGTATATATGTTTATACGTATTACTATAGTAGTAGTGTACACACTTTAAATCCTAAAAATATGGGAGTATTTTGGAGCATTTTGAAACAAGCTAGATACTCCACTAAATTATAAATATATTATTTTCAGTACAGAGGTATAGTATGAGTAGTTTCTTTCAACCGTGCAATACAGTATTTCATGAAGCATCATATCATGCTCTAAAGAGCGGCGAATATTGGGTGGTACAAGTACTACACTTGTGTGTTCTACATATACCCGCATCATATATATCATGCTCTAAATTGCATCGACGTCATGACATGACCCGCGTCGTACCGGAATGATGCAACTTTGGAGATTCCCTTCAATGGCTGACTCAATGTGTACATTTTTTGGTCCCATGCCACCTTTGGCATCCGGTAAACAATGAGACAATCAGACAACTAAACAAAGGGAGATTTTTCTGCCTGCTCGATCGACATACTATTTGGATTCTACTGTATGTTGATAGCCTCGAGAGTTCAAAAAGACAAAGTACGTAGAATCAGCAATGAAAGGATTTGACCGTGTGCCGAGAGAACTTATAGTAATTACTGTATTCCAATTACTCCAGTTCTTCTTCCCTTCATCTTCAGTTATATATTCCCCTCTTTGGATGCGGTCGCTCCTGCAAATGGGCACCGTATTCTCCTGCAAATCCTGTAGCGTACGTGTACGTAATGCCAGTATATCAGCCCCAGCTGCTTGCAGTGCAGTTGCAGAAGCTGTCAAGTATTATACGCGAATACGCGATACGCCCTCCTCTCCCTGGACCAGCTGAAGCCTGAAAGAGCCTGAATAATGGAACAAACTGGCCTGTACGTACACTCATGTTGATCCGCTCCTTGTCGCAAGCTTGTTTGTTCGGTCCGCACACGCATAGATTTTAGTCTTCTTCTCATCGACTTTGGCTTAAATTTCTCCAGAAATTTAAAACCAAATCACAAATCACGACGCAAAATGGCCCTCTCCCTCCGTGGATATGGTTGCATCCATCCATCTCGAGCTGGGCGCAAGTTTGCAACCGCTAGCTGCTGAGAGTGTTGACTCTGTTGGCCACTGGTTGCGGCCGGGCCCTACCATTCTCTGAACTCTTTTGTTAGCTTTTGTTTGTTCCCAGTTTAAAAGTGGCATAATCTTTCAGAGTTTTTAGGCTGGGCCGGCCCCCCCGTGCGCACAAAGGCCACCCCTTTTCAGCTTCACTTCGTATACCGGAGAAGGCAGCTGTATATTGCCACTGTTATCTGTACACACAGGCCACAGCCGAGAGAGAGAGGAGGACGTAGGGAAGTCAGAGGCCAATTAACGTGGGCTGTTTGGCGATATGGGCCTTTTGTACAGCCCGGTATCTGACCACAGTCTGAATCGAGTACGGCCCGGCTGAAAAAAAGAATTACTACATGAAACTGTAATGATATTATTATTAGGCACTCGTTGTTGCAAAAATAATAAAAAATAAAAAATTAGGCACTCCTGTTAACAGACCAATGGCACAACCCAATTCGATTCGAACAGAGACGTTTGTTGGGGAAGAATAGAGTTAATTTTGGAGGGGAAAATTCATTGTAGTCTAGTATTATGCAACATTGTTGTTTAAACTTGAAACCATGGAAATACAAATATAGAAGTTTTATTTTTGTTTCTTATTTATTTTACTACTACTACGTTTCAAAATATAATAAATTTTGGGAAACAGTAGTACTATTTTTTCAACAGTAGCTAGACCAATCGTAGCGATAACATAGGTCTTCTAGACCTAGATAGAAAGCTGTAGGACAGCTAGTAGAGAGTAGAGACGGGTGTAGCAAAAGATAAATCGTCCTTTGCCGTAAGCTTTTGGCGAGTTGTTTGTGTTTCAGGATGTGTTGTTCACACTGAAGTTTGTAAGTTTGGTTGAAATTAATACGATGTAATAGAAAAGTTGTGTGTGTATGAAATGTTTGATGTGATGAAAAGTTAGAAGTTTGGAAAAAAAAAAAACTTTAGAACTAACAGGGCCCTCTCAGAATTCATCACCAACGTTTGGGTGTGATCGTTCCAGCAGTGACGGTGGACTGTTTAGCCGCACGTAAAATGAAAAATACGATTAACATATGATTAATTAAGTATTAATATATATATATTTTTTATGAATAAATTTGTTGGATTTCTTTAACAACTTATTTATAGAAAGTGTTCGTCCAAAATATACCGTTTAGCAGTTTGAAAAACGTAATAACGGAAAACGAGGAGAATCTAATCCTGAAAAGCTGAAAAGATCGCACCCGAAGTCATGCTGAATTGCTGAATGCGAATACAGTTACTAGAAAAAATTGTACAGCAGGAGGAGAACAGAAAGATGCAATAAGGTTGGTCTAGCTGCATGAAGACCAGGTTTAATATAACACTCTGTCAACCTTTCATATCTCACATAACCAATGTAAGCAATTTACAAATGGTCAACAACAGTGCAAGGGTTATATGCAATGCACATGGACATTTGAACACTGCATTTTGCTATACCATATGGAAAGGAAAGTCGCCTTGAGGAAATAAAATTCGCAGACAATCCAATGATAATCAGCTTAGATTTGAAGCAGCCGAATCAGGCAACCAAACATGTACCGTTAGCCTGCTTACTCTCAAGGGCATTTGAGGTGAAAAATTTAAGACATGAATGTGATTACAAAATATGCACGCCATGCGAAAGCATCATTATGCAATAGAACATTGGGTACAGAAACAGCGAAGTGACAAAGCATAAATGAGAACCAAAAAAGGAGAGAAACGTACAACTGGGTTATCAATAAACAAAGCATTCTGATATATCATTACCTTGTACCTGTTCAAGATATGACAGCGTTTGGGAAGATATATCAATATATCAAAAGGATAGTTTGATTTCTCACATGATCCATTGACACATAGGGTAGTTTTCAGCAGCAAAAGACATGAATATTTCTCTTCTAGATTGACAGTAGCTGGCAATTTTGAACTCATGAGTGACAACAAGAAGGATAAATCCAGCATGCCTCGACACATTTGTTGATACAGGGGCATTTGCAAAAGGATGGATGCAATCACAAAACCAAACAGAAAATGCCGTTCGTGTAGGATAATGTTAAGTATTTTCTTCTCATAGAATTTTAGATACACAGCTTAATGATCTAAACAGTGCGTGCTTTTCATTTCCAACAAACAAATTCAGCTAGAAGCCAAAAGAGTTACCTATGTAACTGTACAAAAGGTCAAGAGTGGTACAATGAGAAGCTCAGGTGAAAGAGATAAGAAACAACTAAACAAGTGTGTATTGACCTTGAAATTTTCTTCAGGATTGATACAGGCTCCAATCCAGGTCAGGTTGTGAAAAAACTTCATAATCTGTTGGACCATCTACAAAGCTATTAACTGTCTGCATCCCTTCCAACAAGGATGGCTGGAAGCGATCACTTCTAGAGGGCAGCAATTTATAAAAGACTAACAACCCAAGAGTACATATTGCCTGCAGCTTCATAGGATCACCTTGGACTGCAAAGAATAGTAACATTGCAACAAGGAAGAAAATAACGCAGAATTGCATGACGCAGATCACCATGTCCATCAGCTTCCCATCATTGCCTGCAGGAAACCCTCTAACTCTGTAGATAAACAGGAAATTGTACTTGTCCACAAGGTATCGGTAGCCAAAGTATACTGCGCCGACAGGAACTGTCAGAGGAGCAAACAGTGAGTAGATCATTGTGAGCGCGAATATTGTAATGTCAAATGCATAGTATTGTGCAAAGTCAAATGTCTGCTTTGGCATATGGAAGCTCCTGTTTATCGGGTACAATGAAAGATCATGCCCCTCAATACCATTCAGAATGCCACTGTCTTCACTCTCAGACATTAGAGGCGCTCTCAAATTATTTGTTTCTTCGCCATCATGCATCAGTTGGTAGTCCTCATTTTCTTCAGGGACCAACTGGACCATATCATTCTTTCTAAATTTCTTCATTATATGCTTTATCCAAGGGATTGGAGCCAACAGATCAAAGGATATTCCTAGAAAGGTGCATGTGATCAAGAATGCCAGGGAGGAGAGTGAAGATCTTGACAAAAAAGAGGGGCTTAAGTATTGTTCAATCTGCTTGCAATCAACACTGTCTAGGTAGCACCGGCCCATACTGAGTATCCAACTTTCAAGCGATGATTCTACCAGCGCACGCAGTAGAATGAGATTAACAAGGAAGAAGCAAACCATCTTCAACAATGCAGCCCTCTGCTCTCCCGACACTGTCAGATGACACTCAAACTTGGAGAAGTAAGACAGCACTGATGGGATGATAATATACATGCTCACAAAAATGAGGACGTTGGGAAGAAACTGAAAGATAATGGTCCAGAACCAGCTAGAGCTTTGGAGCCAGACAAGCCATGATTTGGCGTTATCCATAGCCTCCACATTGATGATCCGCGCTGCACTTTGCATCCCACTAATTATTGCCAATGGTGAACTGAAGAACAAGAGCATCAGAATGAGGCAGGTGTTGACTGCAATACGCCGCAATCCTAGTGAGGTCTTGCTCAGCCCTAGATGGTTCCAGTAGATATCTGATGCCGGTGGTGCCCTCTCCACAGACCAACGACTTCTCTCAAGCTGGAGCTCCATCACCGGGAAGAACCTCCCTATTGGTGTCTTCTTCCTTTCCATCCGGAAATCTCTCACAGCCTTGTTTGCTGTATACACGTCCTTAAAAACCACAAAGGCTATGGAAATAAACGACAACAGATTGACACAGTGGTCCCCTGACAATGAGACAACGGCCAGATCTTCTCCGTACCCCTTCACGATTAATCTGAACCGTCCAATGTACATAACATGAGATTTACTCTTAGCAATCTTCAGAACTTCAGACATTCTTCAGAATCTTCAGTAGAATTTTCCCCTTTTCTCATCCCCAGGTCTTGACATCGCACGACAATGACGACGACCTACAGCCGGCGGCGGTGCTGGGGGTGGGGGCACGGGCGCAAGGGGTGGAGGGCATCTTGCAACCACGACAAGCGCTGCCGTCGTGGGGGTGGGGCTGCGCGGCCTTCACGGGAAAGTGGGGCGGGTGGATGCGGGAGAGCGTGTGTGTGCCTGTGTGGAGGGGGGTTTTTAACTATTTGCCACTCTTACGGAGTGCCACTATTGAAATGCCTCTCTTCCAAATTTTTTTACACAAACACCACATGAGAGAGGTATTTTTCCTATCTAAAGTGTCATATCAGTAAGAGTGACTTGAAATGACCTTTTTACCCCTAGTTTGAGGAATATGAGAAATTATATACAAACATATATAAGAAAATATTATTTATTATATCTAAAAAAGAGTTACCGCGGGCAAATATACGTCGAACAAGCTCACCATAATTTAATAATAGATTCAACATAGGGTGAACTTGTTCAACATATATTTATCCATGATAACTCTTTTTAGATATAATATAGTGCGTACTTACTATGTTGAATTTATTATGAAATTGTGGTAATCTTGTTCAACGTATACTGCGTGTGGTAACTCTTTTTTAATACAATATATTGTGTTGAATCTATTATTAAATTGTGGTGAACTTATTCAACGTATATTGCCCGTGATAAATTTTTTTTAGATATAATGTACTATGCTAAATCTATTATTAAATTGTGGTGAACTTGTTCAATGTATATTTGCCCGTGATAACTATTTTTTAATATATAATAAACAATATTTTCTTATATATATGTTTGTATATAATTTCTTATATTTCAAGCCCTCCTTGCTGACATAGCACTCTAGCTAGGAAAAATACCTCTCTCATGTGGTGTTTGTGTAAAAAATTTTGGAAGAGTGGCATCTCAATAGTAGCACTCCGTAAGAGTGGCAAATAGTTAAAAACCCCCGCGAGGTCGGGGGCGAGACGTGACGTGTCGCGGTGCGCACACCAGCGTCGGGATCTGACGCTGGAAGGTGGGGACGCCTCTCCTTTGGTTTTTCCGGGAAGAAAGTGGGGAAAGTAAGGAATTATAAGAGGAAAGTAACTTGAAGTTTAGGCGCAAAAACTTTGTTTGCAAGGTGATTTGGAATCGTATCATCAGCGCAGAGTTCCACGGACTTTTTGATTGCTTTCTTTAGTGATCCTTTGCGTGTTGGGGGTAGGGTGAGAAGCCATAGGTTTAGTCATAATAATTTTTAGCCTTTTAAATTTATCGTAAAATATAATAATTTTGTTCACTCACATTCTCTTCTTAATCAATCGTTATATTTCACCATTTCAAATTTTGTAACTATCTTCTATCCTTGATCAATTACATTTTTTTTATTTAATTCCGTTTATTTTCTTAATAAATTATGTCCAACCCTAAAGATTCATTATATATTACGACCGATATAGTATATCTTAGTATGCAAATAGCTCCAAATTTATGGGACAATGAAATAAATTACTCCCATGTTTTTAATTAACTGAAAACAGATACAGTTCACTTTTAAGCATAGACCATTCGTCTTTTTTTTTCAAAATGTTATCAAACAATAAAATGTCATGACATTCAGGGGGTTGTATCATGTCATAAATGTTCACTTTAATCTACTAACTTTTTAAGAGTAATTGGTGATTACACTTCAAATAGTAAAGTCAAAGTTGCCGATTACAAATTTTCAAGCCCATGATAGGTCAAGATATGCACGCACGCCCCTAGATAATCAACACTTAGGGCACCCACAATGGTTATCTATATGCTCTCTACAAGAGATCTATGTCAGCATATTTTCCTACTTAGAAGGTATTAAATGAAGAGAGAGGAGCAAAGCTATCTACTAACTTAGAGATAGTCTATAGAGAAAAACGAGGTAATGCATGAGAGAGCTATAGATACCAATGTAGACATACTATTAAGGTGGTTTACTATTAATCGAGTCTATTGCTGAGATGTACATGTTTTATAGAGAGCACCTTACTTTACCATTGCGGGTGCTCTTATATTACAAGCTAAATAGACGGAGGATAATAATAATTTCATAAATCTTAGTCCTTTTAATGCTAAAACATTAGTTAGTGGGAGAGGTTTGTTGACGATGCTTCTTGTTCTTTTTATATATACTGGAGGTTCAAAACTCAAAAGCATCGATGATGGAATCTGATTCGTTTATCTAATCTGTGGTGTACGTTATAGATGAGTATACCTATCTAAGCCAACCTTTTGTTGCTCCTCCATGCAAATGCTTTTGTTTCTAGAGGACACAATCTCTTTTTTAGGAGCTTGACAGATCATTTGGATAAGGATGGTCACTTAAAATAGTGTTTAGACTTTTTCAAGAAAAATACTAAAGTACATATGTTTTGGGACCCTAGGATTCTAATTTCTAAATTCCAACAGTATTACACTAATGAATTCTTTGGATAGTAACAGACCAAGTCATTGAAGTAAACCTTAACAACGCACATTAATAAAAAGTTTAAATAAGCAACACACGAAAAAACAACAACATAAATACACCATGTGCTATGATGACCCATTCTATAACTTATACCACGAAAACAAATCATTTACTCATTTTACTTTGAGTGGCTGACATGTGAACCCAACATTTTATAAGTTGGTATATCCACGATCCACGTCTATGCTAGAGAATTTTTTTTCCCTCCGACTACTTAGTCTTATAGCCTCAATTGTCCAACCATCTAAAAAGGTTATTGTGCCCCTTGACAAAAGGGATAATTACCAAATGTCAATGCTGAGTAGTGGAGTCCAACAGGAGGTCCCAACTTATCCATTTTTGTCCAAGTCAGAAATCAGAATGATCTCACCCATGTCCATTAGATAAAAAAGTTTAAAACCATTTTACTAGAATCTTTATCCAAAACAAAATGGCAGCCTCCAAAAAAAAAAGCCCCCAAAATTGTGTCCGGAAACCGGCCAAATCACCCTTAAAAAAATCTTAACGCCAGCGTCCGCGAGCACCAGAAGCCGACGCACACAGCCGCAGCAGCAGCAGTCGCGCACACGCACGCACAGAGCACGAAGACGATGGCCACGGCCACGGCGCTCTCCCTGAGCGGCGGCGGGGCGGCGGCGGCGGCGGCAGGTATCCCGCCACGGTGGCGCGGCGGTGCTGCTGCGCCGTCCCGCGGTCGCGGCGGCGGTTCCGCGGCCGCGGCGGCGCCTGGGCCTGGCGGCGTCCAGGGCGGACGACTCGTCGCCCGCGCCGTTCGAGATGACGCTGGAGGGCGCGCTGAAGCTGCTGGGCGTCGCCGAGGGCGCATCCTTCGACGACATCATGCGCGCCAAGAACGCCGTCCTCGCATCCTGCAAGGACGACCAGGACGCCGTCGCGCAGGTCGGGTGAATCTTCTTTCCCCCCTCTCTCACTCCTTCCATCTGTTCGTTCGTGTTCGCGTTCGCCTTTGCTTGGACCCAAGCAAAGGGAGATTCGTGCTATATCCTTGGTGTCTCTCCAATTGAGTTGCTAACTTGCCATGAGAAGCGGCCTTAATCATCCGATAATGCAAGAAACGGTGTGAATTGGTGTGATACGTCTTGCCTTCAAGCCCCAAAGCGATCTTTTGGGGGTAATACTTATTTAATATAGTGAATAAAGTGGAGACTTTAGCATGATCCTTAATTGGAACAGTTTGCTGATGATTGGTTGATCCTAGTTTCGACACGACTTGGAGTTGTTAAAATAATATATAGCTTGGATATGCAGTACGCAAGTGTTTGTTTTCTATCCATGGTGATGGCTACCATATGTATACAAGTATACTGCCATTCTTGGACTAGTAAGTTGCTTCATAGGAAAGAGAGGAGTGTACACTTCTTACTTTTGTTTCTTCAGTTAAGTTCCAACTGCTCAACTTGTTTACGTATCTTATATTTACTCATCTTAATATGAATTTGCGACGTTCCTAGCCTTTCTTGTTCCATTGAACTAGTTGCAACCATTTCTTGTTTTTTTGTGCAAGTCATGCTCTTGACAAGTACCTTTGCTTGTGGCTGTTACTCATGTCCCTGTGCATTGCCTGAACGTCTGTTTCAAGAAATTTTCACAGGCAGGGCAGTAACTTATAAAGAAAGAGAAGCCGCTAAATTGTTGGCAGCATCTATTATAGTCTTATGGTTGCTCTAACACGTGATCGAACACCTGATATTGACTACATTTTCTATGCCATGTTTGACTCCATTTCTTTGTTTCATTTCAGGTTGAGGCTGCCTATGACATGCTGCTTATGCAGAGCTTATCACAGCGAAGGGCTGGCAAGGTTGTTGATAACAGCATCCGCTATGCTGACGTCAAACCTGTAAAAAGTGCAGGTTCAGGCACAGTACCACAGTGGATGCAAGCAACCATGAAGAACTCACCCGTGACATTTGAGGCTCCATCTTCGAGCAGCTTGGGTATCCAATCATGCGTTTATGGTGCACTGATGGTTTTCACTTATGCTAGTGGAAGCTCTACATCTTTACCATCAACATACACTAGCCCTGATGTGCCTGGATTTATCTTAGCAACAGGATTTGGTGCTTCATTGTATTTCCTGACAAAGAAAAATATGAACTTAGGTAAATTATTCCGACACCTTCTTTTGTTTCCCAATACTTATATTATCTGACAATTTATGTTCAAAAACATTTGAACATGTTGTCAATTTCTGTGCAGCACTGCTTTAAATCCTGGTCAGTTTATGCGGGAAAAGCATAGAGGCACTAATCTAAACTAGTTTTGAGGTTACAAAGTCTCCTGTATCATGTCAATCGTATCATTAAACGTTTTGGTAAAGCTAGCTCTGTTCACGCCCGAGCAATGGTTGTTGAAAATTTTAAAAATAAAGCAACACTATTCTTATCATATTTATAGGCTCTATTTAGCTTTCTTTGAGCAATCTTGAATTCTTGCCATGATATGATAGTTTCTTAAGAAATACTGCTCTGTATGTATTTGATTGTTTGCTTGTTTGCTTGATTGCTTTAAGGGGTAAAACAAGATGCATGGAATGAAAGGTGTAGTTCACTGGAGATATTTTTTAAGGCAGATAAATAGAGATAAGAGGTTTCACTAATCATGTGCTAAGATTGGCCCTTGGTCCTGTGCCATTTTAATTCTTGTTGGCATTAACGATGATTAAGCAGAGATCACTTTCCTCTTGTGGTGCAGCCAAAATGGTAGATTGCATCGTTCTCATAATTGAAAGATATAATAAATTCAGTATATATTAGCTAGGTTACAGGAGTTTCCAATAAACACATGAGAAGCCATGTCAAATATGCTTATATGCTGCACCTTCATTTTGCTTGACAAGTTGACAACTGTCTTTAATTATTATTTCTTCACATTATATTGAATATGTGGACCATTTTTGGTCTTCAGGTCAACGTAGATATTGGTTCAGACTTCAGAGTGATACATAGGCCGTGTTTAGTTCACCCTCAACTACCCCAAACTTCCAACTTTCCATCACATCACATCATATCCAAAACTTTCCTACACACATAAATTTCCAACTTCTTTTCCAAACTTCCAACTTTTTTCAGGAACTAAACACAGCCTATACTCTGGTGGAAGTACAAACTCATTTCTTCAGTTACTGTAGTAACAAATGTGTGGGATTTAACTCTAGTTGTGTTGGCACCCTTTTGAGTGAAAAATAGTAAGTCAAGACGGAATTGTTCCAAAGATGAATGTGCCTATAGATCCTCAATTGCAGGCAGTTGTAGGCTTTTAAACATGTCAAATGAGCATGCTTAGATATCCACCATCCTTACCATTGTAGGGCATAGTCTTGCAGTTAAATTGACCTGATCTTGCAGCTGTTTGATCTCTGTACTACCTTTGGTCTTGAATTGTTTGATATCTGGCTTACATAAATATACAAACTTCTTAGCCACTTTTGTGCTTCTTATGGCATTGCTTACCTGTGGGAGGAAATCTGGTCCAGTACCCTGATTACTTCTCTTCTTGTGCCAACCTTCCTGCTTCGATTCAGAATGGCATAAACATTTTTGTGGTCCTTCGTGCAGGTAAAGCGGCATTGATTACTGTTGGGGGTCTTGCAGTCGGTGCGACAGTCGGATCTGCTGTGGAGAATTGGCTACAGGTCGATGTTGTGCCCTTTCTAGGCGTTCACTCCCCTGCTGTTGTTGTCAGTGAATTTATTCTGTTCTCCCAATTGTTGATCTCGCTGTTTGTTAGATAGGATTAAAAACAAGTTGTCAGCCTGGCCTGTAATTAACCGAGATGAGCTAGCTCCGAAAAAGTCACGAAAATGCATCTTTCTCCTGAAGATGCAAGCAGCTGTGTATAGCAAACAATACATCGACGTCACTATCCTTTATACTTTAAAGATAACTTGTATCTAGTCTCTTTTCAGTCCAAATCTTGCTCTTCCTTACTGAAATTGATTGTGGAGCGTGTGGGTTGTGAGTTTCACTGTTTGACAGCAAAGTGGACTATTGATCCTTACAAGTGGTGAAGGGGGGCCACTGTGCTGATTGAAGATCTTGCAATCTGACCAACCCTGACATCAAACTTCGTATGCAGCTGCAGTTCTTTCAGTAGGTTGAACCTGAAAAATGTATTCTTTAGTTTATCAGAATTTCTGTCATCCAAGGATGGCCCAATATTTGTGGTGAAATTGGCAGATGCCACATGCCAGTATTTGGATTGCTTTGCATCTAGTCACTGATGACATCTGAATGTGGATGCTTACAGGGGTTGGATTGTTTGTTGTAGAACTCTAGTTTCCTTACCACCAACACAAACCTTATGAATGGTTTGGCAACATTCTAGATATCATGTATACATTCTAATTCTACACTGTTTGTTGCAGTTTTTTTGTGCTATTACCAGTTGAAGAAGTTTGGTCAGGTAATTTGAGTTTCTTAAAAACGAAGCTTGTGTGCCACTGTTTTTCCTAACCCCAATTGAGCAATGCTCTCCATCTCTTATTACTGGTGTGCCGACCTCCAGCAGAGAGAGCCTTCAAGCTCACAAATCTTTCTGCTAATGTCCATTTCATCTTTCATGTCAGTAAAATGATGCTGATAGCTGTCTCCGATAAATAGATCAAATCAGAACCTGGCCAACAACCCAGTGGTCAAGTCACAGATATTTAAACCGCAGTTGCTGTTCAGTTGTACCAGGTTGTGAGAGCAACCTGGAACAGATCATTTTGTAATTTTGATCTTAGCAATAACAAGTGAAGTCAAGCACCAAGTACCCAACATTAAAACTTTTAGCAATGCCTTCATTATCAACACGAAAAAAGGGGATATGATGGACTATTACGAAAAAGATGTTCTGGGCAATTTACAACCACCTGTTCTCTCGTGGGTAAGAGAAAGGATAAGAATAAAGAAGGAAAAAGAAAAAGAAAAGAAAAAAAAGATTGCGTTGCTAAGGAATAATCTAATCTTATACCTCGCTATCAGTACACTAATTACCAGGTGGGGTCTAAACAGTTTCATAAGAGCAACACAGAAGGAGTACAGTACACTTGATAACGGCAGCTGCTTTCACCTCCATCTGTGTTACTGTAGATGTTCATGTTCTTTGCAGTATAGCTCCTTCAATAGGTGCTGCTTAACACCGTGGGAGCCGAGAAAGGCGCAAGGGAATTTGCAGGGAGGGTGACACCACCCCCTCTGAGGGAAACAGAAGGACCTCGGCTCCAGTTTGCTTTGCTTATGGCATTCGAATCAAGAAACACCACAATGACGGTTATATCGTCGTGGAAATGACGCCTCACGCCACGATCAATTTTCTTGAGGTCTGAGTATCTCATCTCCCTCTTCTTGGCTGCTTCTTGCATTGCGACTTTAACTAGTCTTCGAGCAATCCCCTGGTGAAAAGGAAAATCCATGTTTTTTTTAAGGAAACAATGGAAATAACAAGTCATTCTGAAAGTTGGCATGCAGTTTGACAACAAACAGCAGTATAGAAATGGCACACAGCTCAAGTTATGTTTAATTAACTAAGATGCACTGCACTAGAGAGTATAATGATGTGAAGGAGAACATACATTACGAGGATTATTTTGGACAAGGTCAACTGCTTCCTGATTACTGAGGTGCTCCCATAGACCATCAGAAGCAAATATAACAAAATGATCATTTGGTTGTATTTGGTGTACAGCAATTGCAGGTTCAGAACTAAGAATCGGCCTTTTGAAGGTTTCCCGAAGTCGAAACTTGCTGTGAAGAGGTTCTCTGTTATATTCTGGTCTTTTTAGATATACATCGCCAATAGATCTTGAGATCTGCAGAATATCATCTTTGCTCATAAATTCTTTTTTTATAGAAAACAGTAGGAGAGTATCCTGCTGTGTAGATATTAACGGCATATAAAGGAGCATAATATTTACAAGTTCATAAATTGAATTGTGTGTGTAAACCAATCGGATATGACAAAATAAATAAATAAAGAGGGACATGTATTCCTGCAGAATGCATCGACTTTTCTTTTACTTAAGCGTAAAGCATAAAATTAAGCTCATATGGTCGTATGGAAGGACAACAATATATCAGTAATCACTAATCCCCACCAAGTTATATCTTAACTTTTACATTTATAACTTTTTTTTGTGCTGTAGGAAGCATGTTACATTCTGATGACGCAACTGTAATGGGTGCAGATAACTTTATATGTGTGAGGGGGCTTACCTAATACCTAACATATGAGAAATAATGCAAATATAAAAGTATTTGCCTATACCCTACAATGAGAAAAGTGGAATTATGGTGAGAGCAACAGATGATGTCAAAAGTGTGCAAACTTTCAAACAAATTAATTATCCAAATTGTAGATTCTAGAGTGGCAAATTAGCAAATTGATCTTTCTGTCTCTCACAGACTCACAGCAAAGAAGTTTGGTTACCTGGATGAGGCCCTTGACACGCCAAACATTGTGTTTTAGGACAACAATTTGTGGATCATCAGGATGTGATGCCTGCAATTCTTGTCTAACTTCCTCATAGCACGCGTTGTGTTCTGATGATAGCTGCGTTGCCACAACTTCCCCAGTGGACTTGACAAATCTCCCAAGAACAGCACGCGAATCTCCAAGGTTCGCAACATAGAGAGTCCCTGAGCAAATAACACCAACTAGGCAGCAAGATCCTACTGCTGCAATCTGAGGCTTCAAGGACCATTGCTTACCGACTAGAGAAAGGAAGCCCTCCTCAGTTGCTTGGAAAGCTTTCCGAATCACATCTGTTGACATGCACTTGTGCTCAGTTGCAAATCCTGAAAAGGAAATAATTTGTCATAAACTGAGGCAGATAACAAAGACTTGATAATAATGCAAGTATACAAAGCAAATCTACTGAGCATCTAATCAATTTTCTTCTGCAAGCAATGAGTACCAGGCACTAGCATCTTCATACCTCTTCGAGCTAAAAAAAAATACTAGCATCATCATACTCATTTTCATAAAAGAAAAAGTAACATATGATCAAAGTAACAAGCAAAAGGTAGTATATTTTATAATTGCATCATCATCAGTGCCTCCAAATTCCAAAAACTTCAAAGGGAAGGAAGTATAACATAGGAGCCTTACTCCTGAGATGGTGGAACATGTGGTCATTGATGAACCGCGCCGTCTCCGGGCCGCCGTGGCCATCATAGACGCCGATGAAGGTGCCCTGAGGGCCGGGCTCGGCCATGGAGAGCGCGCCGGACTCCACCTGGCTCTGGTCCTCCAGCAGGTTGTTGGCCTGAACCACAGCCATGGAGAACTCCCCGGTGACCAGCTGGCCGGCGTCCTTATACCACAGGAGCCCGTCTTGCCGGCCGGCGACGTCGGAGCCCCTGACCCGGTGACCGGCCGGAGATCGCGGGCCCCAGCAGGACCTGAAGTAGTCCATCACCGCGGCCAGCATCCTTCATCTCACACTCTCCTCCTCCTCCACGCAGTTTCTTGATGGCATCACGAGACACAAGCTCTCTCTCTTATCTCCACCGTATTGCTCAACTTATTCCACCTATATGCAATTCAGAGCAAAACAAAAAAAAAATCAATAAGAGTTAGATCAACTTGAGCACACGAACTTGGGATAACATGTAGGGATCAAGAATCCGCACTTCATCCCAATAACTCGTATCACGCGGCATCATCCGATAATTAGATCATGCAAGGGCAATCGAAGCCACTGATCGGATTAAGGGAAAGCAAGACATGTGCACGTTTAATTTTAGCTTTGCAATTTGGCAATGGTGGATGAGGAAGGAAGGGAAGGGAAAAAAAAAAGGTCTCACCTTTTCGCAGCAAACGAGAGTTTGTGCTCGGATTCTTGGAATCTATCGGGCAAGTGCCGCAGATCTGGACAGCTATCGAACACAGGCACACGAACAGCAAGGATTGTGCCTCAACTGGTGGCTGCTCTCCGGGATCGAAGAGAATCAAGCAAGAAACTTGGACCCCCAAAAAAAAAAAATCCTTTTTTTCCCTATAGCCCTCCTCTCCTTTGCTTTCTCTCAGTAGCTCTGCCCAATCTTGAAGACTTGTTGAAGAAACAGCTCAGAGGTGTCCTCACTCTCTCTCTCCTCTCTCATGCAGAGAACTCCACGCCCAGGTGAGCACAAGCACAAATCCAAGGAGACAAAAAACCCATTAAAAGAAGCAGCAAGAGAGAGCTCAGGGCCAGCAAGGCAGGGCTCAGAGATGGGCTCTACCAATCCTAAATTGTTGTGTTGTGTGACTGGTGGTGGCCGGTGTAGGGTTAATCAGTAGTATCCCCTTCACTCACCTAAGCAAAGGAAAGCACCTTTTATAATGGCCTCATTTCGCTTGAGTATAAAATGGTCTTCTTAGTTTACGATAATGACCCATCTATTTTATGTTGATTTGCATTTGCATAACACTACACTTTACTTTACTCTTTTTTGTTGCCATTAGTCTTCCCCTGGAATATTGATCAGTTTTTTATTTTCCCTCGTCATATTATTCTTCGGGACATCTCTTTTATGTACAAGTACAAACAAGAATATCTCCAGGAAAAATTAGCACTGGATGATGAGAAGACGTTTTACCAATTTAAAAGCGATAAATATATTGTTTTTATATGGACAAAAAAGTCAAAGACCGTTTGTGCGTTCATCAGTACCTGTGAAACTTTCTTGCGTCTGTTTAAAAAGTTAAAGGACTAAAATTCCGATTTATCATAAATATGACTATTATCTCAAGAATTGTCATGTATTGTACTACCATTTAAACATCAACATCAAGGACTAGTTCTTGTATATAAGAATATAACTGAATTTTGGTTAACAATCATAATATCTATTTTGTACTGTTAAAACATGTGAATTAAAGAGCCTATGTGTTACTCTCAAGGAAATTATCAAATCAATCTATAAAGGACATATGGAGAGAAAGTTAAGAGTGTAAGGTTTCACTTAGATATTTATGTGAGAAATTTAACAAGTTTTTGAGTTGCACGATAATCAATGATGGAGCCAGAGACGTCGTAGAGCATAGACAACTAACAACGTTTTTAGATGACCGATAACTTTGATCCAAACATTCACGACAGCCAGCAAGCAGTACACGACGGTGGAGCCTGAGCAGCCATTTGCGGAGATGACTCTACCGCTGACAATGATGAAATCGTAGAGAGGCCAAACAACATTACACTCTGGCACAAGCGAATATATGTTTTGGGGACTAAAGTTCAATTTGAAAGGGTTGAATGGATCATGAACTATCTGATCTGATTTCACGATAATATTCAAGGGTGTAAACGAATGATTAACTATTTAAAGCCGAAATGTTATTTTAAAGATATTTTAAATCAGGGGCAGATCCAACTGGGGACAGCGGGGTCTCGAGTACCTACTACTGACGTGAAGAGCCCTCACGAAAACTTTACTAAAATTTTTTACCATATGTAGAGGGGGAAGCAGTAACTCTATCTAGTTTGCTCAGAACCCACTGCTATTTTTTTCTGGATACAATTTATATATAGAAAGTTTTTTTAAAAATAATGAACTTGAGAAGTGTGTCCATAATAATGTATATAATCTGTAGAAGAAAAGGAATGGGGCCTAACTGAGATGGGTTGGACTGGGTTGTGCGGTCCATATCTCGTTTTCTTTTGATGCTATTTTGCGTTTAAGAGCTGTAGAAAAATAGCTAAAAACAAGCGAATCTATTTCCAAACAGAGTGATCTACGTTCACACAGGTTGTGTGATCTGTTGAGATTTGAGAGCCAACCCTAACCTCTCCCTTTGTCAGTTGCTAAGGTTTTGTTTGTACGTAATGATTAGCTAGACCATACTCATTATTTCAGTGTGTTCATGGAACCAAAATGGGAGTACGGCCATATGTAGGGTAACAAATTCAAGTCGAAATGGCCCAGTTTTTTTTGTTTGAAGTGGACTAGTAGTCTTTTCTTCGTCCATGAACTATGGTTGTGTTTATTTCCACATTAAAATTGGAAGTTTGAAGAAATTAGAACGATGTGACGAAAAAGTTAGAAGTTTATGTGTAGGAAAAATCGATGTAACGGAAAAGTTGAAAGTTTGAAAAAATTGGAATTTAAACAGAGCCTATATTTCTTTTGTCCAATTATAGCCCGCTAAAATTTAAAAGTCGTTTAAAATGTTAAAGCGAAGCGAGGAGTAAAATTGGCATACCTGATTCTAGAAGCATGGCGAGAGACGTGGCGCGTAGCCTTCTGCCTGAACAAGTCCTTTTTAAGATGGAATGATGATGTTTGTAGAAGAAAAATAGTAGTATGCGCTATTATTTCAGAAAACAGCAAGCACGTCGCAAACACGATAGATCTTGATCATGGAGCTTTTCAATCATTTCAAGCTATGTTTGCATGTGGTTCCTTAAGTTCTGTATTTTTTGGATTTCACTTGATTCTCTCACGCAACCGAAATTTGGTACTACCCCTATCCTAAAATAACATTTTCTAGATGAGTATGGGTATTTAAAAAAATTGATAAAAACAATTGTAGGAATGTTTACAGTGATTGGTTGAGAAGAGTAAATAAGTTAGGTAATTAAATGTAGAATAGTTGTGATTGGTTAAGAGGAGAGGTGAGTGAAAAAATAGGTTCGTTTCATGATCATGAAATAGCTACAATTTAGCACGAAGGAAGTAACGATGGCGTAGAATTGGAAATTCTGGTGTTTGTGTATTACCAAAATACCCAAATATGAAATAAACGTGTTAATATGGGAAACATGTGTCTGTTATAGTAGTAAACCTTATCAAAAGTTTAGTCATCTTGGAGAAAGATTCAATAATAGTAGAAAAAGAAAGTCTTACCTTACCGTTCCCATGTTAACGATATAGTTGGTCTTTGAATTAATTCTTGATCAGCATGCGTCATAGTTGATCAGCTGCTGCTGCATCATGTCAGCAATATGAAGTCGCAAACAGTCAAATTGAGAACCCAACAACGATCTCCGGTTGGACCGATAGACCGAGATCGAAAAGGCAGGTATCGACGGCACAGCGAAAAGTTGGGGCGTCAAGAAGAGAGAACCGAACGAAACCAAAACCAAACCAAACCAAATCCGCTGCGCGCAGCAGCAGGATTGGATTGGGTTGCGCTTGCACTCTCCCCCGGCTTAGCTCCCCTCCCTCCCCACGTACAGCTCGGGTGCCGGTCTCGTGGGGGTCAAATTGCAGTGCGATTTGATGCGCGAGAGCGACCAGATTAGGCCACGGCAAAACGCCACGGACGTGGTCCTCCTCCTCCTCCACCACCAACGCCTCCGCCCCCACCCCCGCAACACCGCACCGGTGCACGTACACCAGCCCGCGACGCTGCCGTGGGTTTCGCGTTTGCGTTCGCGTTGCCGGTGCGCGTCGCTGTTCGCTTCGCTGCTACTAGATCCAGTGCATCCGAGCCGAGCCGACTGGTCAACTCGTGCGATCCATCCCCCACATGATGCTACAGCCTAGCCTTGCCCGATCCACGCAACGCGGCTGCACTGCGCAGGTTGGGGTTTCACCCGTACTCTCCCCTCCCCGCCACGCCTGCCTGCTTCTTCCGTTGCTGGATACGGATCGATTCACGAATCGGGGGTGTACGCATTGCTCTCCGGTGTTCAGGGAGAGCGAAGCGAGTGGCGATCCGAGCGATGCAAGGCTGGACGTGAGGACGTCGCAGAGCCAATCATTGGTTGGGAGTTGGGACGAGAGACGAGAGAGATTGAGAGAATGGTGGTGTTCCGTGGAAAACCAGGCTGAACTCAACTCTCTCGTTTTTCACGCGTATATATTTCAAACGGTTAAATGGTATATATTATTAGAAAAAATTTATATAAAAATTATTTAAAAAATTATATTAATTTATTTTTTAAAATAAAATTAGTTAATACTTAATTAATCGTATAATAATACATGCTCCGTTTTAAGTGGCGAGAGGATGGTTCGAACACACCCGAACACCGTCCATGCTTGCTAGTAGTAGTATGCTACTCATGGTGGTGGCATGTTGGACTGTTCGTTTTCAACCGTCCGATCCGTCACGAGAGAACATCCAAGCCGTCTGATGATCGAGGGCCGGTCAATCTGTCGCTGTATGGCTGTCGATCGCTAGCTGTTACTGGTAGCCATCTTGATCTTGTCGTCTCCGATTCGTCGAATACTGATTTTGCTCACGTGCTCTCCTCAAGATTACTAGTAGTACTGTTTAGTTGCGTCGTTGCCGTAACCTCTGACAAGTGTAACCACATATAATTACGGTTGTTTTATCTAACTAATCATGCATCGTTCTCTTTTTAGCTTACTAAAATTTAAAGTTTAGGATTTAAATTATTTAAGTAAATTTTATAAAACTTCATGTATTTTAATCAATCTATCACAAAACTACAGATTCAACACTATATTTCTTACAAAACTATAGATTTAAGATATTGTATCAGAAAACTACATATTTAATATCAACTTTATCACAAAACTATAACTTTTGTAACCTTAATATATATACTATTGATATAAACTCTAAAATATGTCGTTCTTGATAATTTCGTAACTAAATTACATCTCTAGTTTGTGATAAACTTAGGCTGTGTTCGCAATTCATAGTTGGGAACCGGAACAGTACGTGTGAAAAACAGAGCGGTTGTTTAGCATGTGATTAATTAAGTATTAGCTATTTTTTAAAAAAATAGATTATTTTTTAAGCAATTTTCGTATAGAAACTTTTTGCAAAAAAACACACCGTTTAGCAGTTTAAAAAGCGTGCGCGCGGAAAACGATGAAGATGGGTTGGGAAAAGGAGGTGCCGAACACAGCCTTAAACAAAATATTTGTAGCTTTATAAAAGTTACTCTTTAAAGTTTGATTTTGATATTATTTTATTAACTTATTTTTTACTGTTGGTATTTAAATTTTTAAAAAGAAATGTATAAAACTTTTACACATTCTTTTTGTCGACAGCTTATGGTTAGCTAGGGGCTAAACGATAGCACCGTTGATAATTGATACGGATAAGGTGGTCGACGAATGTAACGACGTTCAATTCTTCTTTTCTAATTCTAAAAAACAAAGAACTTCTTTTCTGCTCTTTCCACTCGAGGGGTGTTTACCGTCAGGGCTAGCAACCGAAGAAATTTCTTGGTCGCCGGGTCGTTCCTAGCTAGCGGCTT
Organism: Oryza longistaminata; assembly: GCA_009805545.1. Taxonomy (NCBI): domain Eukaryota; kingdom Viridiplantae; phylum Streptophyta; class Magnoliopsida; order Poales; family Poaceae; genus Oryza; species Oryza longistaminata. Next base: position 3,888,212 of record CM020180.1, on the reverse strand, counting down.
TTTCTCAAACAATTATCGTCTCGGTCTATGAAAATTCGCTGCTCTAATTGACCTTCTGCGCTAAAAAGAACAGCAACACATGGGTCTAGGAGTAGCAGCTAGGCATTTCTTGACAGGTTGACCTAATGAGCTGTTTCTAATGAAACATCAAATCAGAAAGTCATCAACAATGAGCCACATGGAGAATGCCCTCAAAATCGATTCAAATCTGACCAAAAAAACCACTGAATTTAAAGTGGCAAGAGCGTTATATACTGCACCTGCATGCCTGCGGAGACGGATGCGGTAATTGATGCACGTGCACTGCCTTGAAAAATTGACCCACACTATACTCCATACTAGTGGTGATGCAGAAAATCGATTCGTTGATATTATAACGTGTCTATCAGTATCATAGTATACTAATTATACTTATATCATGGTGTTATAACATATAAATAAATAATTTCGTTATAGGTTTTGCCGAAAGGTGACACCGGCCCTTCTCTTGTAGATCCGCCTCTGCTCCATACTACTACAACACATTACATTGACAGAGAGGAGTAGCCTCGCAGATTTGAGCATTGCCAAGCTTTGAGTGTGGTGAATTTCCGCATGTTTTTCACAAGGCCAGCACGGCAATGATCCCACCAATGAATGGCTCGTCGTCTCATCGATCATAATTACACGATGGAAATGATTCTGGCCGTTTTTCTCGGGACCATGTGATTTTAACCTTGGCCTTTTGCCATCCAGTGTGGGTCAAGAGAAATATCAACGCGATGGCAAGTTGGCAACGTTCAAATCCTGCCGAACAATTAAACGTACAAAGGGGGAAAAAATGTCAAATCTTTTTTATGTGTACTCTGCTATCCGATGTGATACGTACGCGTCGTGTGCCCTTCAAACACCAGAGATTATCATAGGGTGTAGCTATATTTATGGCGCCATATTTTTCATCAAAAAATATTCGGCATGTATTTACATTGTAATTCCCTAAATTACATATGTAATTTTAGTGTATTTACAATGTAAGTCTCAAAATTACATATGTAAGTACTAAAATTACATATGTAAATTCGAAAATTACATACTAATTACATATATAAGTGTGGTGTAAATGAGGTGTAACTACTATGTAGGTGGCTGAAAAAAAATCGACGGTAGCATATGGCGCCATATTTCTAGCAAATCCATAATTAAACGTGGGTTATTCTGTTGGATTACGCAAGTAGTACGCGATGTTATCTTCGCAACCACTATACTAAAAAGCTTGACTTGGCGGATCATACGGTCCAGCTTAACGAAGACAGTGTGACAGTGCACAGTACTATGTCTAACGAAACGTGTTGCTGTGTTCCACAGCTGACAGATCATCAAGGAGTATTGTAGCGACACTGCTACAGCTACAGCTCGGCCAGATGGTACGAATTGTTGTGTTGTCCGTCGAGATGATCGATCGATCGATCGGAACAAAAAACCAGCTGCCTGCCTGCTGTGTAATTAATCCATACTGGTGCCAACCATGATCCAGATTCCAGGAGGTAAGGGGACGCATGGTGAGTTGGTGACCAATCAGCTAGGAGCTTCTACTATATTCCCAGCTAAGGTTGGATAAGACATTTCCTACGGCTACGAATCTGATACTATAAATCTGGATAGTAGAATATAAAAACCAGTAGAATTAAATTGGATATTTTCTAGTACTACGAAGCTGAACAATCTGTCCAAATTCATAATAATAGAAAATGTCCTATCTAATTTTGGGATCTTATATTTTGAGACGGAATAAGGTGGTGTTTGGATCCAGGGACTTAACTTTATTCTCTATATTTATACACTAATTAAGAGTATTAAATTTAAACTACTTACAAAATTAATTACATAAATGAAAACTAATTTGCCTGATAAATTTTTTAAGCCTAATTAATCCATAATTAGAGAATGTTTACTGTAGCATCACATAGGCTAATCATGGATTAATTAGGCTCAATAGATTCGTCTCGTGAATTAGTCCAAAATTATGGATGGGTTTTATTAATAGTCTACGTTTAATACTTATAATTAGTATCTTAACATGGACTTAAAAGTTTTTAGTCTCGTCTAAATAGGGTCTAAGTACATTGTGGTCTCCTCCGGCAGTGGCAGCAAGCAGGCAGGCAAGCTAGCAGAGTGTAGTCACACCCTCGGTGTACGTAGCCTATCGCAGGCAAGCCTTCCAGACTGGAGATGATGTCGAGAAAAGCCTTTTCCTAAGCTGGCTGCTCACGCTTACGTCCGTCCGATCCTTGCGTGTGGTGTTCGTGTTCTGCCTCCAGCTTTGCACCTGGAATAGCCGAAACAGTGTAGTAGTGTAGTAGGACAGTGACACGGCGTCACCTGTGATCTGCTGCACGCGCCTGTAGTCCACGCGGCGGCATCAGGCACGGTACAAGGAGAATGGAGATCTGTAATCAAATCACCACTCGTGTATTCAGGGTTTGCAAAATCGCGTGATTATCGCACAGTTATCATTGCGGTTTCAGTTTTTAAAAACCTTATGATTACATAAAAACGGTCACCAACTACAGATGAGCCTCGGTTTCATCTGCCGATTTCTACAGGGAGATCGCAAAGCAGCATCGGTTTCGTGCCGTTGTTGTCACCGATCTCAGGAGCCAGCTAGCTATTCACCTGCAGGAGCCGGAGCGAGGCAGACGTCCGTGCGCGTGTGCAGCGTGTTGCTAGTTGTGCTGCTACCTTTTGACAGCAAAAAGTGTGCATCCTTGGTCGTACATAGGCAAGTTGCCTCTATCCTACAGAAGCAAGTGTGCATCCATGGTCGTACATGGACCATGGTTTGCAACTTTGCATGTATCCTATTGTCGAATCTGGAGCATTGACAAACTAAGGTTAGCAGAGACAACAAAGCTGTCTTTTTGAACGAACATGCCTCTGAAAAGACCGGGGTGTATACTGTATTATACTAGCAGGAAAGAGATGTAGGAGTACAACCGAAATGACAGGGAAAAAGCTCAAATCAAATAAGGATAAATAAGGATTGTTAGCGTGCCAAGCACACTCTCATCACCCTCATGTCATGTGTCGCTCACTCTCATGTCGCTTGGTGATGCGATTCCTCGGCTTGAAAAAAAATACCGAATCCGTGACCGGTAATTCTCTGATAATTACGTTCTCCACACAGATCGATCTCTCACAGCGAAAGTGCCTAGCGCTTTCGTCTTTCCCGTGCACTTGCCGCCGCCTGCTAGTTGCATAGTATGCCGCGCGCCGCTGTCCCACGACCAGAAAAATGCGCACGGTTTCGTACCATTTCCACATATCAACCCGGCACTCCGGCAACGCCCACGCTTCCCACACGCGCGCGTGATTCGTACCGCGGCCGTTCTTTTTCGTTGTTAATCATTTCTATTTTTATTCGATTACACAAAAGACGCATAAGCTCACACCATACATGAAACACTCACTCGTATTCCCATGAATACATTTTCTAACACATGTTCTAATTAGGAGACAAAAACTAGCGACACATCCTTAATATCACTAAATTGTTGTTTCCTGCAAAAAAAAATTCTTGTTAAAAACCCACTTGACATGTGCTCTCCAACATTAATTTCAATATATGTAAATCTAAACATTCAACTAATATACTTATAAGAAGAATTCAAACAATACAAAATTTATGATTTGACTATATTTAATATTTGCTAAATAAGATAGAAAATGGCTGTATTACGAACGGATAGGTTGACAACGACGCAGCGTGCAGGCTTATCGGCTCATGTGCAGCTGACTCGGTCGGTCGGTGATCAGGAGCCGTACCTAGCTGCAGGAGCTGGGCGATGACGACGGAACATGCATGTACTTAGATCGACAGGTTCGACTGATTAGGATTAATAACTGGCCAATCGGTTTTGATTGCTAATCCAAACACCAACTTGCGTGTTACTAAATGCTAGTACTATTGTCTTCGGTTGTGCGTTGCACTGCATATATAGTATACTAGTGGCTACTAGTAGTAATTAAAGGAAGACTTAGGATATGACAGGATATATATTGGTGATAAGTTGGAGCTAAATTCATGAGAATAAGCTTACGTTTTCGTCGCATAGTATTGTCTGCACTGAACGGATTAAAGGACACATCATGATTCGTGTGCATATTTTGTACGCAGTACGCTTGAAATTTGGGATAATTACGGGCCTGTTTGGCACAGCTCTAGCTCCAACTCCACCCTTTCTGGAGCTGGAGCTCAGCCAAACAGTTTCAGCTCCATCAAAACTGGGAGTGAAGTTGGGTGGAGTTCTCTCACAAAATGTACTAGAGTTGTGGAGCTGGATTTAGGAAGCTCCACAACTCCACTCCAGACTTAACTCCTTAGTTATATTTTAAGCACGCAGCACAACCATCCACACACTTTTGTACATTTTTTTTTTCTGACGGATCCACACTTTTGTACTGAATATGTACGCCCGTACTTCTAAAATGGGTGGACAATGGACATCAATGCCGGGTCTAGACTTAATTGGTGATTGTACACAGCTTACCACCTCCATTGTTGTCCACTTATTTTGTGTAAGCAGTGGACATTTGGACGGCTTACTAGTACATACACAATCATATACAATTATGATAATGTTGCCTACCTCTAGCAGGGTCCAAAAGCAAAAATGTATCGAGAAGACTTTCGGCATGGACTTGCAAGATCACAACCAACTCCGTCGAAATTCACTGAAAAAAAAATACACATCAATCTCACGGATGGCAACATGGCTTCAAACAACTTCCCCAAATTATCTATTGTATCAATTTGTATGTGCACGCAGTGACAGATACATGCCACGTCTGTTGCAAAAACGCCAGCTTAATTCCTTTTAAGTTTTAACAAAGTCATCAGAATATCACAACGCAAGTGCATGCATTCCAACTTTCCGGTCTCATTCACTCTCTCTTTTACTACTACCTCACATGATCACATCCACTATCACTGATAAGCCTCTATCAGCTGCTCTCATATCCTCTTTTTTTTATCTTAAGACGTCATGCTTACACAAACAAGAGAATTATTACTACTGCTCCACTAAACGGCAGCACGTCGCATTTGACTACTATTCTACTTCTACTCGCCAGAGTGATCATCTGCGGCAGGTGCATCTCTGCACGTATCAATCGAGAAGCCTTTTTTTATTTCAATCAAAGGCCGTAATTTTCATCTTCGACTTTGACCTTGACAATGCCTAGCTTAGTTTTACTCGTCTCTCTCCAGCAACCGATCGATCTCCACAGTGTTCTAGTCAAAGTGAGACGATGAGAATGTGGGCCCCACCGACAGGTACCGACCAATCATGGGCGCCACGGATGAGAGACGACGCCAAAGCCCAGTGGCCAACAATGGCCATCCATCCTCTAAGACTAGGTACGATAGCAAACTATTAGCCAGCTACAAACATATTTTAAAAAGATAAAAGATGAGAGAGAAGAGCAGCGGGGCTACATATCTATAGCCAGCTGCAGCACAAACTTCAAGATGCAATGTGTGTATGACAGGTGAGACCATATATTAATAGTATAGTAAGCAACTATTGAATGAATTGGCTATTAGATTGGCTATAGATGAATTCGAGCTGGTAGTGGGCTATACTATTAAACTTGCTCTAATACCAAGTTCAATAGTACTCCACTACTAGCTGTAAATCATTTATAGCCAATATAATAGCTAATTCATATAATAGTTACTTACTATACTATTAATGCATGGTCTTACCTGTCATACACACATTATGTCTTGGAGTCCATGCTGCAGCTGGCTACAGATCTGTAGACTCTTCTCTCTATTCATTTAACTCCTTAAAATATGTTTATAGTTGGCTTATAGCCTGCTATTGTACCTGCTGCTATAAGTCACCTATAACCACTTATCGAGAAGAAAAGAGAAGAGAGAGAAAAAAGCGGCCTACAGATTTATAGCCGGCTGTAACACGGACTCCAAAACGTTATGGGTGTATGAGAGCTGGGACCGGATATTAATGGTGTAGTATATTTTTATAATTAACTATTATATGAATATGCTACTAGATTAGCTATAGATAATTTGAAGCTAACAGCTGGCTATATCATTAAACTTGCTCTAATTGAAGAAGCAAGCCAAAAACACCTCTCTGCGTATCAATGCACATCCAATCCTCGCCAAGATTTTTCCAAAGGCAAGTGCCAATAATTTAGCCTTTTGGGAGAGCGTCACTTGTGGGCAGGTCCAAATTAACATTTCCAGGTTTGGCGGCTGCTTCCTCTTTCTGCTTGAACACTTGGGGATAGAGAATAGATAACAAACTGGCTGGGTCATGGGGGCTTCTTCTTCTTCCATTTGCAGGTTTGATTCGATTTTATCTTTGCCTGTCAGTGTCACAGATGGAGTAATTAACAAGTGCTTGCTGTACTGGTCAGTGGTTAAACTAATGTTTAGTATAGCATAAAAGGGGAGCTCCTTGGGGGAGTTGCTCTTGTGCTGTGGCGTGTGTGGTCATGGTGTTGTGATAAGTCGATGAGAGAGCTTTTGTGAGTGACAGGGAGGATTTGGGAGCTAGGATAAGCTTGATAATTCAGCTGAAGGGAGACTGGGAGAAGGAAATGAAATGCAGGCACATGATTGCCTCAACTGCACGTCTCTCCACCAGATGATACTACTCCAATATAGGTCAGTCGTCTGTATACTGTAGCGCTACAGGGAGGCGTCCGCGTCAGTTCAGATGATCCGTGTCGTTGCCTTTAATCCATGTGATTTTTTTCAGTTTTATTTCGGAGATTTGGGCCAGGCAGGTACAGAGGAAAAATGAGTATACTAGTAGCAAGTGGTGAAGTGGGGTTGGTTCCTAAGACTGTTGGAGCATTACAGATTTACAGTATGCCTGAAGAAAGTGTCCCGTAGCACAGCTATCTGGTTAGGCCAATGGGCCGTAACTGGACCCTGTGTGGGTGGGCCCTGCCATGCGTGCTTAAGGAAAATATCCTGCCGTTCCTTGTTTTCACGTCGAGTTTAACTGATATCCTTAATAAATCGTAATACCAGAAATCTTTACCTCATATCTTGGTAAAACCATTCAAATTAGATCCCATAGCTATATGGATGGCTGGGTTCACTGATGTGGCATCCTATTTAGCAAAAAGAAAATACAATAACATATATGATCCACATGTAAGCGAGAAAAAAAATGTGGGACCTATATGTCAACATCCATTTCTTTCTTCTTTCTTTTCCCCAAGCACGCACGTTGGTCGGGGGTTGGTGGTGAGGGAGGCGGCGGGGCGAGCCTGTGTGTGCTCAAGCTCACCCACCTCCTACGAGGGAGGCGGATGGCGAGCCCCTCCGAGATCGAGCTCGCTAGGTTGCTATGTGAGGGAGGCGAGACAGTAGATGATACAAATTGATGGGGATAGACGCGCCATGGCCTCCTTGGCTATGGCGGCCTCCACAACACCGATGAGCAGAAGGATGGGACTTAGGAGGAGGTCGAGCGTCGGGGCTCCTCTTTCTCTCTCTCTCTTCAGCCCTATGACCTCCCTGGCAAGCTCCTTCGACCGGTGGATCTTGACGGGTGCTGGCACTATCTCAGGCAATCTCGATGGGTGGACTTAGCAGAGGGGGCAATGTGGACATTGCGTCCTCTCCTTCGATGGATATGGACGCTAGAAAGGCCCTGAAGAAATCATCAGAAACCATATTTGGCGTGTTTGGTGGGCGAACTCGATGGAGGGAGTGATGGGAAAGAGAGGAACGAGGGGGAGATACCAAGAGAAAAAGGAGATCGCCACCTTTACACGGACAATTGGTGTAGTCGGCACACCCACCACTTTTCATTCCAGCTTCCACCTCGACCGTGACGGAGCAAAGAGTGACCATGCCTACGAAGGCATCACCAACCATTTCCCATGTAGCGAAGACGATGGGTTCCCTAGGGGCAGTGTTGTTGTGTTGGCGGTCAGAGGGGAGGCTGAGCTTCGCCGTCATCATGGAGAAGACGAGGTGAAGAGGAGAGAGGAGAGGGGAAGCAGATGAAGGTGAGGTGGCCACTTACACGTGGCTCCGCATGCTTTTATTTCCTTTTTGTTGCTTATGATGCCACGTTATCAAATCAACCATCCACACCGCCATGAGACCTGACTTGGCCGGTTTTATCAAAGATTAGGATGAAGCTTTTCAGTATTGCATTGGAGGGATGATATTAAAATTGGCGTAAAAATGAGGGGTGGAAGTGGACTTATTCCGCTTCAGTTTGCAAGAGCAGTGGCCTAATTGTGCTTCCAAATTGAAAACGTACGGCCCAGTACAGATTTACAGCATATTTGACTATTAAGCCCAGGATAAGTACTGGGCCAATTTATGGAGTTCACTTGAGCAATATAAGGGCCCATAAAAAAGGGGAGCTCCTTGTGGGGGAGTTGCTCTTGGTATTGCTGATTTTTGTGATTTGCTAGGTACTATGACAGAATAAACAGGAAGACTGTCAACGTTGAGATAAAATACTGATACCAACTACCAAGCTACTACAATTGAAGGAAGGCGTACGTAAAAGATTCTACTACTAATTGCTAGCACTCAAAAACTACAACTTCTACCAACTCACATCGTAAGTTCGTAACACAATTCAAGAATAGAAGAACTGCAATCGTCTTTTTTTCACCACGATGTTGAATTTGATAATACAACTTTTGATTGACCTTTCGATTCTTTGATGCACACAAGGAGTAGGGATGAAAGGTCAACGTTGGACTCCAAGTTTGTTGCGTCAAGGCAAAGAAGAGAAGCGAAACAAGGTTTGTTCTCTCGTCTACCTTATTTTTCTTCTGCGTTCTGAAGGGAATCGGCATTTGTCTTCCAGAAACAAAATAGTGCTCGGGGGAATCTTTTCATAACAAAATAGGAGCATGTTTTATGCATAATTAAAAACGGCTATCATTGAGGCAAATGATGACATTCGCGCATGTAACCTCATTATTATAGTAGTTGCAAGTGTCGGTTTGTTGTTTTCTAATAATCTAATCTGTTCCTTTTTTTACTTCGAGGGTGTACGTGCTTGAGCAACAAGGTTTGCCTATCAGATATATATTCGAGCAATCCAAATCTCAAACGAACACAGTTAGAACACGAACGGATAGGCCTGAATGAGGGACCACAACACCATTCGCCTACACCGCTACACGCACCAAGATGATAGAATTCGTTTCCTATTCGCACCTTCATTTTTTTTCTTTTCTTTTTTTGCCCTCGCGGATGTCGATGGTTTTTTTTACCAATGCTGCTAGCACTTGAATGCAACCAAGAAAAAAAAAGGCTATTAAATCTGGTCCTGAACATTTCAGGCAAAACGACCACACTTAGGCTGTGTTTAGATCCAAAGTTTGGATCCAAACTTCAGTCCTTTTCCATCACATCAACCTGTCATACACACACAACTTTTCAGTCACATCATCTTCAATTTCAACAAAATCCAAACTTTGCGCTGAACTAAACACAGCCTTAGTATAAAACCACCCACGAATCTTCCTAAAAACGATAAGCTTGATGTTTAAACTCGTCCAAACTCACAAACAGCCATGTGCAAAATCGCAACATGAAGTTTATTGATGTCTTGGAAAAAGTTCTACTACATTCCATTGTGCTTTGGAGCAAATGATGAATCAACCACATACCATTTTAATTTTGTTAGCAATATTTTTGTTGAAGGGACATCCCCACCTGAATAAAATTAATATTAGAAAAAAACCTACACAACAAGGTAAGAGAAATAGCAAAAAACGAAGGAAAAACACAAAAGTTGAAGAGGCAAATTTACAACATGAAAGTTACTACATACATTCTAAAAATACATCAGGCAAGAGTTAACCACACAATTAGGTTTTAAAAAAAGAGTTAACCACATTAAAAGTAGAGAGAGAAAGAAAAATCTTGTAACCCATGAGCCCAAAACATATGCACGAGAAATATGAATAACATGATTTAAAATATCCCAATTTATATTAGTTATTTGGTACTAACTAGTAACCCCACATAGTACTATGGGCAAGGGCAAAGTTTATGTTTTTTTAACACCAGTCGAAATATGTAAAAGTTTTGAGGTTTCGAGACGTGCCAAAAGGAGATTCCGAGTGACATTTTAAATGGTTATTGAGAATACAAAGTTAAAATGATAAGATTTGGTCAAATTCGATGAAAATGTTATTTGTTGGGGATTGAGATCTAACACTCAACGCTGGGGAAAGATACTAGCTCGTGCTTATGGCTTTTGATGCACCCACCACCTTTTCAAGTTTGTTCTTTGATCCATCATTTTTATCGGCTATTTTCACAACTTATTAGCCAACATATATTCAGTCATCTGATGTCATCTAAAGAAAATAGTGTAATTGTACATCAAATACATAAAAACCATTAAGACTAAGAGCAAAGATAAAAAGTCCGTGAAAAGGATGCATGTAGGTGTGTTCGAAACCCTGGTTCCCAACACTAAGAGCACCTGCAATGGTAAAGTAAGGTGCTATCTATAAAACATGTACATCTCAGCAATAGACTAGATTAATAGTAAACCATCTCAATAGTATGTCTACATGGGTATCTATAGCTCTCTAATACATTGCCTCGTTTTTCTCTATAGACTATCTCCAGGTTAGTAGATAGCTTTGCTCTCTCTCTTCATTTAATCTCTTCCAAGTAGGAAAATATGCTGACATGGATATCTTATAGAGAGCCTATAGATAACCATTGTAGGTGCCCTAAGTGTCTGCGCGGAAAACGGAGCAGTGATTATCGGGTGACTAATTAAGTATTTGTTTTTTTTTAAAAAAAATGGATTAATTTAATTTTTTAAGCCACTTTCGTATAGAATCATTTTTTAAAAAATACACCGTTTAGCAGTTTGAAAAGCATGCGTGTGAAAAACGAGGGAGATGGGCCGGGAAGACTTTCCGTGATCGTGGCACCCGCTGTCTGTGCCCTTGTCAATATCATCTTTACTCGCAAAAAATATCTAAAAAAATGTTTTTCAACGAGAATAAGTCACTGCCATGTGGGACCAATCGCATGACGATATTCCCGTTCCCACAATCGCGTTGGCCGATTGGCCCCGTCTCCAAGAAAGAAAAGAAAAAAACATCAGAGAGAGAGAGAGAGAAGATGGGAGTGTTCGGGGCAAATGATAAACAAAGACAAGTCTGCCATCATGTTTAGCACAAACACGGGGGTGGATCAGAGAAGAGAGGTAATGGAAGCTTTGCATGTTCAGAAGGAAACCATGAATGAAAGGTATTTGGGCTTACCGGTCTTTGTGGGGAGAGATAAGACAAAGGTTTTCTCCTATCTGAAAGACAGAATCTGGAAACGCATACAGGGTTGGAAAGAAAAGTTGTTATCAAGAGCAGGAAAAGAAATTTTAATAAAAGCAGTGGCGCAGGCAATCCCCACCTTTGCGATGGCATGCTTTCATATCACCAAGAGTTTGTGTGACGAAATCAGTAAAATGATTTGTAGATATTGGTGGAGTAACCAGGACAAGGAAAAGAAGATGCATTGGCTGAGGTGGGACAAACTAACTAGAGCAAAATCTGAAGGAGGCCTGGGTTTTAGAGACCTACACACTTTCAACCTGGCCATGCTAGCGAAACAGTGTTGGAGGTTAGTGCAGAACCCGGACTCTCTCTGTGCTCAAATATTGAAGGCTAAATACTACCCTACGGGGGATTTGTTTGGAGCAAAGGCTAGGGATGGAATATCGTACACTTGGAGAAGTATCTTAAAGGGGCTGACAGTTTTAAACAGTGGCATGATCTGGAGAGTAGGGAATGGAGAAAAAATTAGGATATGGGAAGATCCATGGATTCCAAGAGATTGGACCAGAAAACCAACTACCCCAAGAGGTGCAAACTTGATAAGCAGAGTGTGTGAGCTGGTTGATCCTTATACAGGAACTTGGGATGAGGCACTGGTTCATCAGACCTTCAATACGGAGGATGTGAATGCTATATTAGCTATCCCTGTCCACACAGAATTAGATGATTTGGTGGCCTGGCACTATGATAGCAGGGGTTTTTTTTGGGTAAAGTCAGCATACAAAGTGCAGCTGGAATCAGAAATTCAAAGAAGTAAGAGGGGTGGAGCGTCAGGTTCGGGAGGAAGTTCCCCTGAACAGAATCACTGGAAGAAGCTGTGGAAAATCAACTGCCCGGGGAAGATAAAGCACTTCCTGTGGCGGATGTCACATAATAGCCTAGCGCTTCGAGTAAATTTGTGCAAGAGGGGAATGGAGATAGATACACGGTTTGGATGTGTGTGATTTTTGGTTTGATTGTTAGTTCGTGATGGTTGAATTGGGAATTCAACGAGGGGTTGACGCTTTCATCTCTTTCGGTCGGTCAATCGTTTGTGAAGATTTGAATTGGACGAATTGTTTGGTTTTGTTCGAGGGCTCTGACCTCCGGTTAGAGCGTAATGTGGTTGTGAAATTGGAGGTTTAGATGTGTTCAGACCAAGGAATTTTGATGCATTTGTGCTTTCCTTATATAGAATTTCCTTTGAAGGTTTTGATCTACCTCTGCTGCCGAATTATTAGAACAACGATGATTTGATCCATGTTTTGGTGGTTTTGATCAGAGCGACTCCCTTACTCGATAAGGATTCTTCTCGAGTCGGCAATCAGAAACTGTGATGAGTTCCAGGTCACCGGGAAGGACGTTGAGAAAATCCTGGACTGGGAGAACAGCGCACCAAAGCAAGTCGAAATCCCATTTAAGCCAGCCCGTGTCCTCCTCCAGGTACTAATCCTGGCACCGTCTCATGCTTTTTGATCTACTTTGTTCGATTGCTGTTGATAGAATAATTGTGAGCTGGAAAAGTTTCAGTCAATAGCCTTTGATGACAGGAATATTGGAACTGTAGTTCCCACTTTCTTACGAACCTATCCTTTCAAGGAAGTGGAGTTGCACATGGCTTATCTTTTGTTCGTTTTTCTGATCTATGATTGCTACTTTATGTAATGTTGTTTAATGATAGACCATATACAACAAGGCAGAAGGTGCTGGTGGCTGTACAAAATTACCTGCATCTCCATATTATATTCTTATTCTCTGGACAACAATGAAAGTCAATCATTCTATTTTAGTCTGGCATGTGGCTAGTGATAGCTGGATATATTGCTTACTACCTCCGTTTTTTAATAAATGACGCCGTTGACTTTTTCTCACATGTTTGACCATTCGTCTTATTCAAAAAATTTACGTAATTATAATTTATTTTGTTATGAGTTGTTTTATCACTCATAGTACTTTAAGTGTGATTTATATCTTATACATTTGCATAAAATTTTTTAATAAGACGAATGGTCAAACATGTGAGAAAAAGTCAACGGCGTCATCTATTAAAAAATGGAAGGAGTATTATTTATATCTGATGTCACATTTTCTGATGATGTGTCGATGCAAATGTGTTCTGCTTTCTCAGTTGTTGTAACTGAGTTGTTGAAGCTACCTTGATGATGACTCAGCCAGCTAACCTTTTACCTGATTTACACATTACAGGATTTCACTGGTGTTCCAGCAGTGGTTGATCTTGCGTGCATGAGGGATGCTATGAGCAAACTTGGCAGTGACCCAAACAAAATTAATCCTCTGGTGAGTCCATAGTCAAATGCATACAATTACAAAATTACTACCCTCTCATTGTGCAACTTATCCATCACCCATCGGTATGTTACCCTTGATACGTGATTTACAATAACCAAGCTTGTTTCATTTATTGTTAGTTGATACCCTACTTTAGACCTTTCCTGCTCTATTAAGCTATGTATTTAAGCACGGTTCTGATCATCTCCTTACATGTAGCTATCTGTATATACGGATTACATTGGGCTACATGCATATGTGGTATAAATTGGAAAATGGTGCTTGTGCTTTTGCTGACATTACTGGATGTGCCTTTCTCCATTTATTTCGTTTGCAGGTACCTGTAGATCTTGTTATTGATCATTCAGTACAAGTTGATGTGGCAAGATCAGAAAATGCCGTTCAGGCAAATATGGAGCTAGAGTTCCATCGTAACAAGGAGAGGTTTGGATTTTTGAAATGGGGTTCAACTGCTTTCCGTAACATGCTTGTTGTTCCACCTGGATCTGGAATTGTGCATCAGGTATATCAAGAAACAATCATTCTGATATTTTTCTCAAATATTTCACCTTTGTTATATAACCACAGTAAACACTAACCACATGTTTTTTTTTTTGTTAGGTTAACCTTGAATATCTGGCCAGAGTTGTGTTTAACAATGGTGGGATCCTTTACCCTGATAGTGTTGTTGGAACAGACTCCCACACAACTATGATAGATGGTCTTGGTGTTGCTGGATGGGGAGTTGGTGGTATAGAGGCAGAAGCTGCAATGCTTGGCCAGGTGAAAAAAAATTCTATGGCTAATAAATTTTCATCTCTAATACTATGCTTGCAATGAATTACAGAGTTTGTATCAGGATGCTATTTTTCTCTTTAGCATAACAAAAGAAAAGGGTGGTTGGGTTTATTCGACTTCTACCTCTTTATCACACAACACACATTCAGCTTGCCACACATTTTGTGTTTGGTCATGGCTCACCAAATTCTTATTCTTTGATTGTAAATTTTAACGTATGCCTGCATCAACATGTCATGCACCAAAACCCCATCAGTATGTAAATAAGCTTGAACCTTGGGGGGTGGCTGCTTCTGTCCATTTGATTGTCCACTTATGCCTATTTTCTGTTGTAAATGCGCTACTTTCTGCAGCCAATGAGCATGGTATTGCCAGGAGTTGTGGGCTTCAAGTTAACAGGGAAGCTGAGGAACGGTGTTACTGCTACAGATTTGGTTCTAACAGTAACTCAAATGCTTAGGAAACATGGTGTTGTCGGAAAATTTGTTGAATTTTACGGTATTCGCCTTGCATATCTTTAATACATGTCTCTTTCTTTTGATAGCAACTTTAATGCTAGTTCTCAATTCCAGGGGGAGGCATGAGTGAATTATCACTGGCTGATAGGGCTACAATTGCAAACATGTCACCAGAATATGGTGCAACTATGGGTTTCTTCCCAGTTGATGGAAAGACATTGGACTACTTGAAGCTAACTGGCAGAAGTGATGACACTGTAAGTTATAGGCAGTTATCTTATTGGATTTGATCCTAAGTGTACTTGTATAGTTCTAATATATTTGTGAATTTAGGTGGCCATGATAGAGTCTTACCTGCGTGCCAATAAGATGTTCGTCGACTACAACCAGGTGATTTTCATATTATATCCGAAGAGTATATTATTTGGCAAATACTTTTTTTTCTTTGTTGATGCCCTTTTTCTTAATGTAGCCTGAAGCTGAAAGAGTGTACTCATCTTATCTGGAACTTAACTTGGAGGAGGTAGAGCCATGCTTGTCTGGACCAAAACGGTAATGTATTTGATTAATTCATAATCTTGGCACATGTTTAGCCACATTCAGTTATAAACTGAAGGACCCACTGCACAGGCCTCATGACCGAGTGACTTTGAAGAACATGAAATCAGATTGGCTGTCTTGCTTGGATAACGATGTAGGATTCAAGGTAAAGATCTACTGTACAGATAACTACATAACTCTTCAACTGCTGTTGTTGTGATGTTCTGACAGAATCTGACTTCTCTGACTTTTGTTGTTTATTTGCTGATATTAAATGGCATTCCAAATCCTCATTTAAGTTGCTTAATCTTGGATCACATTTGGGATATATTCATACATTATGATAAACAAATTATTTTTTAGTGAAAGATGAACAAAATGGGCCCCCATATTTCTATGTTCTGATATTGCACAGAATACATCTCTGGTTTATACATTGTCCTGTTATCTTTTCCCTTTTCATCCTATCCTCACTACGACCATTTTGCAGGGTTTTGCTGTCCCCAAAGAATCACAGGGTAAAGTTGCTGAGTTCTCTTTCCATGGGACACCGGCAAAGCTAAAGCATGGTGATGTTGTAATTGCTGCTATAACCAGTTGCACCAACACATCAAATCCTAATGTAATGCTGGGAGCTGCTTTAGTTGCCAAAAAGGCTTGTGAATTAGGCCTTGAGGTGAAGCCCTTTACCTTGTTTCCAGCTTGACATCCTTGTTTAATTTATCTCAAGTATGCATATGTGTTTTAAATAAACAAAAAAAAATCATCTCTATCAGTTCATTTATGCTCGATATATTGTATTCCTATTGAGATGGATCGATCATTGTCCCCTATCATCCTATTCCATTTTCCTGTTATTGTCAATGAAATGTAATTGCAGTGAGTTATTTTGTTCTTCCTGAGTTCTGAAAAATGCAAGT
The DNA here is from genome assembly GCA_009805545.1 of Oryza longistaminata. Lineage (NCBI taxonomy): Eukaryota > Viridiplantae > Streptophyta > Magnoliopsida > Poales > Poaceae > Oryza > Oryza longistaminata. The sequence goes on along the minus strand of CM020180.1, from coordinate 3,871,870 downwards.
ACTACTTTAACATTTATTTTTGTCATCAGGTCAAGCCATGGATTAAGACAAGTCTTGCACCTGGTTCTGGAGTTGTGAAGAAGTACTTGGACAAGAGGTAGGTGATTGTTCCTTGAATTCAAAATTTCTTGTTTTTGTCAGCCTTAGCTATTCTCACTTTGTATTTCCTTGCAGTGGTCTGCAGAAATATCTAGACCAGCTTGGCTTCCATATTGTAGGCTATGGTTGCACAACCTGCATAGGAAATTCTGGAGAACTTGATGAAACAGTATCTGCTGCAATTTCTGACAACGGTGAGTTTGACATCATTAGCTAAGAAAGTGTGTAAAGTTGAGAAGCTCGCTACTTACTTTTCTCTCTTACTTTTTAGATATTGTCGCTGCTGCCGTGTTATCTGGAAACAGAAATTTTGAAGGGCGTGTGCACGCATTAACCAGAGCAAATTATCTTGCCTCTCCTCCATTGGTTGTGGCCTATGCCCTTGCTGGCACGGTAAGATAACAGATTTTGTTTGACATATGCCTGTAATTTCAAACTAAACAGTTAAATTACTGTACTATTATAGCAATATACTCAAGAATCAAATCAAAGATGTGATTGGTAATATGTAAGCTAGCTTTTTATACATCAATGACTGCATGTCAAAAGTTCTGCCCGTCATTTTCTAAACTGCCAGATATGCCACAGGTCAATATTGATTTTGAGAAAGAACCAATTGGCATCTCGAAAGATGGGAAGGAGGTTTACTTCAGGGACATCTGGCCTTCCACTGAAGAGATTGCTGAGGTTAGCACTGCAGTTTTGTCCGCTTCCCTTTTTTCATATAAATCTATACTTGCCTATTGAAAACATAGTGGATTCCATAAGTGCTTCATGCTGGTGCTTTTAATTTTGGTAGGTTGTTAAATCAAGTGTGCTACCTGACATGTTTAAGAGCACATACGAGGCAATAACCAAAGGAAATCCTATGTGGAATGAGCTGTCTGTATCAGCAAGCACTCTCTACCCATGGGACCCGACATCTACTTACATCCATGAGCCTCCTTATTTCAAGGATATGACAATGTCCCCTCCTGGCCCACGGCCTGTGAAGGATGCTTACTGTCTCCTGAACTTTGGTGACAGTATCACAACTGATCACATCTCACCTGCCGGAAGTATTCACCCTGACAGCCCTGCTGCTAGATATCTGAAGGAGCGTGGTGTTGAAAGGAAGGACTTCAACTCATATGGCAGTCGGCGAGGAAATGATGAGATCATGGCTAGGGGAACTTTTGCCAACATTCGCCTTGTGAACAAGTTCTTGAAGGGTGAGGTTGGCCCAAAAACCATCCATATTCCATCAGGGGAGAAGCTCTCTGTTTTCGACGCTGCTACGGTAATATACTTGCACTTAAAATCCAAATTTACATTTCATTTATGCAAATATATATTGTACTAATGCATTCTGAAATTTACTTATCCATTTTTATGTTCTTACCACAGAAATACAAGAATGAAGGACATGACACTATTATCCTGGCTGGTGCTGAGTACGGTAGTGGAAGCTCTCGGGATTGGGCTGCGAAGGGTCCAATGCTACAGGTAACTTCGATTCCATCACAATTTCTTCAGCAAAGGCCATTAATTTCTTACTAATGGGTGTACTTCGATTTGGTGATACAGGGAGTCAAGGCTGTGATTGCTAAGAGCTTTGAAAGGATTCACCGCAGCAACCTTGCTGGTATGGGTATCATTCCTCTATGCTTCAAGTCAGGGGAGGACGCCGACACCCTTGGATTGACTGGCCATGAGCGTTTCACGGTTCACCTCCCGGCCAATGTAAGTGAGATCAAGCCTGGGCAAGATGTTACTGTGACGACTGATAATGGGAAGTCCTTCACTTGCACACTTCGATTTGACACTGAGGTATGATCATTCGTCATCAATGATTTCATTCGAGTGTTGGATGCTGATTTTGTATGTCGCCGATGTTGACGAATTTGTTAATTATTTGTCCAGGTGGAGCTTGCATACTACGACAATGGTGGCATTTTACCGTATGTCATCAGAAAGATCGCCGAGCAGTAGGATGAACGCTCAAGATGATTGCGATGAGGCGAATCGTAATTGTTGTAAACAGCTTGATTAGCACAACCCCATTTTTTAGGAATACCTTTCAAATAACCTCTGAGATATCCGCGAAGAACTCAGAAATTTTGTGAGCTACTACACTTGCAGTTGTACGCTGCCACGGGAAATGCGGCACTAAATGACGCTATGGGAACATTAACATTTTCACTTCAACACACGTTGCTAATAATTTTCCGGCATTTGCAACTGACGAGTATACGTGCTACTAGATATTCTTTTGTTTCATGAAGCACTTCGTCTTGAAGCTGTTGATATTGATGCAATTGAGAATTGCCATCTTCCAAAAAATTGTAGATTTATGTTTTACCGTATTAACGTTGCACTCCATACCATTGAGAAACAACGAACGAACAGAAGGGCTTTTTATATGTTGAACGAACAGAATGGGAGTCTCAGAAAAACAAAACGAACAGAAGGGCTTTTTAAATGTTGTATCAGTATGACTGGCCACAGTAATGCTGGCGATGCGTAACGAGGAATGTCGGACGCATATGGAGGTCGTGGTGTGTAAACAATTATTGCACATTAGGAGGGGGATGGAAATGATTTTCTATATGAATAACTTCACTTGCGAGATAATAAAAAGATCAATTCTGAGTAACGCAAACGCAAGTAAGTTGCAAAATAAATTACAGATTCCGCTGGAAACCGCTTGACGAATTTATTAAGCCTAATTAATTGTCATTAATAAATATTTACTGTATCACCACATTGTCAAATCATGGCACAATTAGGTTTAAAATATTTGTCTCGCAATTTACACGCAATCTGTATAATTGTTTTTTATCTACATTTAATACTCCATGTATGTGTCAAATATTTAATGTAATATGGTAAATTTTTGTTTTGGGAACTAAACATAACCTTAGTCTCAACATTTCGTCTATGCTTATCATTACTATTGATTAGCAATAATAAAAATATAATTCATGAATATGTCCGTAGCAACTTTTAAAAAATGTTGTAAAATAAAATGCAATAAAAAAACCAACAAATCAACTTCAACATTAAGTTTTAAATTGTAAATTTGGCTTATAAAAATAATAAAAACAACGAGGTTGTTAATGATCACGAGTATTTCTCTCCTTTATTAGTACCGTTGAGTATATTCCTACAATTTTACCGAAGCATTTTTGAGCTACATCGTCTGGTAGGCCGGAAATTGGTAGGGTTCGAGCCAGGCCCAGGGAGAAATACGCCACGAGAGGGTGGGGATTCCATTTGGCTTGGCCAGGCAGCAAGATGAACGCACCAGGGAGTCGACTAGCGAGCGGCGCGTTTGTCTCCGGTGGAGGTCCGGTGGAATATGAACCCCTCTTTCACCACTTTCGTAGCCGCGGAATCAAACCGACTTGGGGTTGGGGGCTCGCAAATTCGCGGAATCCATGGCGGCGATGGGGCAGGAGGCGACGACGTCGACCACTACGAGGTGCTCTGCCTCCCCTCCGGCGAGGAGGGCGCGGGGCTCTCCCTCGAGCAGATCGAGAAGGCTACCGGACGCAGTCGCGGCTGCGCCACCCGGACAAGCCCCGACGCCCCAACGCCACCGCCGACTTCCAGCGCTCGCGAGCTCCTACAACTTCCTCCGGGACGAGTCCCTCCGCCGCCAGTTCGACGCGCGCCTTCGCGGCCGGCGCGGGCGGCGTTCCCGCCGCCGCCGCCTCCGGCGTCAAGCGGCGGAAGGCCGTGTCCGACCTAGAGGAGCGCGAGCGCGCCGCCGCCACGGGCCAGGCCGTTGATGCCGCCGAGGCCGCTAGGCGCGAGGACAAGCGGAAGGCCGCCGACGTCAAGCGCGAGCTCGAGGAGTTCTTCGCTGCCAAGCAATCGGCCTCTTCAAGCACTCCTCCCGCTTCGGTAAGGATCCGAACCTCTTTCTCTATCTAATGTCGAAACTATTACATGGAATCGTTTTGATTGGATTTAATTGTTTCCTCGGGTAGGATTTATATCACCATCGGTTAGGGTTAGAAATTTGGGGAATTGTTGCGTTCTGGAATTCTGGATGCTGTTGTCTCGTGAATTGCCACCATGTGATGTTGGGGAATTGCTGCGTTCTAGTAATCTGCACGGTGGTAGATACTGCAAATTAAGCACACGATATTCTAGCATACTGCTCTTTTTTTTCTTTGGAGGAATGAGCACTTGAGCAGGTAGTGATTCCAAGTATATTGTACAAACAGTACTTCTAGATTATTGCATAGGAAGGACTGTGAATACTATATGTAAGTCGCATCCTACAAAGGATGTTTCTTCTAGGTTACTGTCAAGGTAACACCAAAGAGAAACATTGATTGTAAGTATATCAAAGAGGACTCATGAAGGTGGAACATCACTGATAGACTGTTTGTAGAATTGAGTTTTGGGTTCACATATTGCTAACAAATATGACCAGCAAAATTATTTCATTAGCTAAGATTATTGAGCATGAAGTGAATTTCTCTTATCTGGTTCAAACACCATAGCTTCCTCCCATGCCTCCTCTTTTATGATCAAAATACACTTGGAGTAACTTTCTAAGCCTATGCTGGCTGGTCTTATAAACTCATGCGTTGGTAGCAGTTAACAGAACTAGCTTTTACAATTCAATTTTTTTTTTGTCTAGGCACCTGGAGCCCCACAAGATGCACCAAAAACAGACAAGGGTAAGATTTTGAAGGTTTCATGGGAAGGAGGTGCAGATTATTATAATGCTGCAAAGCTGGAGGAGATCTTTAAGCAATTTGGTGGAGTTGAAGATGTTGTTATCAAAACAAGGAAATCAAGGAGTAGGGGATCAGCAATTGTTGTCATGGCTTCCAAGGAGGCTGCAGTAAGTCCAGTTTCTCTGCTCCTTTTTCAGGCTTTGTTTGCCATTGTAATGGGGGTATGATAGTCTTGCTTTATTTTATTTTATTGAGAAAGAGAGGTGACCTCTCCCATTTCATTGAGGAAACGTCACTGAAGTCTTTACAGCGACCCACACCGACATCATCTTACAGATTTTTGCTTAGCAACTCCATGCGACGCCATCCCCCCTTGCTGCTACTAAGCAACCAGAACAGCCTAACAACATAGACTAAAAGAACAAAGGTTCCAAAAGACATTACAATTTACAAGCCATCTAAAAATAGATGAACCAACTATTGATGGTCAGGGAAAGAGCTTCAATCCTCTTCACTTGGTCTCCATCCGTGTGAGTTGTAAACTTGCAAATTGATGTATTATTGCGTAACAGCACATGCGAGGTTAAATTTAGTAGGCCGCTGTTCAAAATAGATTTATCTGATTTACAATATTGAATAAGAGAATTTGTATTGCTTTTTTTTTTCATAATATCTTTAAAAATAAGTACAGAATAGTAACTGTGGATGCCTTAGTCATGAAAATTTTCCCGGTTGACCTTGAGGAAATAGTTTTGGTGTGCATCTGTCAACCACAGTAGTTATCCTTTTTTACTTTGGTCTCGACAATATCGCGTCTGACAGAAAACCAAAGACACTAGGATTTTCACTCTGTATGGCAGAACTCTCAGCCGTGTACTACGTCTTCTAGAAGTTGAGGCAACTAATGGGTCTTAACAATCACATAGAAGTGAATCATGATTTTGATTTGCAGCAAGATTTGTTCATACCCATAAGAAATTTTTACGAGGTGCAAGCCTGCGTTTTAACATGTGACTTGGTGTTCATGTGACTTGCGGCCTGCGTTCTTTCTTGTGGTTTAACATTAATGCCATTTGGTTTGTTTTTATATCGTGCTCGGGATCTTTACCAACCTGTATCTCCTTTTTTCACTACCTGTTCTATGTTCCTTTTGACAATGCCTCTAACAAATACTTATTGCTCTTTTGACAGCTATCAGCATTACAAAACCATTCCGTGTACAATGTTTTCTCTGTCCCATTGATTGTTGCTCCTGTTCAAGAATCGGGTGGTGTTCCAACAAGGTCAACTCATACACCTGAAATGAGGCCAAGCAACCTTGGTGGAACTGGATTCAATGATTTGGAAGCATCAGTATTCCGTAAACTTCAAGAGGTAATTTTGTACGAGTTTAGCACTGTTACTTTTGTCAAGAAGGATCTACGTTGGTGTAGATTTACATTTCTCATTGTGTAACTAGGTAGGTACTACATATGGATGTTGTTTTGCACAGTTGGTTAATGAATAATGAGGAATCCGTTCTAAAATTTTATTGAGCTTCTTTTACATTATAGTTCTGCAATTTGTGTTAGATGGCATTTGCCTCATAGAATGTGTTATGTTGGAACTAACAAATGCCTTGTTATTTTGCAGGCTCAGAAAAGGAAGCAAAGCGGCTAGTTAGGCGTTTAGTTGAAGCGTCAGCAGGACGTTTCCTGCTAAAGAACAACTGATAATAGCTGGGAGACTTACGTCAGAAATTTGAACAATTTTGTAGTTGGGGGCGATCCTGTTGATAATCTTTCTCATGCGGATGGTGATGCCAGTTTTCAGGCATTCACTACCATGTATGTTGTTCCAATAGACTATAACGTCAGATTTTTAACTGTATACTTCAATATTTGGTTTGGGATAAAGTGATATACAAACATGTATTTATCTTGTGCGATTCTCCACGTTCCTGTCGAAATTCAACTGATTGACATAATATTCATACGAAATTCTTCGTTTCTAAGGTCCTATTTAGATTCTAACTTTTTTCTTCAAATTTTTAACTTTTTCGTCACATCGAACTTTCATACTCACACAAACTTTCAACTTTTCCGTCACATCGTTCCAATTTCTTCAAACTTCCAATTTTAGTGTGGAACTAAATACAGCCTAAACTGAGGGGGTGTTTGGGAGAGAGGCTCTATCAAAAACACAAGTCCCTCCCCTAGAGACTTATGGTTTTGAGAGAGGGGCTCTCTCTCCCAGACACCCTATAGCAGGCCAAACGGGCGGCCCGGCCCAGCACGGCACGGCACACTGACGGCACGACCCACTAGGGCACGGCCCGTTAGGCACGGCTCCTGTAGCGGGCCGTGCCGTGCCGGCCCACGTGCCAAGGCCACGGCCCAAGCACAGCCCAAGAAGGTGCTGGGCCGTGCCGGGCCGGCACGGCTACTGTAGTGGCACGTGGGCTGGTAGCTGGCCCACTAGTACATGTGGCCCATAAAAATTGAAATTTGAGAGG
>CM020180.1:3845358-3864576 GCA_009805545.1 Oryza longistaminata | reverse complement strand
GAACAATATGAATCAGATTGGCTGTCTGCTTGGATAACGATGTAGGCCAAGGTAAAGATCTACTGTACAGATAACTACATAACTCTTTCAACTGGTGTTGTTGTGATGTTCTGACTTTTGTTGTTTATTTGCTGATATTAAATGGCACTCAAATCCTCATTTAGTTGCTTAATCTTGGATCACATTAGGGATATTCACACATTATGATAAACAAGTTATTTTTAGTGAAAGATGACAAAAATGGGGCCCCATATTTCTATGTTCTGATATTGCACAGAATACATCTCTGGTTTATACATTGTCCTGTTATCTTTTCCATTTTCATCCTATCCTCACTACATCATTTTGCAGGGTTTTGCTGTCCCCAAAGAATCACAGGGTAAAGTTGCTGAGTTCTCTTTCCATGGGACACGGCAAAGCTAAAGCATGGTGATGTTGTAATTGCTGCTATAACCAGTTTGCACCAAACACATCAAATCCTAATGTAATGCTGGGGCTGCTTTAGTTGCCAAAAAGGCTTGTGAATTAGGCCTTGAGGTGAAGCCCTTTACCTTGTTTCCAGCTTGACATCGTTGTTTAATTTATCTCAAGTATGCATATGTGTTTTAAATAAACAAAAAAAATCATCTCTATCAGTTCATTTATGCTCGATATTTGTATTCCTATTGAGATGGATCAATCATTGTCCCTTATCATCCTATTCCATTTTCCTGTTATTGCAATGAATGTATATTGCAGTGAGTTATTTTGTTCTTCCTGAGTTCTGAAAAATGCAAGTACTACTTTAAATATTATTTTTGTCATCAGGTCAAGCCATGGATTAAGACAAGTCTTGCACCTGGTTCTGGAGTTGTGAAGAAGTACTTGGACAAGAGGTAGGTGATTGTTCCTTGAATTCAAAATTTCTTGTTTTTGTCAGCCTTAGTTATTCTCACTTTGTATTTCCTTGCAGTGGTCTGCAGAAATATCTAGACCAGCTTGGCTCCATATTGTAGGCTATGGTTGCACAACCTGCATAGGAAATTCTGGAGAACTTGATGAAACAGTATCTGCTGCAATTTCTGACAACGGTGAGTTTGACATCATTAGCTAAGAAGTGTGTAAAGTTGAGAAGCTCGCTACTTACTTTTTCTCTCTTACTTTTTAGATATTGTCGCTGCTGCCGTGTTATCTGGAAACAGAAATTTTGAAGGGCGTGTGCACGCATTAACCAGAGCAAATTATCTTGGCCTCTCCTCCATTGGTTGTGGCCTATGCCCTTGCTGGCACGGTAAGATAACAGATTTTGTTTGACATATGCCTGTAATTTCAAACTAAACAGTTAAATTACTGTACTATTATAGCAATATACTCAAGAATCAAATCAAAGATGTGATTGGTAATATGTAAGCTAGCTCTTTATACATCAATGACTGCATGTCAAAAGTTCCTGCCCGTCATTTTCTAAACTGCCAGATATGCCACAGGTCAATATTGATTTTGAGAAAGAACCAATTGGCATCTCGAAAGATGGGAAGGAGGTTTACTTCAGGGACATCTGGCCTTCCACTGAAGAGATTGCTGAGGTTAGCACTGCAGTTTTTGTCCGCTTCCCTTTTTTCATATAAATCTATACTTGCCTATTGAAAAACATAGTGGATTCCATAAGTGCTTCATGCTGGTGCTTTTAATTTTGGTAGGTTTTAAATCAAGTGTGCTACCTGACATGTTTAAGAGCACATACGGGCAATAACCAAAGGAAATCCTATGTGGAATGAGCTGTCTGTATCAGCAAGCACTCTCTACCCATGGACCCGCATCTACTTACATCCATGAGCCTCCTTATTTCAAGGATATGACAATGTCCCCTCCTGGCCCACGGCCTGTGAAGGATGCTTACTGTCTCCTGAACTTTGGTGACAGTATCACAACTGATCACATCTCACCTGCGGAAGTATTCACCCTGACAGCCCTGCTGCTAGATATCTGAAGGAGCGGGTGTTGAAGGAAGGACTTCAACTCATATGGCAGTCGGCGAGGAAATGATGAGATCATGGCTAGGGGAACTTTTGCCAACATTCGCCTTGTGAACAGTTCTTGAGGGTGAGGTTGGCCCAAAAACCATCCATATTCCATCAGGGGAGAAGCTCTCTGTTTTCGACGCTGCTAGGGTAATATACTTGCACTTAAATCCAAATTTACATTTCATTTATGCAAATATATATTGTACTAATCATTCTGAAATTTACTTATCCATTTTTATGTTCTTACCACAGAAATACAAGAATGAAGGACATGACACTATTATCCTGGCTGGTGCTGAGTACGGTAGTGGAAGCTCTCGGGATTGGGCTGCGAAGGGTCCAATGCTACAGGTAATTCGATTCCATCACAATTTCTTCAGCAAAGGCCATTAATTTCTTACTAATGGGTGTACTTCGATTTGGTGATACAGGGAGTCAAGGCTGTGATTGCTAAGAGCTTTGAAAGGATTCACCGCAGCAACCTTGCTGGTATGGGTATCATTCCTCTATGCTTCAAGTCAGGGGAGGACGCCGACACCCTTGGATTGACTGGCCATGAGCGTTTCACGGTTCACCTCCCGGCCAATGTAAGTGAGATCAAGCCTGGGCAGATGTTACTGTGACGACTGATAATGGGAAGTCCTTCACTTGCACACTTCGATTTGACACTGAGGTATGATCATTCGTCATCAATGATTTCATTCGAGTGTTGGATGCTGATTTTGTATGTCGCCGATGTTGACGAATTTGTTAATTATTTGTCCAGGTGGAGCTTGCATACTACGACAATGGTGGCATTTTACGTATGTCATCAGAAAGATCGCCGAGCAGTAGGATGAACGCTCAAGATGATTGCGATGAGGCGAATCGTAATTGTTGTAAACAGCTTGATTAGCACACCCCCCATTTTTTAGGAATACCTTTCAAATAACCTCTGAGATATCCGCGAAGAACTCAGAAATTTGTGGAGCTACTACACTTGCAGTTGTACGCTGCCACGGGAAATGCGGCACTAAATGACGCTATGGGAACATTAACATTTTCACTTCAACACACGTTGCTAATAATTTTCCGGCATTTGCAACTGACGAGTAATACAGCTACTAGATATTCTTTTGTTTCATGTAGCACTTCGCTCTTGAAGCTGTTGATTTGATGCAATTGAGAATTGCCATCTTCCAAAAAATTGTAGATTTATGTTTTACCGTATTAACGTTGCACTCCATACCATTGAGAAACAACGAACGAACAGAAGGGCTTTTAATATGTTGAACGAACAGAATGGGAGTCTCAGAAAAAAAACGAACGTGAAGGGCTTTTTATATGTTGTATCAGTATGACTGGCCACAGTAATGCTGGCGTTGCGTAACGAGGAATGTCGGACGCATATGGAGGTCGTGGTGTGTAAACAATTATTGCACATTAGGAGGGGGATGGAAATGATTTTCTATATGAATAACTTCACTTGCGAGATAATAAAAAGATCAATTCTGAGTAACGCATGCAGAGTAAGTTGCGCAATAAATTACAGTTCCGCCTGGAAACCGATTGACGAATTTATTAAGCCTAATTAATTTGTCATTAATAAAATATTTACTGTATCACCACATTGTCAAATCATGGCACAATTAGGCTTAAAATATTTGTCTCGCAATTTACACGCAATCTGTATAATTGTTTTTTATCTACATTTAATACTCCATGTATGTGTCCTAAATATTTAATGAAATATGGTAAATTTTTGTTTTGGGAACTACAACATAACCTTAGTCTCAACATTTCGTCTATGCTTATCATTACTATTGATTAGCAATAATAAAAATATAATTCATGAATATGTCCGTAGCAACTTTTAAAAAAATGTTGTAAATAAAATGCAATAAAAAAACCAACAAATCAACTTCAACATTAAGTTTTAAATTGTAAATTTGGCTTATAAAAATAATAAAACAAACGAGGTTGTTAATGATCACGAGTATTTCTCTCCTTTATTAGTACCGTTGAGTATATCCCTACAATTTTACCGAAGCAATTTTGGCTACATCGTCTGTAGGCCGGAAATTGGTAGGGTTCGAGGCCCAGAGGAGAAATACGCCACGGAGGGTGGGGATTCCATTCGGCTTGGCCAGGGACAAGTGGAACGCACCAGGGAGTCGGACTAGCGAGCGGCGCGTTTGTCTCGGTGGAGGTGCGGTGGAATTGAATTAACCCCTCTTTCACCAACTGTTCGTAGCCGCGGAATCAAACCGACTTGGGGTTGGGGCTCGCAAATTCGCGGAATCCATGGCGGCGATGGGGCAGGAGGACGACGACGTCGACCACTACGAGGTGCTCTGCCTCCCCTCCGGCGAGGAGGGCGCGGGGCTCTCCCTCGAGCAGATCGAGAAGGCTACCGGACGCAGTCCGCGCTGCGCCACCCGGACAAGCGCCCCGACGACCCCAACGCCACCCGCCGACTTCCAGCGCCTCGCGAGCTCCTACAACTTCCTCCGGGACGAGTCCCTCCGCCGCAGTTCGACGCGCGCCTTCGCGGCCGGCGCGAGGCGGCCGCCGCGCCCGCCGCTCCGGCGGTCAAGCGGCGGAAGGCCGTGTCCGACCTAGAGGAGCGCGAGCGCGCCGCCGCCACGGGCCAGGCCGTCGATGCGCCGAGGCCGCTAGCGCGAGGACAAGCGGAAGGCCGCCGACGTCAAGCGCGAGCTCGAGGAGTTCTTCGCCTGCCAAGCAATCGGCCTCTTCAAGCACTCCTCCCACTTCGGTAAGGATCCGAACCTCTTTCTCTATCTAATGTCGAAACTATTACATGGAATCGTTTTGATTGGATTTAATTGTTTCCCTCGGGTAGGATTCATATCACCATCGGTTAGGGTTAGAAATTTGGGGAATTGTTGCGTTCTGGAATTCTGGATGCTGTTGTCTCGTGAATTGCCACCATGTGATGTTGGGGAATTGCTGCGTTCTAGTAATCTGCACGGTGGTAGATACTGCAAATTAAGCACACGATATTCTAGCAATCTGCTCTTTTTTTTCTTTGAGGAATGAGCAGGTAGTGATTCCAAGTATATTGTACAACAGTACTTCTAGATTATTGCATAGGAAGGACTGTGAATACTATATGTAAGTCACATCCTACAAAGGATGCTTCTTCTAGGTTACTGTCAAGGCAACACCAAAGAGAAACATTGATTGTAAGTATATCAAAGGGGACTCATGAAGGTAACATCCCTGATAGACTGTTTGTAGAATTGAGTTTTGGGCTCACATATTGCTAACAAATAGGACCAGCAAAATTATTTCATTAGCTAAGATTATTGAGCATGAAGTGAATTCCTCTTATCTGGTTCAAAACCCATAGCTTCCTCCCATGCCTCCTCTTTTATGATCAAAATACACTTGGAGTAACTTTCTAAGCCTATGGCTGGCTGGTCTTATAAACTCATGCGTTGGTAGCAGTTAACAGAACTAGCTTTTACATTCAATTTTTTTTTGTCTAGGCACCTGGAGCCCCACAAGATGCACCAAAAAACAGACAAGGGTAAGATTTTGAAGGTTTCATGGGAAGGAGGTGCAGATTATTATAATGCTGACAAGCTGGGGAGATCTTTAAGCAATTTGGTGGAGTTGAGAATGTTGTTATCAAACAAGGAAATCAAGGAGTAGGGGATCAGCAATTGTTTGTCATGGCTTCCAAGGAGGCTGCAGTAATCCAGTTTCTCTGCTCCTTTTTCAGGCTCTGTTTGCCATTGTAATGGGGGTATGATAGTCTTGCTTTATTTTATTTTTTTGAGAAAGAGAGGTGACCTCTCCCATTTCATTAAGGAAACGTCACCGAAGTCTTTACAGCGCCACCACCCGACATCATCTTACAGATTTTTGCTTAGCAACTCCATGCGACGCCATCCCCCTTGCTGCTACTAAGCAACCAGAACAGCCTAACAACATAGACTAAAAGAACAAAGGTTCCAAAGACTACAATTTACAAGCCATCTAAAAATAGATGAACCAACTTTGATGGTCAGGGAAAGAGCTTCAACCCTCTTCACTTGGTCTCCATCCGTGTGAGTTGTAAACTTGCAAATTGATGTATTATTGCGTAACAGCACATGCGAGGTTAATTTAGTAGGCCGCTGTTCAAAATAGATTTATCTGATTTACAATATTGAATAAGAGAATTTGTATTGCTTTTTTTTTAATATCTTTAAAAATAAGTACAGAATAGTAACTGTGGATGCCTTAGTCATGAAAATTTTCCCAGTTGACCTTGAGGAAATAGTTTTGGTGTGCATCTGTCAACCACAGTAGTTATCCTTTTTTCTTTGGTCTCGACAATATCTCGTCTGACAGAAAACCAAAGAACTAGGATTTTCACTCTGTATGGCAGAACTCTCACGCCGCGTATTACGTCTTCTAGAAGTTGAGGCAACTAATGGGTCTTAACAATCACATAGAAGTGAATCATGATTTTGATTTGCAGCAAGATTGTTCATACCCATAAGAATTTTTACGAGGTGCAAGCCTGCTTTTAACATGTGACTTGGTGTTGGTTGCCCTGCTTCTTTCTTGTGTTTAACATTAATGCCATTTGGTTTGTTTTTATATCTGCTCGGGATCTTTACCAACTGTATCTCCTTTTTCACTACCTGTTCTATGTTCCTTTTGACAATGCCTCTAACAAATACTTATTGCTCTTTTGACAGCTATCAGCATTACAAAACCATTCGTGTACAATGTTTTCTCTGTCCCATTGATTGTTGCTCCTGTTCAAGAATCGGGTGGTGTTCCAACAAGGTCAACTCATACACCTGAAACGAGGCCAAGCAACCTTGGTGGAACTGGATTCAATGATTTGGAAGCATCAGTATTCCGAAACTTCAAGAGGTAATTTTGTACGATTTAGCACTGTTACTTTTGTCAAAAGGATCTACATTGGTGTAGATTTACATTTCTCATGTGTAACTAGGTAGGTACTACATATGGATGTTGTTTTGCACAGTTGGTTAATGAATAAGAGGAATCCGTTCTAAAATTTTATTGAGCTTCTTTTACATTATAGTTCTGCAATTTGTGTTAGATGGCATTTGCCTCATAGAATGTGTTATGTTGGAACTAACAATGCCTTGTTATTTTGCAGGCTCAGAAAAGGAAGCAAAGCGGCTAGTAGGCGTAGTGAAGCGTCAGCAGGACGTTTCCTGCTAAAGAACAACTGAGATAGCTGGGAGACTTACGTCAGAAATTTGAACAATTTTGTAGTTGGGGGCGATCTTGTTGATAATCTTTCGGGCCCTTTGAATCAAAGGATTTATGTAGGAATTTTATAGGATTCAAATCCTATAGGAAATTTCCTATTTGCCATTTGATTCAAAGGATTGAAGCTTTTCAAAATCTATGAAATTCCTATGGAATGCACATTGCATGTGGATTTTGGAGGAAATTTAGCAAGAGCTCCAACGCTCTTGGAAATTTCCTTGAATCCATCTCTCTCTCCGATTCCTCGCGTTTTTTCCTTGCGCTCCAATCAAACGACTATTCCTGTGTTTTTCCTTGTTTTGCAATCCTTTATTATACATTCAATTCCTATCAGAATCCTGTGTTTTTCCTATTCTCCGTTTTTCACCTACGATTCAAAGGGGCCCTTCTCATGCGGATGGTGATGCCAGTTTTCAGGCATTCACTACCATGTATGTTGTTCCAATAGACTATACGTCAGATTTTTAACTGTATACTTCAATATTTGGTTGGGATAGAAGTGATATACAAACATGTAGGTTTATCTTGTGCGATTCTCCACGTTCCTGTTGAAATTCAACTGATTGACATAATATCATACGAAATTCCTTTCTAAGGTCATGGTTAGATTTCAACTTTTTCTTCGACTTTTAACTTTTTCTCACATTGAACTCAACACACACAAATTTTAACTTTTTATCACATCGTTCTAATTTCTTTAAACTTTCAATTTGGTGTGGAACTGAATACAGCCTAAACTGAGCTGCCACATTTTGAATCCTAGAATATCGAGGTTGGTTCATTTGAAATTTTGAACTGACCTGAAACGATGGCAAATTGCACGACACGTTACGTCTCTCCTCTCCTGTCCCTGGTCGGATAAACCTCTGAAACAGCTACAGAGAAATATCCCGCTACAAGCCTACAACCCCGTCCCCTCCACCTCGCCCCACCCGGCATGGCCACGCGCTCGTCCTCGCGGCCCGGCCGGCTCGCGCCACCACCACCACCCCTGCGCCTCCCAGAACCTCATCCCCGCCACCTCCAAGGAGCCCCCACCCAGGCTGCCGCTCCCCGGTCCCAGTACTCCAAGTCCCTCGTCGTCTCCCTCGCCGCCGAGGGCCGCATGGACGAGGCCGTCGAGGCCCTCGCCGCCGTCAGGGGCCCCGACGCGTTCCTCCACAACGTCATGATCCGAGGCTTCGCCGACGCGGCCTCCCTACCCGCCGGCGCTCTCGCGGCCTACCGCGGCATGCTCGAGGCCGGCGCGCGCCCCGACCGCTTCACCTTCCCCGTCGTCGTCAAGTGCTGCGCGCGCCTCGGCGGTCTCGACGAGGGACGCGCGGCGCACGGCATGGTGATCAAGCTTGGCCTGGAGCACGACGTCTACACCTGCAACTCGCTCGTCGCGTTCTACGCCAAGCTTGGCCTCGTCGAGGACGCCGAGAGGGTGTTCGACGGAATGCCGGTTAGGGACATCGTTACGTGGAACACAATGGTGGACGGGTATGTGTCGAATGGGCTGGGGTCACTAGCACTGGGTTGCTTCCAGGAAATGCATGATGCGCTAGAAGTGCAACATGACAGCGTTGGGATCATAGCCGCTCTCGCTGCTTGCTGCTTGGAATTTTCGTTGATGCAAGGGAAAGAGATCCATGGCTATGTGATCAGGCACGGGCTGGAGCAGGATGTCAAGGTGGGTACTTCGCTTCTGGACATGTACTGCAAATGTGGCGCAGTTGCTTATGCTGAGAGTGTGTTTGCAACGATGCCACTGAGGACTGTAGTGACATGGAACTGCATGATTGGTGGGTATGCGCTGAATGAACGACCTGATGAGGCATTTGATTGCTTCATGCAAATGAGGGCAGTGGGCCTCCAGGTTGAGGTGGTCACTGCTATCAATTTGCTGGCTGCCTGTGCTCAAACTGAAAGTTCACTGTATGGAAGGAGTGTTCATGGTTATGTAGTTCGGAGACAGTTTCTTCCACATGTGGTGCTTGAGACTGCTCTTCTTGAGATGTATGGTAAAGTTGGCAAAGTGGAATCATCCGAAAAGATATTTGGTAAGATAGCAAACAAAACTCTGGTCTCATGGAACAATATGATTGCTGCCTACATGTACAAGGAGATGTATACAGAAGCCATTACACTATTCCTAGAGTTACTGAATCAACCTCTTTATCCTGATTATTTCACCATGTCAACAGTAGTACCAGCATTCGTCTTGCTGGGATCACTGAGGCACTGCAGGCAAATTCACAGTTACATCATCAGGTTAGGTTATGCAGAAAACACTCTCATTATGAACGCAGTTCTGCATATGTACGCAAGGAGTGGTGATGTGGTGGCCTCGAGGGAGATATTTGACAAAATGGTGTCAAAGGATGTCATCTCTTGGAACACAATGATCATGGGATATGCAATTCACGGCCAGGGAAAGACTGCACTGGAAATGTTTGATGAGATGAAATATAATGGTCTACAACCAAATGAGAGTACCTTTGTCTCCGTATTGACTGCTTGTAGTGTATCAGGTTTGGTGGATGAAGGATGGATGCACTTCAATCTAATGCTACAAGAGTATGGCATGATCCCACAGATTGAGCACTATGGATGCATGACCGATCTTCTAGGTCGAGAAGGTGATCTTAGAGAGGTCCTACAGTTTATTGAAAGCATGCCGATAGATCCAACATCCAGGGTTTGGGGTTCCCTACTTACAGCAAGCAGGAACCAGAATGACTTAGATATAGCTGAGTACGCAGCAGAGAGGATTTTCCAACTGGAACATGACAACACAGGCTGCTACATTGTTCTATCTTCGATGTATGCTGATGCTGGGAGATGGGAGGATGTTGAGAGGGTGAGATTGCTGATGAAAGAGAAGGGGTTGCAAAGAACAGAACCAATAAGCCTTGTTGAGCTTCATGGCACGGCGTGTAGCTTTGCCAATGGGGATATGTCTCACTCGCAGAGCAGGACGATTCATGAAGTGTCCGATATTCTGTCTAGAAAGATTGAAGAAACAGATGACACAAGGAATCAGTCTTATCCCGTCCCTGTTGCCACAAGGACAACCACAATGCCTAATAAGCATAGTGTTAGGCTGGCTGTTGTCTTCGGTCTGATATCATCTGAGATTGGATCCCCTATTCTTGTCAAGAAGAATGTGCGTATATGCGACCACTGTCATCATGCATTGAAGTTGATATCAAGATATTCAGGACGGAGGATTGTTGTCGGTGACTCAAAGATCTATCATGAATTCTCTGATGGCTCTTGTTGCTGTGGTGACTACTGGTGAATGGATATCACTGTTTCAGTATTTGACAATGTTCTTCACACCTTCGGCAACACCAATGGAACGCCTGAATGAATAGGTGTTGTGGCAAAATATCACCATAAAGTCACAGCTTACATGAACCATCGAGTATGAGTCCAAATGCTACAGCTGTATCAATTTTCGGGGGGCACATAGACAAGAAATCAATTCCCAGGTACTGGTACAGTGGTACTCCGGTAGCAGCGGCTCAAAGTGAAAGGGTGAATATGCACACTGGACAGGAACCTCCTCTTTTAAGACTGTAACTGATATTGATATGATGTACAAAGTCCATTCTTTTCGAGTGAAGATTCTGAAATCACACCACAGGTAGCTCCATGTACCACACATCATACAAGAATGAAATTCAACACAAAACTACTCTCATTTGCAATTCTTGACAAAACAGAATTTAGAGATTTAGAAGAACATTTGCTTCATAACATAGGGTTGACACAAGGCCAAGTTTTACTCAGTCTTCATACAAGACTTCAGAACAAAAATTAAGCATAGGAGACGCATCGAAACGGCATGTAACCGCACTTCAGCTATGCTCCGCCGCGGCGCTTGGCCTCCTCGGCCTCGATTTTTTTTTTTGACGGAGGGAGTACAGGTTTTTAATTCAAAAATGCAATAAAGACAATAAAATTTACAATGGCAAATTACTTTTCTTGTTTCCCATAGTTAAGAACCAGGTATGATTGTCCTAAGATGTTTTTGAAATGTAGTAGGTATCTCTTAGAAAAAAATGTTAGTAGTTACTTAAATCTTACTAAGAAAACGGTAATATATGTTAACTTCCCTAAAAAATATTGTTAAACAAGTAAAATTTCACAAATCCTACACTATGCCAGATCCTCACATCTTTGACGGCATACCTGTGCGGATCCGGGCCCTAACCACCAGATCTGGCGGTGGTAATGATTTTTGTGATTTTGTTGTGTATCAAAATGATTGTGAATGTAAAGTGATTTTGTTCTTTGGCCAGATGAATGTGATTGTGATGTTTCTTGTGATTCTGTTTTGTGTCCAAATGATTGTGAATGTGATTATTTTTGTGATTTGTCAATGCCTAATGAAAGTCTGCGACTAGCTATGCTTATAATATTTTTTTGCCGCATTTTTTAGGTCTGTGACGGGTCTCAATTCAGATCCCTCACATATAAGGATCCCTCACAGTTAATATATTTACCCGTCATAGGTGAAGGTCACCAGTGACGGATTTTACTTGAAGTCCGTCAAAGGTGATTTTTACCTTTGACGGGTCTTTACCCGTCACAAGTGACTCAATGTCATCAGTGACCACTGATCTGTGACCAAAGGCTTAACCCGTCACAGGTAAGAGTATGGGCCCGTTAGAGATGACGTGAACCAGCGTAGTGCTAACAATTGAACAATACAGACATGAGATGACAGACGATACAGACATACAGTGAAGGGGGAAAATATAGCACGATACAGTGAGGAAACAAGTGAACATGAAGAGAATTGGACAATACAGTGAGGGAAAAAAAGGAAAGAGGTTGCTGCACAGTATTGATCTTAAATCAAAATTTTTCAGGATTTAACGGCGTTGTGCTTTTAGTGGTAGGTGACGTACCCATCGACAGCGAGGCGCATGTGGTAACTTCGTCAATCTCTCTAAGATTTGCCGGGCCAGTCTTTGAAGATGCTCATAGGGGTAGAGTTTGCGTGCGTACGTTCGTAGGGGTGAGTGCGCGTGCGTTGTGAGTGTCTGCGTTATACTGTGTAATTCTCAAAAAAGGAAAACATGCACTGACCAAACAACATAGCAATTCTCAGTTTGTACAACGTAGTGCATAGTCTCAAGAGATTTTATGGATATTCATCTTAAAACCAATGAATCCGCCGGTGTTTCCACAAGATTAAAGGAAAAATGCATAGATTCAAGTTATGCAAACTATCGAGGAATTAAGTACCCAGCTATAGTATTTATATATAATAATAAGACAAGTGTAAGTGTGCACACCAAGATGTAGCGAGAACAAACTAGATAGAGATTTTTTTACAAATTCAGATCCTATGGTGGATAATAGCATTGTATTTTGTTTGGTGTTTGTACTATATCAATCTCACGAGTATAAGGTATATGGTGGAAACCCTAGTTTATGAGGCTATGACACTAATACACTATCAACATCTCAATGAAAGCTCTAGTGAGATTGTCAGTGATTAGTTACCTTTAGCCTTCCACTAATGTCCCCTTGTCAAATAGAATTAGGGATAAATGAGCACAATAAGAGATATGCTAGTAATAGGATACTCTAATAGGTGAAGTTATTCTTTAGTAAATACATACTATCTGTAACAAGAGGTAAAGCTTAAACCCTTGAGCGAGTGAAGGCGAGCTCGGTTTAGTTAAAACATTAAAGTAGGAAACAAATTATGATATCAATATAAGAGCAAGTTTAATAGTATAGCCCACTACTAGCTTCAATTTATCTATAGCCAATCTAATAGTCAATTTATATAATAGTTGCTTACTATACTATTAATATATGGTCCCACCTGTCATACACACATTGTGTCTTGGAGTCCGTGTTGTAGCTGGCTACATATCTGTAGCCCGCTACTCTTCTCTCTTATTTTTTTATCTCACTAAAATATGTTTATAGCTGGCTAATAGTCTGCTATTGTACCCGCTCTAAGGAGTCACCCTATCCAAGTATAACCGAGGATACAATTTACAAGTTTGGATATAAATCCAATCAATTCTATCCAGTTATGATATGAATCCAATCAATTATGATATGATTATCAGCTGGTATTATGCGGAGTATATACGTGAGAGTAATATGTACAGTTGTAAGAATTAGCATCTGACCACAAACGGATCTGCTCTGTGCTCACTACCAGATCAAAGTCTCCATGCAATTCATGAAAGATAATGGGGTGACAGCTAAATGAATGGCGCTCCACTAATGACGATACTTATAATCCGAGCAAAACAAGGACTAAATACGGAAGAAATGGAGGCACCAGTAGGGAGTAAACAATGGCAAGAGAGGGCGCAGCCAGGCGAGATCCAGAGCAGGGCGCAGCCTTGGACCATCTCCAATTCTCCATCTCGCTGCTGCGTACTTTTTAGTGCTGCAAATGACCCAAATCCTGGAGATCATTAAACACATAAATATTCCAATGTGAAGACGCAAATATTCCTTCTCTCCCTCTCGTTACACTCCTTAAACAGGCAGGCAGGCAGGCAGCAGCACACAACCATGTGATTCACCGCTGTGTAGATCAGAATCCAGTGATACTCCAATAATTAAGCTCTTCTTCTGGCAACTGAACGCAGGAAACTGCCTCCTTTCTGCTTGCCATTCGTTTTCAATCGACACCGCTCTATGCTCCTGTTGATCACATGACGCCCGTCCACCTCCGTCTAATCCTGTTGATCACTATCTAAAAAAGCAATTCCCGTCTATTCTCCAAATTTCGGCCACCTTTAAAACGTCGAAATTTGAAAGATTTTTATGATTGATTCGTACTATAAAGATCGTACAAGCTGCCGGCCTGACAATCCGTGGCGTTTATACTAATTGACACCCTATCACGAACTGTTGGAATAACAGCGCAATTCAGGAGCGAACCGGAATATTCCGGCGTTCCCAGCAGGGTCTCAATTTCTCAACTCTACCATTCAAAATTCTGAAGTCTCAATTACTCCAATACCGATTGAAAAGAAAAATGCATTCTCATGTGGATACAGAAATCGGACAAGTAGTGGTCCCACTCTGACAGCGACCGATCCTGCACGACACTGACACGGGCGGGCCCACCTGCCATTGGCGAGCTCCAACGGATATTTTCCCAGGACACTGTAGTGGCCGCGCGCCAGTGTGAAGCAGCGGCAGCGAAGAGGGGCCACGCGCGCACGCAGCAAAAGCAAACGCCAGGCAGGTGTCAGCTTTACACCCTCCCAAAATAACCGAAGGAAAAAAAAAAGGGGAAAAGAAATGGAGGGAGGAGAAGGCGATGCAAAGAAATGGTGGCTCGGCTCGGACTCCGTGATGCACTCACGTGCCCGCCCGGCTTGTCCCATCGCCTGACCTGACTCATTTCTCCTTTTCTTTTCACTGTGAATCGATCGGGCTCAGTTAAAAAATTCCAGATCCGATCTCAATGCCAGACATGTTTATCTCCTATACTATATGCTTTGCCACTTTGTACTATACTGTACTCTTTACTTTTGAAGAATGATAAGGTAAGTACGCGGTTAAAGTAATGGAATGCAGCCAAATACTAGTGACTAATCTACCTCTACTGAACTGATTAGTGGTCGTCTTAACCGGTGTCATGGCTAGGTAAAGAAAAATGAAGGTAGTCTACTGTAGTATAAACGAGAAAGGGTGGGTCAGAATGTTTGTCGTTTCCAACCTTTTTCTTGCACCGGAGCGATGAGCAATGAAAATGGTGAATTACATATTGCGCACCTGCAAATCTCACCGCAGAAAGCGGGGCAAATTACAGTTGAAAATTGATTCCCTAGCGGGAGATTCCAATCTTGTGAGCTCGACAAAACATGGCATGGCTGATTACTGATACTGATAGTAGATCGATCCACCGATCAAGAGGGAAAAGAAAAGAAAAACAAACTTTAAAAGAGATCCCGACCTTGTCTTTCCAACCCAAAATCCTCCACCAAAAAAATTGAAAGCAAAATTAGCTACGAACAAGAAAGAGTAGAGCCGCTCGTCGTGCGCTGCACGCGCCTCCTCGCGCAGCCTGGCGATGTCGGCAGCCTCGACGTAGTAGAGCCGCTCGACGAAGCTCGCCTCTGCGGCTAGCCGTGAGCGGGTTTAACTCGTGCTCGTGGTCCCACAGCACGAACATCCCGTCGACGGCAGCGTTGTACCTCGGCGGGGAGTGGGGATGGCTCAGCACCGACCGGTCAAGGTTCAGGCCTCCGGCGAACGTCTCCGTGCGCGCGAACTCCGACCACGACCGGAGGAGCACCACCACGATGTGGTCGTTGCGGAGGAGGTGGTTTCTAGCCCACACCACGGCGAAGCTGCCGGCAACCCATTCCGCCTCCGTCTCAGCCGCCCGCCGCCCTCCGCCGCCTGCAGCGCTACCTGCTCCGCCCTCGCGTGGTCGCCGCCGTGCAGGTGAGAAGAGAGAGAGAGGGGGAGAGATTGGGATAGAGTAGAGAACTGACAAAAGGGGCCCACTGATTTTTTTTATTTGAAAAAGTGCTGACTGGACTGACCAGATTGAGTCGGGGGGTTATTTGTCCGGTTTCAGTAGTTGGGGGCGTAGAATGTCTGGTTTTCAAGTTCGGGGGTGTAATTCAGTCGACCTCGATAGTTCGGGGGGGGGGGGGAATTTTAATGTATCTTCCCGGAAAAATATCAGCAAAATCACCCTCCAAGGTAAAAACAGAGATGGTCCAGGATTCACCAGCACCCCTTGTGGGATCTTGAAGAACAATTTTCCTTGGGACTGAATCAAAGTCCTTGAACATAGCTCTGACCAGAACTCTGCCTCTTTTGGTCATTTTCATTTCATTCCTCCAACTGCCCGAAAGAAGAGACAACCGGACAAATGTACTCCATGTTGATTGTAATCTAGGGGGAAATCGAGCAATAAAAACCAGCCAGTTCTAGTAAATGGAGCAGCACGCCAGTTAGGACCCTGATCATGTCTGACAAAGTTGACCTGCGTGTATACCTATCATTGTCACGTCCCAAAACGACCCTAAATATATCCTTTAATTATGTCTAGAATAATTAAAATCCTTGTGAAAGCCTCCAAAAATTAAAATGTGCAAAGTTAAAAAGTCAAATAAGGCTTAGAGGATTTTGTATATTTCCTAAAAGCCTAAAAATGTGTAAATAAATTTTAGTGGAATTTTCAGAGCACAAATAATAATTATTAAGGAAATAAACAAAGTTAAAAAGGTTTTATAAAAGAAAAACCCTAAAAACCCCTCTCCCTCTAATGGGCCGGCTCGGCCCATCTCCCTCCGCCTCTCTCCCCACTCCCCGCGGCCCATCCGGCCTCCTCCCCCGCGGGGCCGCTGACGGGCGGGCCCGCCGCCACACTCTCTCTGACGGGTGGGCCCACCGTCATCCCGTCTCCCCGCCGCTTCCCGGCCGCCCGCCCGCGCCTAGCGCCGCCGCCGCGCCGAATTCGCCGCCTCATCCCGCCGTCCCCGCGTGCATTAAGTGGGGGGAGATTACATCCCCTGATCCCCTCCCTTTTCCCCCCATTTTCCCTTTCTTCTCTACGCACTTCAAACGGCGCCATTTGATGGTGACCGGACCTCCCGCGCCGGTTTCCTTCCCCGCCGGCGCCCTCTCTCCCTTCCAACCCTATTTAAACTCACCGCACCTCCTTTTCGCCCGTTTCCACCCCTTGCGCACCTTCTCCCCGCCGGAATCGAGCTCGGCGCCGTCGCCCTCTCTCTCTCCGTCGCCGACGACCTCGGCCGGCCCTCTCCGCTCGCCGGGATCGTCTCCGCCTCGGCGACGCCTCCTCCGGCTTTCGCCGCACCGCGCCGACCCCGTCCCATCACCTCGCCAACCCGACGCGCGAGAGTTCGTCGTCCCCGTGCCACCCTGAGCCGCGCCGCCTGACGCTTCCTCCGCTCCGTGCCGCCTTTCGTGTCGCCGCGATCCTAGGTTGAGCTGTGGACCGCCGCCTCTCTTTCCCCCTTTCCCTCCCCTCTTCGGCCGCGCCCCGCTGTGCTATGGGCCGCGCCGGCGACCCTTTGGGCTGCTGGGCTGCCGCCTCCGCGGCCGCGCCCGAGTGGGCTGCCCTCCGGGGCGCCGCCGAGTGGACCGCGCGCATGTCCGGCCGTCAGCCGCCCGCTGCCCTCGGAGTCGGCTGACGCGTGGGCCCACGGCCGCCGGCCGGCATGCGAGCCCGGGTGCGCCCGGTCCCCGTTGGACCCGTGAGGCTGCCGCCGTTGGCCCCACTCCCGTGGACCCTGGCCGCGCGCAGCCTGTCCCCTCTGCTGAACTCAATAAACCCTTTTTAAATTTAATTTTAAATTTGAAGAATTCGTTAAATATTTCATTTTAAAGAGCATATAAACTTCAAATGGGCATAAACTTGGCATTTGAACTCGGAATCGGACCGTTCAAGTCTCTACTTTTTCCTTAAGAAGTCAAGAACCCATTTTTGTGCTTTGTTCCTGCTGTGTTATATGGAGTTTATAGAGTAAAAAGCCTTTTTTCCTTTCCGTTGGTCGTGTAGACGCCTTGCAGTTCTTCGGAGATCCGCTCTACGTTGGAGGTTGAAGCCGACGTTTGGGAAAGCGAGCAAGGCAAGTCACATCATCTTTGATCATATGGATCCATGCATTATTGATTTATATTATGCATACCGCCTATTTAAATTCCGCGTTATCACTATGTAGCCCCCGCCTATTTTACCTTGTTTATGACCTTATTATATGTATATTGAAATCCTTCACCTGAACCTAGTGAAAAACAAACCTCAATAGTTGGGTACTCTATTCATGATTCCACTAGTATGAATTTTAGGGTAGATGCTTCGCTGATTAATACACAAGGTGGCTAAACTCAAGGAATAACCTGAGAATGGTTGGATTATGAGAATCTCCCCCTCTATCAACCCTCAAAGTTTGCTTGGTCGGGGTGCCATGGGTTTTCTTGATTTGGTAGCCACGTTCCGGGCCATTAATAAGGATCGGCCGGCTGCAAGACTCGTACGGGTAAGGCTTTGGGTTGGTTATAAACAATTAGTACACGGTAGGAGATGGACGAAGTCGTGGGGCGATGACATCTCTAGGGCAAATGAAGGCTACACGAGCTGCGGCCGCTGTAGGTCGAGTGTTTCATGGCTAACAGGGCGGTGTTCCTGCTGCTAGGGGCTCAGTCCTGCCTACCTGTCCCAGAGGTTCCGGCCGTATGGTGGGTTGGGTCGGTACTCTGGTCTATGGCTAGGATGGGTTTAGAACTTTATGTCATGTCTTCCGTCCATGTGCCGTTGGTGGTATCTGTGACGTGGTTGCAGTGAGGAAGACTGTGTCTTGTGGGTTTAAATATGTAACCTCTGATCAGAAGTATAACCTTTCGAAATAGCCACTGCCCTGGTTTCATGGGCAATCCTGCAATGTTACCAAGTCTGTGTTTTTTTAAATTTCTTTAAAAACCTGCCCTTAATAATAAAATACGGAAATGGTTGGCCTGGTGTTGGCTTGGTGCGAGGACTTGAGGACCAAAGACGGTAGGTGATCTTCGCTGGTCGGACCATGGATTTGTCCCGTTCAGGTAACTCGCGGGTGCCCCTGTGAAGAGGGCGGTGTATTCTACTCTGCCTAGGCCTTAAATCGCTCGGTATTCCTCTACTATATTCGGCCGTTTCCGATGTGGGGTCTCACGGCCTTCTCTCCGAGACCGAGATTTCTCGCGCTCCGGCGAGGAGTGTGAAGTATTCACTATGAAGGCTTCGGAGGGGAGGGACGCGGCCAACCTCAGAATGGCCTCCTTCCTGTAGCGGTCACTTACGTGGGCCCGTAAGGTTGCTTGGACTCATTACCGTTGCCAAGTATAGTTCCATAGGACTTCGTGGTTTTCTCATTAGTCGTTCTTCTCGTGCTTTTGAGCAAGAGCTTATCCCTCGGTGTCTGGCTGTCTGCGGTCTGTGTCTGCACCTGGCGCTAAGACCAGTCTGGCT
>CM020180.1:3817454-3845333 GCA_009805545.1 Oryza longistaminata | reverse complement strand
AGTACTACTACTACAATTTATTTATTTGCAACAACGGCGAACCAAGATCACAATGGAATACGTTTTACGTGTCCTACTTGTAACACCGAACGCTACTACGATGTTGATGTCAAGGTTTCATCTCATCTGTACGGTGCGGTAGCCGGAGGCATTGGCCACGGTGACGGCCTTGGTCTTGATCCGGTACCTCGGCCGCGAGGGATGACCTGGCGGGGCCCATCCCGAACTGGCCGGTGCCGTCCATGGCCGCGCGGCCCGTCGTCGTAGACGTAGCCGAGGAGGCGGCCGCAGGCGTCGCAGCTGATGCGGGTGCGCTTCCGCTGGATCCCCCAGTAGTTGAGCGTCTCGAAGAAGGGGCGGATCTTGTCCTCCGGCGCGAACCGCAGCCGCGGACTCGTCCACCCACGAGAAGGAGAGCGTCCCCTTGTTGCCGGCCTCGAAGTAGCCCCCTCCGGGTATAGCTGCGCCGCCGTCAGGTTCAGGTCCGCCCCGCACTCCGCGCACCGGTACGTCGCCGCCGCGCCGCCGCCGCGATGAGGGACGACATCCCGCCGCGCCGCCGCCACCCGAGCACGGAGAGATCTTTCTGCGTGTCGCAGCGATGGATCTGCGTAGTTCAGTGTAATTTTGTCTCAATTTAGGACGATGATTTCTAGGAGGACACGGCACCGGGAAGCGAAGCCGCGTTGGACTGGAATTTCTTGCTACGACCATGAGAAGGTTCTTCTATGGTGAGAAGTCCAAAGCCAAGACGCCATGTTTTTTCGAGTTTCGCAATGGTTTCACGACGGAATACGGTGCGGCCCATTCAGGCCCAGTTTGTTTTGGATCGGCCGGCCCATTAGCCGTTGCTTCCCCTCTCTCCGTTCCGTGTTTCTACGTGATTTCTCAACAATCAATCCGAATTTTGGAAGCAGAGTTGTTACGAATTGTATCGGCAAACACATATCATGTGTATTCATGTGATCATCAGAGTATATACATAACAAGTGAACAAAATCTGCAGGTTGCACGTCTCGTGTGTAGTACGACGATGAGCTAATGGGATATGGATCCAAAACACGCAGAGCCATGCGATTGCGATGCGAGCCCGTCAAAACTTGTTGCTGGAAAGGAGGAGAAGGCGTTGCATTCTCCGAGAAAAAATGAAGGATATGAGCCGGAATATTCTCGCGTCGCCCGCGTATACATAGCAACCAACCACCTGTTCATCTCTCTGTAGCTCACTCCCTCGCCGCCATTTACGAGGCAGGAAGTTGTGTGTGAGAGAGAGAGAGAGAGAGAGCCTTTGACCGCCGGAGCAGCAGCGTCACCGCCATGGCGGGCGATCAGATGCACGTGCTCTCCGCGCTGGACAGCGCCAAGACGCAGTGGTACCACTTCACCGCCATCGTCATCGCCGGCATGGGCTTCTTCACCGACGCCTACGACCTCTTCTGCATCTCCCTCGTCACCAAGCTCATCGGCCGCGTCTACTACACCGCCGACGGCGCGTCCAAGCCGGGCAGCCTGCCGCCCAACGTCTCGGCGGCCGTGAACGGCGTCGCCTTCGTCGGCACGCTCACGGGGCAGCTCTTCTTCGGGTGGCTCGGCGACAGGGTCGGCGGAAGAGCGTCTACGCATGACGCTGCTCTGATGATCATCTGCTCCGTCGCGTCGGGCTGTCGTTCGGGGACACGCCGACGAGCGTCATGGCACGCTCTGCTTCTTCCGCTTCTGGCTCGGCTTCGGCATCGGCGGCGACTACCCGCTCAGCGCCACCATCATGGTCGGAGTACGCGAACAAGCGGACCGCGGCGCGTTCATCGCCGCCGTGTTCGCGATGCAGGGGTTCGGGATCCTCGCCGGCGGCGCGGTGGCGATCGGGATCACCGCGATCTTCAGGAGCCGGTTCCCGCGCCGCCGTTCGCCGCCGACCCGCGGGGCGTCCCACCCGCCGCAGGCCGACTACTGTTGGCGGCTCATCCTCATGTTCGGCGCGCTGCCCCGGCGCTCACCTTCTACTGGCGGATGAGGATGCCGGAGACGGCGCGGTACACCGCCATCGTCGCCAAGAACGCGGAGCGCGCCGCGGCCGACATGTCCAAGGTGCTGCAGGTGAAGATCACGGCGGAGCAGGCGGAGACGGCCTCGCCGGTGGACAAGCCCTTCACCAGCAAGCCGTTCGGCCTCTTCTCCGGCGAGTTCGCGCGGGCGCCACGGGTTCCACCTCCTGGGCACGACGTCGACGTGGCTCCTCCTGGACATCGCCTACTACTCCCAGAAACCTGTTCCAGAAGGACATCTTCAGCGCCATCGGGTGGATCCCGGAGGCGAAGACGATGAGCGCGCTGGACGAGCTGTACCACATCGCGCGCGCGCAGACGCTGATCGCGCTGTGCGGGACGGTGCGGGCTACTGGTTCACGGTGGCGCTGATCGACGTGGTCGGGCGGTTCAAGATCCAGGCGGCGGGGTCTTCATGATGACGCGTTCATGCTGGCGCTGGCGGTGCCGTACGACCACTGGACGGCGGCGGGGAACCAGATCGGGTTCGTGGTGCTGTACGCGCTCACCTTCTTCTTCGCCAACTTCGGGCCGAACGCGACGACGTTCATCGTGCCGGCGGAGATATACCGGCGAGGCTGCGCGCGGACGTGCCACGGGATATCGGCGGCGTCGGGGAAGGTGGCGCGATCGTCGGGTCGTTCGGGTTCCTGTACCTGGCGCAGAGCCCCGACCCGCCAAGGCGGCGGCGCACGGCTACCCGGCGGCATCGGCGTCCGCAACTCGCTCTTCGCGCTCGCCGGCTGCAGCTTGCTCGGCTTCCTCCTCACCTTCCTTGTGCCGGAGCCCAAGGGCAAGTCGCTCGAGGAGATGTCACGGGAGAACGAGGTCGGCCAGCCGTGATCCACCCGTTAATCCACCGCCGTCCGTCTTCATGCAAGAATCAAGATTCCATGCACCCCTAGAAATTTTTGTTCTCTTTTTCTAGAATCCATTGGAATGCATATGTTCTTTTTTTTTTTCTAGAATCCATTAGAGGCTGGATGATGAAATAATGGCCGCCAATTAATTGTTGACGACAATGTAGTTTAGCATTAGGTGGTTTTTCATATAATGGGACTATCATTAGGGTTCATGCTGATTCTGTTTCGGCACGAGAGATCCTCGCGCCGTTCCTTTTTTTTTTCTGTTGATTGTGATGATCAAGAGCGATATGATCTCTCCTCCAAAAAAACAAAACAGAACGCATCTCTCTATAATCAAAAGGAAAAGATATTTGGTAGTAACAAGTAACAACACTCACTTGACAGGCCTGGAGAAAGCCCCACACTGCCCCAGGCCCAACACGGGGCTTCTATTCGGGCCGGCCTCGCCCAACTCCACACCAGGCCCAACTGCCGCGTTTCCTTGACACTGACACTGCATGGCACAGTGACACCTGATACCATGTCTCAGCAGGGAGCAGAGCCGTTTTTTTGGAAGGGGAGAGCGGTTCAGTTTAACCTGTTCTTGGCTTTTGGCGATGATCATGATCACCAACAGGAAGAGAATTCTTTTTCCCTCCAGCGACATGTTACACGCAGTTCTGGTTCCTTGGCTCCCATCTGGAGCTTCATTTCCAACCACTTTAACAATTTTGTTAATTTTGCGGTCATGCAACATTTTACTGAATATGGATTGAGATTTAGTAGTAGGCTTTTGATATTATATTTGTTTCATATAAACAATGTTGGTGTTTCTATGTTACTTTATGTGTGATACTGTGATGTCTCGGCTTTGAGTGCTCCCATCTGGAGTATAAACTTTGTCAAAAGCTCTTGAGCTAAAGATTAGAATTATTTTCATTGTCTAAAAATCCACATAACACAGTACATAGTTGCCAGCCGTGAACGGGAGTGCCGCCAGATCACTCCACCTTGGCACAAATTCTCCAGTTTTTCTGTACCACACGGGACACAACGCTCGATCTGGTGGGGTAACAGCGAGGTCATATCAATTGAGCTGGAGCTAGGAGTAGAAAGCTAGAAGAAACACGTCACGCAATGCCAATGCGCCATCGCTGACTCCGCTGCTCAATTTGTTCAAGCACCAGTACTGCATCCAGCAAAAAGGATCCCCAATATATTGTGTGGCCCATGTAGGGCAAGAGTGCCATATGGTCATAGTATATATGGATGGAGTTGCTGTAACTGACATCGCACAGCGTCACATATTAATATTCAGATAGTGATGTAGTAGACTGTTATGAGAATATGAAGCAATTCCTAGGGAGGTCCTACAAAATATTTATGAAACGCTGCTTTCGTAGAAGACTTGGATAGTTGGACGTTACACTAACAGTGTCACTGCGACTGAAAATTGATGTTTTTGTTTTCTGCGTGATACTGTATCTCAATAGACCACGGTTGCCACCACTTGGACCTTCTTTTTTTGTTGCGCTGGCACTGATTTGATAGGTGCTAATAATGCAGTAATGATAGTAAAGAGTTTGTGATGGAGATGAATCGTATCGCAGTCGCACGAACAGGGACCATCAAGGACCACTGTTAACCAATGAAACGAGAATAGCAGCCGGGAAAAAAATATGGTCGTGCTAAAACTGCACGCATCGCTAGGAAAGTTGAAAGTTTGTGTGTAGAAAAATTTTGATGTGATAGAAAAGTTGGAAGTTTGAAGGAAAAGTTTGGAACTAAACAAGGGCGTAATCGCTTGCATGTCACCACCAACGATCTTGAAATGGGACAACCAACAAATCCACGGGTGTGCAACAATTAAAGCGAGCTACAATCCGACTACATCAAAGAGTGGGACTAGTCTCACGGAACTATATTGTTGTGCGAAGTTTCGTCCAAAATCAATATCGCGATCCGAAAGATTGCATACTATACTTTCTACCTTATATGGGACCAGAATTGGAAAAAACAAATCGGCTCTGTTATGATTGTTTACAGCTCCGTTTGAAACATAGAAATTTTACGTGATATTTACATGAGGTTGTCCCGTTTCCACATAGGGACGGATCCAGAATTTATAGGATGGGTATTCGTGACTTACATAGTAATACTAAGTAAAATAATATTTATACTGTTAGTAAAACATACTCCCACCGTCCCAAAAAAGACTCAATTCTTGGGTTTCCGTGTCCAACGTTTAACCATTCGTCTTACATAAATTTTTTTTATGATTAGTATTTTTATTATTGTTAGATAATAAAACATGAATAATACTTTATGCATGATTTATCTTTTTAAATTTTTCAAGGCCCGTTGGGACGGACAGCCTGCCGTACAGCCATGTGTGTGGTGACTGGTGATGTATGTGTTGTGAGGGGGGCGACGCATTGTTTTTCCCCTCTGATTTCTGCCTGGTGCCACCGTTTCAGAGTACTACTGTACGAGTTTGTCTCTTCCCAGACAAAAAATAAGGAGAGGATGGATGATTTTTTTTTGGAGGATTTTGGGTTACTGCTTAATGGGCTGTCTTTCTTCACCCCGATGATATGGATACGAATACAACAAGGTTCAAACAAGGGGTAGGTGGGCGGAACGTGAATGTACAAGGTGAGGCACTATGCATATCCAATGCAACTGTACAAGACACGATGCGTCAGGCAGAATAGGAATGGGCAACTTGCTGAAGCACACACTGAAATGCGTCGACTGAATGTGCTAATTTTTGCCAACGCATGAGTAGAAACTTGCGCACTTAGCCAAAGTCTAGGTACCTTTTAGCACTGCCAAAATTTTATTAGTCATCAAAACAAATTGACCCTTAAATTGTTCACGATAAACTAAGGAAGAAATATTTTAAGGGTGCAACTCATAACTTACATCAGTTTTCAATTATTAAAATACAAAGCATGGTGAGTAATTAAAGTAGTGGATTCAAAAATATTGCCAGCGCATATCGGCCGTTATTCCTTTGGCCAACATTAACCAGCTATGGGTCTCATCGTTTGGCTTTTTTCGCAATAAGCCAAAACGGCTTATTAGAGAATAAAAATAAATTTGTAGGTAAAACTTTTATATATGTGTTCTTGGTGACTTAAAAAACCAATGCTGAAAAAGAAACTACGTTGAAAATATCTCAAAATCAATGTCAAAATTAAGTTTGAAAATTTAAATTTTTGGCTTTTTCTTTGGCTGAATAGGCCATCCGATGGGAGCATATATGTAATTGCAAAACGGTGATTGCTCACTGTTTGGGTTGGGGCCAGCTGTAGCAACCATCACGCTTGTAAGTTGTACCGTAGCCGCCACAGTTCAGACTGTCCAACATGGCAACCACAGTTAGTATTAGCTGACTCCAAATCATTTATAATCAACTTAATAGTTAATTTATACAATAATACCTATAAATATATAGTACATAATTAATATTTGGTCCCACCTGTCATACACACATATTGAAGTTCATGCTACAGCTGATTGCAAATATGTAGCCCGCCTGCTATTCTATCTTCTTCTTTTATCTTCTTGAAATGTGTTTATAGCTGGTTTATAGTCTGCTATTGTACATGCTCTTTAAGGGAATTTAAGGGAATTTGACAATACAACGACTAGTTGGTGCGCCAGTTGTGTTTACGAATACTATACGGTATAATGGCTAGTTTGTATGCCAGTTGTTTCCACAAATACGAGGTAGGTGTCACTAACATTATATGCGGAGTTAATTGGCTATAAGTTGTTTTGGCATTTTGCCACCATGAACTACACGAATTAAATTTTAAAAAATACTGTTGATTCGTTTATTTCTCAAAAATATTCGGAATATAAATTTATTAGCAGAAATATACCGTCGATGTCGCACAACCATTCTGCGAAAGTAACGTGGGAGTGACGTCGTGAACAGTCTCGTGCGACGAGAGCGCGAGACCGCGCGGCCTTGCACGAGAAACAGCTATACCGAACGACGAAATCGAGGACGTACGCGGCGGGCGTCAGACCACGCGGTCTCGCGCGGCCAAACCGCGAGATCGAGCAGTCTCACTCAGTCAGTGAGCGATAGCGACGGCCTCTGCCGATTGAATATGGTTAATTAGTGATTAATTAATCACTAATTATTGTTAATTAATCATTAATTATGGTAATTAATGACTAATTAAGCAGCTCTGTTGGTACATGACATTCGGTCTCGCTGATTCCTTATGCGAGACTGTTCGGTCTCGCTGGTTCATCACGCGATACCGCGCGGTCTCGCCCTCCTACCGCGCGACACCGCATGCATCGTCACGCTTACCATCAATTTCGTGCAACGGTTGTACGAGATCAACGGTATATTTTCGCTTAAAAGTGTACATCACGAATATTTCTGCGAAAAAACCAAATCAATAGTATATTTTTAAATTTAATTCTGAACTACACATCCTTATACTCTTTTGTTCCCGTAAAAACTGCCTAGCTAGTCCCCTTACCAAACCATTTTTCCTGTGGTAGAGGAGATAAATACGTGGATGAGGAAAAACTCTTATGTTCAATTTTGCGGTAGAGTTCGAGAACGCATACGAAAAGGTTGTCTAGGTTGCGCATAAGATGATCGCTGTGTGATCCCAGTCACCATGATGTTACTTTTTACGGTGATCGGTCCTTATAAGCTACGGAGCTTTGTCTATAATCTGTCCAATCATTCATAAGCACCATGCTAACATGTGATGAGGCTCTCAAAGAGGCCATGAGTGTTATGGATGTCCAAATGAAAGAAAATAGTATTCCACGATAATGCTTCTTTCACTATTATTTTTACTCACGTTTTCGGCTTTGCATGATCTTCACTGGAAATGTGAACATTACCTTATGTAACCTCACACTAATGTATACAATAAATTTACTACTCTTTATGGCAAATGAAATGTGTGTATATAAGCAAATAATAACTTTAAGCACACCAACAGCCAACACATAGAAATGTTAAAGATATAAAGGACGGAAACAATTACCCAAATAGTAAAACGGTGCGCTGGAAAGTGGGTCACGGCGGCCCACGGGCTTCTTTCTCCTGTAGATATCCCACAAAGTTTCTTTAAGCTGCGCATGCTGTTGCAAAAGTCTATGCAAACCATTCCCGAAATCGGTAAAAGCTACCAAAAGCGCTTTTCTTTTCCAAGG
Organism: Oryza longistaminata; assembly: GCA_009805545.1. Lineage (NCBI taxonomy): Eukaryota > Viridiplantae > Streptophyta > Magnoliopsida > Poales > Poaceae > Oryza > Oryza longistaminata. The sequence goes on along the minus strand of CM020180.1, from coordinate 3,837,244 downwards.
ACCGAAAGGGCCCGATCGGCGTCATGGCCGGTGAAAGAGATTGCCATTGAACATCCAAATCTGAAAACGACCCCATCGATATGATATCCGTTTTCTTTCCGTTGATTCTTTGGGCTTGTTTAGTTGGGAAATTTTTTGTTTGGTTGTCACATCGGATATAATATATACATTTGAAGTATTAAACGTAGTCTAGTAACAAAAATAAATTATAGATTCCGCTAGAAAACTATGATACGAATTTATTAAACCTAATTAATTCATCATTAGCAAATGTTTATTGTAGCACCACATTGTTAAATTATGGCGCAATTAGGCTAAAAGATTCGTCTCGCAATTTACACGCAAAAATTGTGTAATTTTTTTTTCACATTTAATACTCCATGCATATGTCCAAACATTCGATGTGATGGGTAAAAAGTTTTTGTTTTGGGAACTAAACAGGGCCCTTATATGTTAAAAGTTACATATGTATAGCAAGCGCACATGCATCCTGCAAGCTCAACCATACACTCGCCGGCCACCTAAAAAATCTATGTCACTCTAGTTAACTCGTCACAAAGTCCTTGCCTAGCTTGCCAAACAAAATTAAAACACAGTGCAGTCTTAATCTTTGCATGCTGTTTGAGTAATTAGCAAGCTATAGCAGATTATATTCTCATCAAGCCCATGCTGCCCAGAAATAGCCGGCTAAGAGCAAGTTTAATAGTATAGCCCACTATTAACTCCAAATCATCTATAGTCAATGTAATAGCCAATTCATACAGTAGTTGCTTACTATACTATTAATACCTGGTCCCATCTGTCATACACACATTACGTCTTGGAGTCCGTGCTGCAGCTGGCTATAGATATGTAGCCCGATGTTCTTCTCTCTCTTCCTTTATCTCTTTAAAATATGTTTGTAGCTGACTTATAGCCTACTATTGTACCTGCTCTAAGCCGCATCATATTTTGGTGGTGTTATTTTCTCTTGAAGATGAAGATGAAGTTTTTACTCAAAACGAGGTGATATTAATGTATGATTGATTGAGTTTTAATTATTACAAACTTGAAAAATAGATTATTATAATATTTTAGAGCAACTTTTATATAGAAAATTTTCGCATGAAACGCACCGTTTAGCAGTTTAAAAAGCGTGCCACGAAAATTTTAATTTTTATGAGAAAAGAACAGCACCTTTACCTTTCTTCTCTTCTTTTGCCAGCTACACTTGACAGTGAACAAAGCCACGTGCACGTTAGCTGATCACTCGCGCGTCTCGCCTCACGTGTCTGCTGCCACTCTGCCAGCGTGTCGCTGTTCTCGCGCCCGAAATGGAAGTGGCTCCGCCTTGGCTCGCGCTCGGAACTGGTTTGGCGATCTGCCGGATTGGTGAGTGAGCTCTCGACGGCTCACGGTGAGCTAAACGCGACGAGGTAGGCCACGTTTAATTTCCCGGTGGGAGAAAAATATTCGCGTCAATAGAGAGTGGAGAATCGTAGATATTTGTTCGTCTGTTGGAATCGGACTCTACCCGCTTGTTGTCTCTCACCTTAAAGTCGAGTTTATAATTGCATAATAACATAAATCTTCATTCCTTATCAAAATTATTTAAGATGGACCTTAAGGCATCATTGACAGTTGATTGGCGTGACATCCTAGTTAGCAAAAACAAAATAGAAATTATACGACTCACGTGTAAGTGAGAGGGAAAAAAATGCATCTTTAAAACTTTCCAGACTTCCCGGTATCTCGTGTGCGTGGTGAAGGCCAGCGTCGTGGCATGTAAGCTCAACGTTTCCATTAGGCGTTACTGGTATCCGGATGGCATAGATGGCATCCCGTCGCCGATTAGCCCCATGGACCATGCGACACTTCATGTGGCGCCATCGCCACGCGGTGGGTGGCGCCACCGCGATGCAGGTGAGGCACCCCGTTCCGCCCAGCCGGCTACAGGCGCCGCCACTCCGCCCACGCGTTTGCTCGCCGCCGCCCCATTCCTTCCCGCCAGCTTTGTATCGCCGCTCTGCCCACTCCGCCCCGCCGCTCTGCCCGTCGTCGTTCTACTCTACCCGCCGCCACCCCATTGGCTTCGCGCATCGCCGCCCGCTTGCTCCGCTCCCTCTGCTCCCATGGGAGAGAGAAGACAATATATGGAGGGGATGAGGGAGAGGAAGTGGGTCCCACGATTTTAAAAAATTGATCGATATGTGGGTCCATATTTTATTTTATTTTTAAAATTGTTAAATTTTGCTTCACGTGCCACGTCAGATGAAAACTGAAGCAAAATTAGCTACGTAGGCGTCATGTCAACTAAAACCGATGTCCAAACCGTTTTGAGATTTGTTTTGCACCAATTTAAATAGTTGAAGAACCCATTGTATCTAGTTTTCCAGTTGAAGGACAAAAATTGGATTAGTTGACAAGTTAAGGGACCTTAGATGAACTTGTTCCCGCAATTGATGATAAGTTCGTTCGTATTTGGGCCGTGACAACAGTTATACACGTATATTTCGCCATGGGTTGGGCTCGACTACTCTTCTCCTCTCCTCTCCTCTCCTCTCGGCTCTCACCGCTTCCCCTCAGCAACGCCAGTGTGCTGTGCGCCCGCCTGTGCCTTCCGGGCTCGCCGTCGTCGACCCTCCCGCACCTCGCAGCCGCCGCATTTCATCTGGGGAGCGTCGGGCTGGGGGTGCTTTCTCGTTGGGGTGGTGCGAGAAGGATTGGCTGATGGTTCCCCCTTCACTTTCCTTGCTCTCAGATCCGTGTGCCCGCGTGACGTGATGCGAGCCACTGGGCTGACCACGATGTGTTTGTGGAATTGCCTCGCCGAGGGAGGCGGCGGCATACAAGTGTAACAAGGTGGCATCATGTTGAACTCTCTCCTTTGCTACCAATCTGGAACGGCGATCTGATTGCAATTAGGTAACAATCTACTGTCTCGTCTCCTAGAACAAAATCCAGTCTCTGCTACTTAATGCTGATATGCTCTGTGAAATCATGTCCTTTGACCGTTATCTACATTTCACTGCGGAACCTTTGTCCACTTTTTTTCTCTTTCGAGGTTGTTCCTCTTAGTTGGTTGCGAAATTCCTTTTGGCATATTAATATAGTAACCAGTAAGCATGTACTTTCCGACAATCTTACATGCAATCCTCGCTTTAATACCACCTATTTCTCATGTTCACTCTAATACCACATGAAAATCCACTCGGTTAATCTAGTTCTGATCCCTCCTAAAACCTTTGACATGTCAAATTTGCCTGTCTTATCCCCTCTGCTGTCATGTTGATAATCTGTTCAATCAGTGTGTCTGTGTCTTCATGTGGCATGCCAACCCGGATAGCAGAAGAGCTACCTGTGTGTGCAAGAGCTAGTGCTGGCCGTGCTGCAGACTGATTGACAGTGTTGGGCGTGATAACAGAACAGCCACTGGTCACAGCGTTTGCCGTCAAAAGCGTTTTAAGGAAATACTGGAGTTGGTGTCTCCATGTGCTAAATGTCTTGCTGCAGTTGGCAGGTGCATCAAATTGTCTTCTTGAGAATTACGTCTAGTTTATAATTGTATTGCTGTCAGCAAAGCTTCGAGAGGTACCCGCGTTGGGAGATATCCCCTACAGTCTTATCTTTTGCGGGCAAGGGACCTTTTCCCCATGCCCTGTCAATATTTTAAACTCTGAAAATAACTTTTCTCTATTAATAATTTAATACATATACGGCAAAGCTTTTGTCGATGTTTAAAATTTTTTTATTGCTGTTTGTGCCATGAGAATTAACCACTTCAGCTACTAGCTATAAAAATATGAAGTAGAAGAAGTTGAATAAGCCAATGGGTTGTTTTCTTCATTTTGAGTAATTAGAAAACATGTATGTTTTTATTCAGGATTACATATCTTCAGGTCTATTTGGCACAGTCCTGTTGTATCCCCAACCAAAATTTCATAGCACGATATACATGACTTGCGACATTTTTACCTTATTTTATCAACTGGCTCGATTAGCTGATTTTGTCAAGACTCACTCACATAATCAAGCTCCAACAAAAGGTTCGATGCATTCATGGCCAAGCATTCTTTGTGCATGCAGGTTGGAGTTTGGACTTGCCAAAGTAGTTTGGTTGTTGTATGTTTTCCCTTTTGGTTTGAGATCTTCTGGCAATTTATTTTAACTTTTGAGGCAACTATTTTCACGAGGAGAGTGACTCACTTGTAAGGAGTAAGACCTCATGCAATTTCCAACTTGCTATGCCCTTCTCTTACCTTCTTCCTTTCATCACATGGACTCTGCTCCCAGAAGCATTGCTATTGCCTATTCCTGTGCTCATCCCTTTTCTTCTTCCTTTCATCATGAATTGCAATTTGTCGCATTACGTGAATTTGTGCCCCCATCATTATTATCATCTTGACGTCTCATAGATGCTGGCTATTTTTTTTCTCTGGGATGACATATCTAAAGATTCTCCTATTCTAATCGTAGGCTCAGTGGCATATTGTAATCTTATCTTACTATTCTAGGTTATGGAGTTGAGTCAATGACATTCAATGTTAATTTTCACAATTTATGGAGCTTGTTAAGACTTGCACATGTGAACCAACTTACTGGAATTGGCTTTGGTTGGTAGTAATGTGGAAGGTGATGTGAATTTTTCAAAGTAGTCAATCTAATTCATTTGGAAAGAATTTGATCGTGTAGGCTAGTAAGTTGGTTTCCTGGGTGCCCTGTACTTACAGAGTTCAGGTCATATCAAACAACTGCAGATATACTAATTCTTGTCATATAACTTTCTGTGTTTAATGCAGGTGGTAAACAATTCAGATCAAGATTACAGTCACCTTCCAGAATTAGATCTCAGTGTCATGCTCAATCAGGGTACTCTTCACCAATCACAAGACTAACTCCTCATCAATCATACAAGCCCTGTAAGGTATCAGTGTTTACTCTCCTGTTCTAATTGGCATTCTCAATCTACAATTTCAGCATGATTTTATATGACAACAAATAAATAAGGGACCACCAATCGTATGCGTCAAAGCATTGAAATACTTGACATAACTTGTTTGTCTGGTAGAGTTACAGAAAGGGACCTGAAGGTTCATTTCCCAAGGAGGGAAAGGTTTACTTTTACCATGCCATCACATTTTGAGGTACCATATAGAGGAGTTAAACTCATCCAACTCTTTCTTTCTAGGTCGTCGGTTATTTTTTGGTAGTTGAACCACATTCTCATGGTTCTTGTGGTTTTGCTTTGACACAATGCATACAGTTCTAGGTGCAGCCCCTTGTCAAAAATCCAATCTCAGTCACTCTAGTTTGTGATTCTTAGTTTACCAAAGATGTTTTCATGTGTTGTCCTTCTTTTCTAACTTAAAAGGGTTTTCTGGCATAGTGAAGGAGTTTCATCAGGTCTACTGCAGCAATCAAATACGTGGATATCATGAATCAAAATGTCTCCGATGACCTTGATGAATGGTCAACAGTATTTTCTTGCACGATATCAACTTAGTGTACCCTAGCCAGCCCCTCTGCAACAATTAAGCAGCGACCAGCGTGTGGCAATATTGAAACTGTACTTTCCAGTAGTATCGCTGCTGTGTTTTTTTTTTTTTTGCAGCTTTCGCAGTATTTTTTGCTTTAGAATTATTTAGTGATGTATTCTTTTAACTAGTATCAGCTGGTGTATTTCCCCTTTTGCACTATTCCCATTATGATCGTGCAGTTTTAAAAATGATTTTAACTTGAGTTGTGGGCATATGTTGTTACAGAAAATAATTGTGTTCTTTACCGATACTGTCAAAGAGGAAGACTCCATGGACACTCAACACATAGGAACTATATTGCTTTCCAAAAACAGTCTGGATGGTAGTGACCATGCATCATCATTTAGTTTTTTTTAAATTTTTTCTCAGTCTGAGCATGCTTCATACATTATACTTCTTTAGGAGTCCGTCTGACTGTGGTGTCAGGTATCATCGATGTTTATGGTCGCGAGGACTGAGGACTATGGTAGAGACTTCCACCGGCACTATTCCCATTATGATCGTGCAGTTTTAAAAATGATTTTAACTTGAGTTGTGGGCATATGTTGTTACAGAAAATAATTGTGTTCTTTACCGATACTGTCAAAGAGGAAGACTCCATGGACACTCAACACATAGGAACTATATTGCTTTCCAAAAACAGTCTGGATGGTAGTGACCATGCATCATCATTTAGTTTTTTTTAAATTTTTTCTCAGTCTGAGCATGCTTCATACATTATACTTCTTTAGGAGTCCGTCTGACTGTGGTGTCAGGTATCATCGATGTTTATGGTCGCGAGGACTGAGGACTATGGTAGAGACTTCCACCGATCTTGAAGGCACTCTGGACCAAGTGTCAGGAATATTCTCTTTGTGGGTTGATAGGGCGAAATGGACCGTTCAAGGTATCCCTACTTGTCCAAGGTATCTCTACTCTCTGTAGATTTCAATCATACTGTTGTATATGCGATGGGTTTCTTGCTGTAATGCTATCCATTTTCACCCAAATAACCTATTGTACTGTGCTTTCATTCTTACTCATTGAAGAAATTGGATTGTTGCCATGTTTTCTCTACATTAGCAGTCTTCAGGTGTTCTAGATCTCTAGGATATGACTATTATTGTTCTAAAAATCAATAAATCTTGTTCTAAAAAAAAGGATATGATCACTTTGGTAAAAAAAAAAAAATGGCCAGGACCTCTGGTATTCACTTAAGGAGGGAGGCGCCCAAGTAAGTCTTAGGAATAGAACCTGGGTGTGTGAGTGGCCACGAGCCAATCCCTGCTAGTTAGGTTGAAACTTCAGTGTTAGAAGTAAGTACTCAACGTTAATAAGCTCTGTGCTTTAAGGACAGTCTTTGATGCTTACCGCCGTCATATGTGATGTTAAATGCAGAGTTGTTTGATGGAACCTTATGGCACTTCCTGGAAACTAGCGTATATCCTATCAATGTATGTTCTTGTTTTCATGTGTTTGAATTCAATATCTATTTGTGTTTTTCAGGGGGAACAACTATAGGAAAGGATCCTACAGTGTATGTTATAATAATTCTATAATATACACGGTTACATGATGGTTACTTTGCTTGTCTGGTTGTAAGCACCTTGTTTTAGTTGATTTTAGCAGCATATCTGCATGAAGCATGATGCATAGTTGATTACAGCGTTGAACTTTGTTTCATCCCATTGTGGCAACCAGTTTAGACTATACCCTTAACTCTTCATTTCTACTTCTACATGTCTTCTATAATGCATATGAATGCCCTGATGATAGCTTAATATGTTTTGCTTCTTGGACCAGCACTGTGCTTTTCTCTATAAATTATTCTATTGCTACAGAGGTTCTCTACCCTACCGATTTGTAGGTAGGGTAGAGATATATTAACTCGTGTTTGGTTTGTTATCAATATGATACCAAATTTCATATTATGTTAGAGAAACTTATTTGTGCCAAAATGAGTATGGGCATTGCTAACTAATTGGCTTCAAACCAAACCATCATATTTACTATTTAACCTCCTAAAACATTGGTAGGGAAAGTTTTGGTATCAATCCAAAACGGCCGTAATGGGCTAATGTAACCCATCTTTTTGGAAAACCATTTATGTGTTTCTCATATGGTCCACACGTCTGTTTCTTAGCCAGACATTAGCTGTGTTCTGATAGTTTTCTTAAAAAAAAATGGGGTACCTTAGCCAGTGACATGCATAGGCTGGTTCTGATAGTTTTCTTAAAAAAAAATTGGGGGTGGCAATTCGAGCACTCAATAATGTGTTTACATTTTGTTCTGAACCTGTAGGCTGTCGAGGATCCAATTGTTGCTGCTGGGAACACTGCTGTGTTCGTAAGAAATCAGATTCCTTTTGCAGCGTTGAGACCCTGAGAAATGAATGCAAAAAGGGAATAACCTGCATGCTCGAGGAGATTCTTGCAGGACAGGCTGAGGTTGAATTTTTCTGCAGGCAATGAGTCGCTTGCAGAAGGGTTCAGACTTCTCACTTCAGAGAATCCACATCTTTTCTTTCAGACTGAAGAGCTTCGGCCTTTTGGAGTGGTTCTGATGTCGATATCCAGGTAGGCGTCGTAGCTACCTCGGAGCATAGCAGAGCAGCTTTCAGCACCTTGTGTGACTATCGACTCGTGGTCGTGGAATCCATCCATCCATACTGTAGGAGATTGGTGAAAAAGTGACGTGGGTCACGGAGCAGCCGCTGATGGATATATTGGCAACATGGCATCTCCTGTGCAACGTGAAGTACTGAAGTTATATGTTCCATCTCGAGTTTTTGGCCATGTTTTAGTGGAGGGTTTCGAGAGCTCCGGTAAACAATGTCAGATGAAATAATCTGCGTTGATAGATCCACACACGATCATGAGCCCTATACTTGGAAAACGAGAGAATCCTGTCGAATTGTGTCCGAACTGTTTCCCTTTGAAATCCTTGGAATTTATCCGCGTCATTGCTGCGTACCAGATGTCCAGATGTGTGGAGTTCCCAACGTAACACCAGATAAGCCGTGGTACTCTCGCCCGTAATAAGACGCGGCATTAGTCAGTTCCCACGTGCAAAGTTTCGAATTTGTCCTGCGTCGTTGTCGCAGGCTCGCGGCCACACCCGCAGCGGTCAATTTCGCGAGACGCCCTGAACAACGTACGTGTTGTATCGATCGGACGCTTGAAACCCAAGCCGTGCTGAGGGAAGGGGGAAGGGACCCAGGCAGGAGACAGCCCATGACCCCAAATGGCCCGCCTAACCACAGAACACCACGGCCTATCTAGCACAACCACGCCCCCTTCCACCGCCCACCGCAAGCGAAAGGGCGCAGCACAGAGCGCTATCTATGATCTATCCACTTGACTTGGCGTGAATCACCATCACGATTCACCATTCACGCCGGTCGGTTCGTACTCCGTAGGCAACACGGCCGCAGTGCCCCTCTCACCTGTCACCCACGTAGGTAAATACTACTATCGTTTCTACTAAAAAGCCTATACAAGTGTAGTATACTATAGAAACGATTGACGAAAAGGCCGGAGAGAAGAGACGCGCACAAACGGCCATGGGGCACGCCGATCCAGGTCTCTCCTCCAACAAGCAGATCGGGCGCTATTTTGCCATCACGCATCGTAGCGGCAGCGGGTAGTTGCGTGCGTCCAGCCGCGAACCCCGCCGCTGTTTGCGGGGCGCGGCACCGGCCGTGTGGCGGAGAGGAGTCGAGGACGACGTACGCGCGCGTTTAGGCGTTTAGCCGCTGATCTGATCGAGCGAGCGTACCAGGGCAGTAGTAGCACGGTGTGGCCGGGCGCGATCGTGCGTAGGGATGCGCGCCCCCGCGGACGAGGCCGAGGCGGACGGATGGGCCGGCCGGCGTAGGCCACGGCGCCCCCGCGCGCGCTCTGTCACCTCACCTCACACCGCGCCCAAACTGTCCCTGTACGCTGCACCTGTTCGCGTGTCCGCTGCTCAGCGCGCTAGCGGCATATGCGTGCATGGGGCGCGCGCCCGTGAACCGGCCGCGCTGTGCGCCCGCCGCTCGCGACGCGGTCCCTGATTTTGTTTCCGCGCGCGCGGGACGGCCTGTTTGCCTTGCCTGTACCTGTGCGATGCGAGCTAATCGAGCGCGCAGCGGGAGTGGGGGGCGCGGGCCGGTCTGTGGTACATGTTGGTGAATGCCATGAAACGCATGGGATGTAGTAGGCTAGTAGCGGTGTGTACCGTGTACGAACATATGCATGTGCGCCTTTTGGTTTGGATCGTTGCTCTTGGGGAACATGATTCTGGATCCTGTTCGCTTGCGTAAGCAAAAGCTTTTGTAGGACAGCTGCAGCTGCAGTACCTCTTCAGAGGGGTAATCCATGCATGTGATGAACTGCTTCGTACAGGCAATAGCTACTTTGCCCCCAGGACCACGCTGCCACACGGTCTCTATCGAGCTCCGTTATACGTACCATCTTCTGTTTGCTATACTTGTACGATCAAATGTTTCTCTTCTAACGTTATTGACAGTACTAAGTTTTGGTCCCATAGAAAAATTGGTTCCACCTCCATACGGACAGCGTGGTGTTTGCTCGTATTAAAATCGTAAGCCGACATCTCGTATGCAACTACACATAGCATTTTCCGTCTCTATCAACCGCAGTCCATGGCAAACTACGTACTAGAGATCCATCGCCACAACATTTACCCTCTCCTCTACAGTTAAGACAGGTTAGTGGTCCTAAAACTAAGGCCTTGTTTAGATCCCAAAATTTTACACCATGTCAAATCGAACGTTTGAACATCTGCATAAAGTATTAAATATATGCTAAAAATAACTAATTGCACAGATTGCGATTAATTTTTGAAACGAATCTTTTAAGACTAATTGCTCCATGATTTGACAATGTGGTGCTACAGTAAACATTTACTAATGATAGATTAATTAGGTTTAGTAAATTCATCTCATGGTTTACTGACGGATTCTATATTTAGTTTTTTTATTAGTGCCTGAACACTCTATGCGACACCCTATATAATATCCGATGTGACACATAAAAACTTTACACCCCTGGATCTAAACACCCTCTAAGTTTTTCGGTGACAAGAACGTAGTAACATTTTTTTTTTCTTGAAGAGCGAATTTTGTTTATAGTACCAAGGAGGAATTTAGCATCTATAATTGATAGTGAAGAAAATTATGAGATAATTAACCTGGGTCCAATAGGAATTGAACCTAGGTTGGCGCTTCACTCCTGGCCGCCGTTCTCAACCTTAGTAAGATATTTCAAGATAGTGCTAGCTGGAGTAGGGACGTGGCCAGTATAGGAGTGAATTCTATGTTGTTTCTGATTTGCTTTTGGGGTTAGATTTTGCGCACTCATTTCTTGTATGCAATCTATATATTTTAAAATAAAAACAATTAGCAACATAAATTATTCTACCAGTATTATTGCTCCACCAACCTTAAAAAACATATATTATAACATATTATTTTATCCGTAGCAAAACACAAACATATGAATTAGTATTCTCAAATGTATATATTGTATATGTACCTAATAGATGTAAGTGCAATGTCTTTATATATATATATTATCATGGAACATTAATATGCCAAGATAGCTGATAAATGCATATTAGGTAAAGGATTGGATATTGTATGATGGAGTGGGCTTAGATTCGTTGGGTTACTCTCATTTGATATTAGTGTAGCCCTGTAGGTTCATCACCAATGGATGAAAATAACAGAGAAGTGATGGGCTTAAAAAAGCGTACCATTATTTAGTTTAGTTAGTGAAGACCAATTTTGGTGCATATATATAAGAAGGATTAAATAGAGCATGGGATGGGTCGACGAAGATGCTAACAGTTTTGTCGGACTTATTTTTGGGAGGGTCATTGGGGGTGATGAGTTGGCGTGGCCTGGTACTGGAAATATATTGCGTGCATACAAAAAAAGTTAGCATCGTTTCTATCCAGTTGATAGTGCTGGCATTATTCTAAACAAGAAATACGTAGTCATGCATACTACGACTAGTTTTTCTTTTAATAGAAGAAGTATATATACTACAACTGGTTATACGTACGATCATTGCAAGGAAACAAAATGAGTATTTAAATTGGTAGCCCGCGACCAAGGACAAAGTTATGTAGTACAGCAAGTCTAATTAGTAATCTTGACGGATAAACAATCGACTGGGGTTTTTGTTCCATGCGCATTGTTTTAATCTTATCCATGCCCCCCATCAGATCTGATAGCTCATCCGAATCAAGATTAATCCCCCTCAAATCTCCCAGATAATGAGACCCACCACTCCAGCATATTCCATCTCGGATCGATCGATCGGTTCATATATATCGATCGATCATCACACGCACGTACTACTAACTGCTCGTTCGCTATAGCTAATAAGCTGAGCTCCCAGCGAACACGCAACTAAACGGCAATGATGTGATCGGCCGGATCGATCGATCTAGCTAGTCTCGCGCGCCGCATTCGTATTGGATCGGGTCGTATAGCCAAGAGCCCAGGAGACGATCGATTGCTCGGCACGTACGTCGTTGATAGCCAGCACACCACCAAGTACACGCGTACGCGTACGCGGATGGGCGATCTGCGATCTGACTCGATCGGCGACAGCGACGCGGCTGCGCCCCTGCTCCCCTCCCCGACGGCTACCTCTCGATGATCAGCTCGATCGAAAACGAGGCGATCAAGCTAGTAGCGCTAGGCATGAGGCATGAACCGGCCGCGCACGCGACGTCTCCACATCACCAGCAAATTATCAACTGGCGCGCGCGTACTCCCATGGCATCTCACCGTGCAGCTAGCGCGCGGGGCCGACCCCGACCCGACCCGACCACCGATCGCTCGCCAAATTGACAGGGGAATCTGGGCGCTAAACAACACCGAGCTGAGGGTTACGTATTACGCGCGTTCGTTTTTGTTTAGCTACACTAGCCCGTTCTTTTTGACTCCGCGGTGACTCGCGCGCTCTCCCGCTAGCTACCTCTAGCTGTAGGTGGCCGTGACAACTACTGCACCCCGGCCCTATCCCTATATATGTACACGACGACGACGTACGCCGATTAATTAGCTAGCTATGGAGGGGTTAAAATATAAATTATGCGCGACCAAATTCTTTTTGCACTGGGCGGGGCCGGCCGTCAAATTAACCTCGATCGCCGCCAGCCAGCGACGTACGTACAGGATGAATTTTAAAAGGCCTCTTCCGCGAGATTGCAGATTTCAGGCGAAAACGACATGGTCGATAATTGAAACCGATTGTAGCCAGGCCAGGCGATTAAACAAGTGGAGAGATTCCATTCCATTCTCAGACTGCGCGCGAGCGAGCTAGTGACCGACCGACCGCGCGACCCGGCGGTCCAGCCAGTTGGCGCGCGCGCGCGAGCGCCTTACCCTAGTTAGCGGCGCCTAGCTGCATGGGCGCACGCACCAAACCAAAACTAGCTGCGAGGAATAATTGTCGCTCGATTGCTTGCTTGGGTTGGGTTGGCAACCCCAACCTCGCGCGGCCCACCGCGTTTCATTTCCCAGGTTGCTTCCGTGCCCCCCAGCTAGCCTAGCTCCATTTCATTTCATATTCCCCTCTCTCTGGTCACGGCCGTTTTCATTCCATCCCTGCACTGCCACTGCCACTGCTCCCCCCTGCAACTTGGACATGTGGCTTAGCTACTCCCCGTCCCGGTCTCGGATGATAGTATAAGCGTGAGGGTTTGGGCAATCTAGGCAGGAGAGGTGACTGCTAGCGAGGAAAGGGAGCATATATACTACTATAGCTTAGCTTGCTGCAGGTGCTAGCTAGCTGAGGCATGGAGCTTGACGAGGAGTCCTTCTTGGATGAGCTCATGTCGCTGCGGCGTGATGGGTCGGCGCCGTGGCAGGCGCCGCCGTACCCGGGTGGCGGTGGTGGCGGCATGATGATGAGTGACCTCCTCTTCTACGGCGGCGACGGCGGCGGGGCCGAGGCGAGGGGCGGGATGGACGCGTCGCCGTTCCAGGAGCTGGCGTCCATGGCGGCGCCGCCGCCTCAGCATCCGCACGAGGAGTTCAACTTCGACTGCTTGAGCGAGGTCTGCAACCCGTACCGCAGCTGCGGCGCCCAGCTCGTCCCCTCGGAGGCGGCTAGCCAGACGCAGACGCAGCTCACTCCTCTCCACGACGCAATGGTGGCGGAGGAGGAGACGAGCGGTGACAAGGCGCTGCTCCATGGCGGCGGCGGCGGCGGCGGCGGCGGCTCGTCGTCGCCGACGTTCATGTTTGGAGGTGGCGCCGGAGAGAGCTCGGAGATGATGGCCGGCATCAGGGGCGCCGGCGGCGGCGTCCACCCGCGGAGCAAGCTCCACGGAACGCCGTCGAAGAACCTCATGGCCGAGAGGCGGCGTCGCAAGCGGCTCAACGACCGGCTGTCCATGCTCCGGTCCATCGTGCCCAAGATTAGCAAGGTGACACACACATTGATTTGTATTGTTGTCTTGTGACCTAATTAATTGACCTAGCTAGCTGTAGCTAGCTTCTTGTCTCCGTGTCCCGTGTGCTCATATATCTGTAATTAAACAATCAATCAATCGCTCGCTCGCTCGCGCTGCAGATGGACAGGACCTCGATCCTTGGTGACACCATCGACTACGTGAAGGAGCTGACGGAGAGGATCAAAACCCTCGAGGAGGAGATCGGCGCCACGCCGGAGGAGCTCGACCTGTTGAACACGATGAAGGATTCCTCCAGCGGCAACAACAACGAGATGCTCGTGAGGAATTCCACCAAGGTACGTACCTAGGTTAGCTACGCAGGCACACATCGCATTTGAAACATCGATGGAGTTTTAATTAGTTTGGCATGTATATATGTGCTTGTATATTTCTTGTGCGTTCGCGCAGCTTAATTAATCTGGTTGTTGCGATCCAACTTTGTGATTTTTGCATGGGGGAAACTAACTAATTAAACTGCGGTTTGATTTGCCTCCAGTTCGATGTCGAGAAGCGGGGCAGCGGGAACACGAGGATCGAGATATGCTGCCCGGCGAACCCCGGCGTGCTGCTGTCGACGGTGAGCGCGCTGGAGGTGCTGGGGCTAGAGATCGAGCAGTGCGTCGTGAGCTGCTTCAGTGACTTCGGCATGCAGGCCTCCTGCTTACAAGTAACTTCTATATATCTATCTTGAATTCTTGATAGCTATAGCAACTTAGCTAGTGCGGATTTCTGAACATCTATATCGGTCGATATATAGCTATACCTTGATTTCTTGCTCGAACAAATTAACCTATAGCTATATATAGGCATATATATGTTTTGATTAATCTCTTGTTTCAATGTTGAATGGGTTCGTCGACAATGCATGATAGGAGGACGGGAAGAGGCAAGTTGTCAGCACCGACGAGATCAAGCAGACATTGTTCAGGAGCGCAGGCTATGGCGGAAGGTGTCTGTAGCTAGCTAGCTATACAATCCATTGAACGCTGAGCACTGTGAGCAGGCACAGGTTGCATATATATGATCTTCATCATCCATGATATAGGAGTAATAGCTATACATGCATATGCACTTCGCTCCAGGAATTATAGTAGATCGAGTACCTGCATTTATGAGTTCATATTCATCAGCAGTGGTAGTACCTCGTTTCTGAACACACCAGAGAGCAAATTAAAGATTTGCTCAAGTATTGTAAGCTTTGCATTTGTGAATCGGTATGGGAGCCGGCCGTGTGATTTGTCGAACATTGGATTTGAATTATAAACGCCAAGGTACCAATTGTTTGTACACTTGCATAAGTACTGCTATTGCTTCTTTGTTTCTTCTGAAAGTTTAGCTGTGCGTTTTGTTCTTATGCTGACAGAAATGGTTCATCTGGTTTTGTCCCGAGCTATATATCATATGCGCGCGCATATGAGAGAACAGTATCGTGACATTGTTTTATTCCTTTCGCTTGGTTTGTTATTGTCAACAACTGTGGGAGACTAAATGAAGCACTGTAACGTGCTTAAAGGCAGTTTATACGTAGAGGGTATTAATTGGACGTACACAAGCATGCAAATTTTTGAATTGAAGAAGGCTGTTGCGTTACTGTTCATAGAAAGGCAGAAGCTACATATGCAATTTCACATCTACATGGAATGCTTCGTTATTTCATGGCCACTTATTTGGGTAGAAAGCAACGCACATAACCAAGAAATGCAGATTGTATACATGTTTACAATCGGAGTGTACTACTTTGTTACATGCCCGTGCATTGCAACGGGATCGATCAGAAGATAGAAATACGATTCAGTTCCTTAATTTCTACACCGGTTTTTCATAATGGGTTGTTTTGTGGCTTTTCGGAGCTAATTTTTTTAAGAAAGGGGGAGCGTTTTTTATGGGAGGAAGAAGGACGATTATATTTTGAAAGTAGTTTAAGATAAAAAAAAATTCTTTGAATTTTTTGAATTCTCACAGATTCCACTCATTTTTTTGCCGATGCGCACCACAAAAGGAATAAGGTTAATATTGATAATCACGATAATTGATCAATCATTAATCGCCGGTTTCATGAAACAAAGCTTTTAAGTCATAGGAGAGTATCCACGACCTGTTATAGTGATTTTCGAATTACAATGCTGTGTATATAACCAACTATATTTATTCTCATACTAGGAATGCATCCTCTGTACTTTTACAGACTTACACGCCGCGAACAATAAAAAATACATGAATATTAGAGAATGAGCTAATATCAAATAATTAGGAGTGAGGCTTCGAATCCAGATCATTTAGCCCACCACCTTGTGAAGCTGGCCGGAAGACCCCCTAACTCCCTAAGCGTTTCTCACATATGAACAATCAGATGTGCGCTAGCATAAACGTGTATCTCTAGGATATGTTTACTTTTTAATTTTAGATTTGAAAACCACTCCTCGTCGAAAACCGACCAAAACAAACTAGTAGAAACTGATGATTTTCCATCAACTTTGTAAAAAAATCAGCTAAAATATCAATCAGTTTTTATAAGTCGACCGCTGGCGGTTAAAAAAAAATACAGATCGATATTAAGCCCGAGCATAGTTTTTTTTAAAAAAAAATTCAGGTTTTTTTAAACAGATCAGTTTTGTTCGTACTGTACTAGCAGCTAGCTAAGCTACAGTAATACTATACACTGTCGGTAAATACGCAGATGGATCAGTATGTGCCAAAGCGAACACAGTGCTCTAGCTAGGGGCCGGTACCTGACGTTGCCTTGGCTTACGCGCCTGCTGAAATAAAAAAGAAAAAAAAGATTACTCGTACATCCATTCACTGTTGTTACAAGGAGCAAATAGTACGGAGAAAAATAATTTGCGAAAAAACAATATCAATGAAATTAAAGTTTCTTGCGTGCTCGTCCTCGGGAGATCGAAAAGCAACCGAGAAAAGACTAGACCAACAAATTAAATTGATTAAGATCGAAAAGCAAAAGGTCAATGTTTTTAGTTTTTTTTTCCAGGTAGGGTCAAACCAGAGGATGTATTATGTAGTACTTGTTAACTAATTAACAAGAAATAAATGTACATATCTCTATATAGACCAAAGAAAACTCACGCTCGAGAAAATGCAATGTTGAACCTTTAACCTCTTCGCAACTTGTGAGATCAATTTAGATACCACATATCCTAGCTAGTGAAGGTTGGTAAATTGAATGAACACAATAGTTGAGGGAGTAATTTGAACTATGCGTAATATATATGTACCGCTCAGTAAAAAGAACCTTGGATTGATCATATATATACTCCACGACTATAGATAGCATTAGAAAGTAGAAAAGCTTACATGGTCATCTGACCATAACATGGAAAATAAACCTATCAAAATCTGAATTTTCTAATGTGCGATCGCTCGCTAGGATCTTGGTGACGTGATCTTTTTTCCGCTTCCGTTTCTGGCCCAACGATCCATTTTCAAGATGGCTTCAAATTAGGGATATCAACGAGCCGAGCTCGAGCGAGCTCATCTGCCTAGGCTCGAGCTCGATACAAGTTCGAGCCGAGCCTATAAATGTTCGAGCTTTCCGACAGGCTCGGCTCGAGCTCGACTACCGAGCTTGATTTTTAAGTAAAACAATAATATTTCAAGGATAATCTTTAAAAATAATTAATTTCTAGTTCATTATATTATAGAAGAGGAAAAAAAGAATAAAATAAATAATGATGTCAATACAAGACATATAAATAACATATTCGATCTCCTAATTTATTAAATAACAACAAAAATAATATATTACTAGCCTCGTTGGCAAGCCGAGGCTCGGCTCGACAAAGCTCGCGAGCTGAGGGAGAGGCTCGGGCTCGGCTCATCTGGAGCTCAAGCCGAGCCTAGATGAGTCGTGCTCGAGCAGCTCGTGAGCCTCGAGCTATTTTGACAGCCCTACTTCAAACCACAATTCACACTGTCATTTATCACTGTCTAGCGCTTATGCGCGTGATTAACGGCTCGACTTGCATGCACCCCTTGTGCATGTGAATCTGGTGGAAGTGTGGATGTTTCCCTTTGTTGGTAGTATGCTTGAATCTGTTCGACATGTGAAGCTTGCATTTTTAATAGCATGCATGAACACGAAGGGTTTCCTACCTTTCAGTTACCATTTTTTTTTAAAAAAAAATGCACGTAAAAACTTTGCATGAATAAACTTTACAGATATAAACTTCGCATGTTGAAACTTTGCACATAGAAACTTCTGTGTATACAAGCTTTACATATACAAACTCTTACATATAATCTTTATACAGAGAAACATTCTGCATATGAAATTTCAAACAAATTCAAACAGAAACTCCAAAACTCAAAATCACCAAACTGTCAATTAAATATGTAAATATTTCTACCAAAAATCAATAGCTCTTAGCTAAAAAAAATGCAAGAAACTGATCTTACAAGAAATTAGATACGAGGGAAAAAAGGTGAGGTATATCCATAAAGGATCTTGTCGACGTTGTGTAGGATGAGGCATAGGCTTGATTGGTGAGGAGGAGGAAGGGGATGTCAGCCTTGCCGGAAAGGAATTAAAACCTCCTTTTTGCATTGCTGGTTGGCGAGGAGGAAGAAGGATACACCCCCAACAAGTGCTGTGAAAGAAGACCTTACCCTGGTGAGATGTGTGGCACGCCTAGGAGAGAAAGCAAAGGGGTAGAGGGAAGGGGCGAAGAACCAATGAGCTCTCACATTGCATCTTTCCCCGCCTCTTTCTTCACGTTACTTTGGGGAAGCTTTAGGGAACGAACAGATCTGGTGGAGAATATCTAAAGAGATAAGGTGCTCGCTCGGCTAATGTGCTAGTGAACGTTCGCTGGACAGACTCCCTATTAAAACAAGTTATATATATACTTGATTTTTTGTAGGTAATACCAATACACATATTTGATCATTAATTTTTTTTACCATGCATTAATTTATGAAAAATGTTAGAAATATAACCACATAAAATATTACGTTTTAAGAATAACAAACCTACTAATATGACTAGGAAATGTCAAATACTTATCATATATTAGTGATTATTTATTTCGAATGCCTGCATGAATGCATCCTAAAATGCCATCTATTTGAGAATGAATATATGGAGCAACACGATGGCACACAAAGTACTCTCAAGTCTCAGCCTTCTCTCGTTGTATCCCGACATTCATTTATGGGCTTCAATTTGAGAAAGGCCTTAGAAGCTTCTTGCACATCCATAGAGAAACTGGGCTCCTTCCGGCCCAAATAAGTTACTACACGTAGCCCAATCGGCGAGGCCCACTCTGACGAGCCGGTTAAACGCCGGCTAATCCTCTCGTCTTCCGGCACGGCGCGGCGCGGCGGGACGAGGACGACGCGATGCCTCCTTCCCTCTCGCTCTCCCTCCACCACCACCTCCTCCTCTTCCCCTTCCCTTCCAATGTCCAAACCCTAAACCCGCTCTCCGCCTCTCCTCGCCTCCACCCACCTAGCAAATCCCTCCTCCCCAGGCGCCGTCCGCTCGTTACCTCTCCCTCCTCCTTCGCCGTCGCCGCCGTCGACGAATTCGACGAGGATTTCGCCATCGGCGACTGCGTCGTGTTCGAGGACGACGCCTTCGAGGAGCCCGATGTCGACCTCCCCTCTCCGGCGCCATCGACCACCTCGCGCCCCAGGCGGAGGCCGGCCGCGGAGGCCCGCGGCGGAGGGGGGAGTAGCCTGGTGCCGGAGAGGTGGAGGGACGCGGCGGAGGAGATAAACCTGACGAAGAAGGAGAAGCGCCGCATCGCGCACGGACTGCGCTTCGGGAGCCGCCTCGAGCGGCGGGCGCCCCCCGCCGTGGCCGCG
>CM020180.1:3753659-3817433 GCA_009805545.1 Oryza longistaminata | reverse complement strand
CGGGCGCCCCCCGCCGTGGCCGCGCCCGATGAGTACCGCGCGTACCGCGAGGGGAGGCTGGACGCGGAGCTCGGACGCGTCTCGCGCGACTACGCCGAGCCGATCGAGAGGTCACCCGTACCGGATAGAGTGGAGGCTCCGCCGCCTCCTGAGCCTGGTGCTCGTGTGGCACCTAGGAATCCGAGGTTGGGGCTGGGTGTGAGAAGCCTCGACGACATCACGGAGCTGTTTAACAGTGCGGAGTATGTGCCAGGCGAGATGGAGGATGGCAACAATCCCAAAAGTGAGTTCTGGAACTTTTGTTATGCTATATTGAATCATCATTCAGTCTTGCTCATTGAATACATTCGAATTATCATTCAGACTTGGTTATTGAATACTACAATCTATGGTCGTTGATTTGTAGTAGGTGATTACAAAAAAGAAAAAGATTAATGCAGTAGTTGTACATTACCACAGTATATTTGATGCTCTTTACTCCTCATGTGACAAATATATATAGTTTTTGCCATTAACATGGTCAACGAAACACAACTTTCTGAGTGATTATACCATTTCTAGTTTAGTTTATCGGATGAAACATTTGTTTGGTATATCCAATTATCCATGACCAAGTAATGGTGCAACTTCACTATGTGACATTTTTCTTTCATTGCTGTTCTCGTGGATTTGAATAATTTGTATTATATTTTAGGCCGACGGAAGCTGTTCACAGATGAGGAGAAGGTTCTTCTGAACAAGAGAGTACCTGATCTTGAAGCTGCTACTTCTGTAAGCACTCTCTGCCCAGAGTGACTTAACTATTATTGTCTGTAATTCGCCACACTAACATTTTTTTTTTGTCTCATGGAAGAGTGCATTGTGCACCATATAATTTTTCTGACTTGCATTACTAACATCTTGATATGTCACATCATAAAGCTTGTGTTATCTCCAGGCGTATGCTTGATCATGTTTGTTATTTCCAGTTTATCTATTTTGATTTGTGTAGCTCCAGTTGGGTTTCAACTCTAGGCTATGTAGGTGGTGTTTGCTACTCTCTCTTTTAGTTTACTGTGCAATATTATCTACTGACTGATGGTTGACATACCTTAATCTATTTGTCTTGTAGAGCAAGTGGCTTCCACTTCACACGATTGCAGCATCAGGAGATTTCTATCTGTTGGACAATCTTCTAAAACATAATATTAATGTGAATGCCCTTGATAAGGTAAGCTCTATTCTGAAAGTTGACTCATCTTAAAAAAGGTTATGGTTAGAAGCTTTACATCTTTGTGATATCATTATAATTTGTCGGGCCTTTTCCGGTGGTATTCTCAGGATGGTTTACCAGCTATTCATAAAGCAATTCTTTCCAAGAAGCATGCCATTATCAACTATCTCCTAAGGAATTCAGCAAATCCATTCATCCACGATAAAGTGAGTATGCTCTATGTTTGGATGGCTTGGGTATCTTTTAGTTATGCTAAGATATTCTACCTCTGGTAGGCATTGTTATGGTGGGTTGCAGACTCGTACTTCTTGATCCCTTTCCTGTTCTATGCAGTATTTTGTATAGTTTTGGTCAATGACAACAGTGCAATTTTGGTGATACAGGATGGTGCAACCCTAATGCATTATGCAGTCCAAACAGCATGCAGTCAGACCATAAAGACTCTCTTGCTGTACAATGTTGACATTAATCGGCCAGATGATGTATGTTCATTTTTGGGAGTGTCTTGCTTTATTTTCAGTTCTGATGGATTAGTTGTCTAACTCATTCATTTTGCAGTATGGATGGACACCTTTGCATCTAGCTGTGCAAACACAGAGAACTGATATCGTTAAGCTACTCTTAATAAAGGGTGCTGATAGAACTTTGAAAACTCAAGTAAGTAAAGCAAATTATGTGCTGGTAGTTCTCAAATGACCTAGGAGGAACTTATTTATATGCCACCAGTTGTCTATAAGCTGTTTTGTGTTAATCGCCAATTCTCTTGTGATACTATTATCATATTCTCACATCAGTTTTATCACTGTTTGTGATGCATTTCCAGTGCCGTAATTTCAGATGGTATTTAAGAGACATGCATGAGCACTACTTATTCCTGCATTTCTCTTAAATAAAGGCTTCTGTCAAATGAGAGTATGATTTGGTTTATATGCTTACTTCAGGATGGATTTACCCCTTTGGAGTTATGCCTCCTGTTGGGTCATCATGCAAGGACGTATGAACTTATCAAATTACTCAAGAGCTTTCGTCTACCAAAGCAACATGACCCAGTTCAGCACTTGGATGGTATATGACCCTGTCAAATTTAGTAAAGTTTATTGAAAGATACTGAGCTGTTGGGAGGCAACTCTGTTTTCTCCAGTGCATGATCTAATCACTTCTGGTTCAAGGTAGGTACAGTTAGCCGCTATGCTTTTATACATCTCTGCTGGTTTCTTGAACTGAATGGAAGCATTTGGTTTCAGATAGAGGTTGCTCCTTGAAGGGAATCGACAGGTTGTGGTATGCCCATGATAATTGGAAGGCCAAAGTTCCATGATATCAATGCTGTATAATCTTAAGAGGTTAGCCATAAAAAACTCAAGATATTCAAATTATTAATGCCAAATATAAGTTTAGCGTGACCTGCATACTTTTACGTTTCCAGTAGCATTATTTTCTCTTTCTACCCCATTAGTCTTAGATATTCCTAGCATCTTGGATACAAATATTAATCAAGAATTATTTTGTTTCTCCTTCACGTCCCGATTGTTAGTGTCAATTCTCACTGCATCGGCAGAACAGATATAATTTTTCTCACCACATGTGAAGTGGTAAAAAGTGTATGTATCAGTATATTTTGATATAAAATTTGTTGAAAATGCACAGGACGTCACATGCCGATTTGTGTCAAAATTTCCGGACTCTATCCAATTGAGCATCACCATTGGCACTAGTGTGCTACTGTGCTCCCTTGTACATGCCATGACCCACAAGTTAGCTTAGCAAAGTTAGTTATTTTCTCATCTTAAACCACCTATCCTTGCTAAGAAAGGATGGAATTAAGGGTTTGTACTGTTGCAACTCATTAATTGTCACTTGCCCTCAAATACCTTCAGAAATTAATGCATGATGCAACCCCAGTTTAAAAATCAAAAGTGAGATTTTATGAGCCTGATGCTCTCTAGTCTCTTGTAATCAGAGGTTTCAGATCACACAAGCACAGTTCGTGCTTGTTACTTTTATAGTTTGTGCATGGCTCATTCTTTGATACCCAGTGGTGCCTATCTCAATCTTTCAAGAGATCCATGTCCAAGATCCTACATCCTTGTTCCCTCCCAATCGCAATTTGCTTCTCCCTGAATGACCTCAAATATATATCAAACATCTCGTGGTACAGAATTAGAGCTAGTCTTTATAGCAGTTTAACAGATCAAAACATGTTACTAGTTTAGTACTACTACCTGCATTGCTTGTGTTGAATCCATGTAGTTAAAAATACTAAATAAATGTAGATAATTCATAAATTTAGTTTCAAGGAAGCAATTTGGACTGAACTGCTATTTTCCCATTCCAATTACACGAACTTTTTCAACAAAATCGTATGAATCTATTCAGGCTTGGTTTAGTTCTCAAATTTTTTTTCCCAAAAACGTCACATCAAATCTTTGGACATATGCATGGAGCATTAAATATAGATAAAAACAAAAACTAATTGGACAGTTTGCATGGATATCGCGAGACGAATCTTTTGAGCCTAATTAGTCCATGATTAGCCATAAGTGCTACAGTAACCCACATGTGCTAATGACGGCTTAATCAGGCTCAAAAGATTCGTCTCGCGGTTTCCAGGCGAGTTATGAAATTAGTTTTTTTTATTCGTGTCCGAAAACGCCTTTCGGCATCCGGTCAAACATCTGATGTGACACCCAAAAATTTTCTTTTCCCCATCTAAACAGGGCCTTAGTACAAGTGTACAATTTAATTGGGGACTTCAATATCCAGGTCTGCCTCAAAATAATGCAGCTTAATGAAGGTATGGCTGCATCCCTAGGTCCCTCAAAGTCTGTATCACTCCAAGGCAGTCGTTAATGCACTTTCTCTGCATATTTTCACATGTGACACAGCCAACGTTTCAATTTTGGATTTAATAAACAATAATATACACAGAAATCAGACATGGTGGTTGCAACATTTTTCTTTGGGATATATATAAATATTTAACAATTGTAGGATCTTAAAACTATCAAGAAACTTCTCTATGCAACAAACACTGTACGATGAGAATCTAATTATGACTAAACAACTCTAGAGTCTGGGCATGCCAGCTTCATCCTTGGGGACGCTGAGGGGGACAGTGCCATGGGAGTATGGAGACCCATGGATTTACTCCACTGGTTGAGCTGCAAAACCTGCTCCTATTGATGTCTTGCTGTTGGTTGCCTTATGCTGCTCTGAACGTTACCAGTGGCGCTTTGCCGTTTAGAACGAGGCAAAAATATATTGCTGGCTTGCTGAAAACCCATAAGCTACATCAAATTGCTCTTTTTAATCCTATCGGAGGAAGCGGTGTCAAGTACCTTGGGGCCAGCTTGGAGAGGCCATGTGTAGTTGTGTCCATGTTCTATGTCAAGTCAACCAGAGCTCTTCAACGTTGTTAGCAGCATGGACGAACTTGAAGTGATTTCGGCACAAGCGCACAGCCAGAGAGCTAGCCTCGCAGTTAAGGGGGTGTTTAGATTCAGAGGTGTAAAGTTTTGGTGTGTCACATAAGGTATTATATAGGGTGTCGCATGAGGTGTTCGGGCACTAATAAAAAACCTAATTACAGAATCCGTCAGTAAACCGCGAGACGAATTTATTAAGCCTAATTAATCCGCTATTAGCAAATGTTTACTGTAGCACAACATTGTCAAGTCATGGAGCAATTAGGCTTAAAAGATTCGTCTCGCAAATTAGTCGCAATCTGTGCAATTAGTTATTTTTTTAGCCTATATTTAATACTTTATGCATGTGTTTAGACGTTCGATGTGACATGGTAAAAATTTTTAGGGTGGGATCTAAACAGGGCCTAGTTCCATGAAAGGTAACCAGACTGGAAAAGCAACTGGCAGCAGAGCTCTTGGATCTACACCTGGCCTTGTTACGAGCACAGCAATTTTAACTTGTTCAAGCACGATCTGAACGATTTGGCTTCCCGTGATCCAAACAGTTTGAATAGCTGTGAACTGTAGAAGAACACAATAGGCAGCGATGGTGATGCTGTCACAGTGGTGGTGCCGAGATGACAGTTAGCAAGGAGTGGTGATGCTGCGATGCTAGGCAACATGGGTATAGGGCTGGGCGGGGGTTGGAGTGAATGAGGGAATCTTTGTCTGACGATATAGAGGCCAGGCCAGGTCAGGTCCGGTCCGGGCACCATGCATCTGATCTATCTATGCTATGCGTGTAAATGCCCTGACCCTGACCAAAGTAACCATGCCCCATATTCTCTACCTGCTGTCTCTTTTGATGCTTTCCCTGCCATCTCATTTACGCTCATATCATTACTTCCATAGTTACTCCTTGGCAAGTCCCAACTACCCATGGGAACCTCATCCCTTTGATTTGATGTATGGTGCTCCTGACTACTGTGCTGGAGTACCAGCTACAGTAATCGTAATTCCTCCTTTACTACTCTGATGTTATCATATTCCAACCCAAGTTCCAATTCCTGGTATCATTCACAATGTCAAAATGTCCTGCTAACTATCCTTCAGAAAACCATTCTGTTACCCGAAGTTGTTAGTGCACTCCAGTCCTAATGTGCAATACGTTATGATGTAAGGCCTTCTTTGGAACAATTGTAGAGAAGTTTTGTAGAATTTGAGTCATATATATGGTAATTTCTTTCCTATTTGGTTCTTTGGAACAAAATGTTAAAGCTTTTAGAATCCTACGAAATTTCTTTGGAATATTCATGGACTATTCGTTTATGAGTGTCATTCGGTACATTCATATGAATGTAGGTATAAAAAAATCAATGAAAAATTTTCTTTCCTACAAGTTGTAATGAGAAAACATAGGAAAATTTTCATCACTCAAACCTCTTGAAAATTCCTATGGATTGAAGTGTGCATTCATTCCTATTCTTTTGCTTTTCCTATTTCTATATGTTAAAATTCTTCCATATTCATTCCTATTCTTTCGCTTTTCCTATTTCTATATGTTAAAATTCTTCCATATTCATTCCTATTCTTTCGCTTTTCCTATTTCTATATGTTAAAATTCTTCCATATTCATTCCTATTCTTTCGCTTTTCCTATTTCTATATGTTAAAATTCCTCCAAAACGAATAGGCCCTCAATGATGTAATTTCGAAGGAAAATTAAAATGATGTCCAACCTCATGGGAATGTTTCTTGGAGTCTGTCTCTCCCTAAATCCATGTGGTCTAACCAAACATCCATTCTTCCATTTTTTTTGTATGTTCTGCAACCCTCTCTTTTGTGTTTTTATCATTCTTGCATTCTGAAAAGGGGCCAAGACATAAAGTTGGCTACAAGTTGGTTGAAAACTGAGTATACAGTTATGGTTTCCATTAGAACCACATGCCTGATCTCTACTCCTAGCACTTTGTTGTTGTAATCTTCATATTAATCCATTGTGATATTCGAAGTACATATACCTAAGGTGGCGCCATAAGAGCAGGTACAATAGCATAGCAGGCTATAAGCCAGCTGCAAACATATTTTAAGAAGATAAATCAGGAGAGAGAAGAGCAGCGGGCTACAGATTTGTAGCCAGCTGTAGCACGGACTCCAAGACACAGTGTGTCTGACAGGTGGGACTATTAATACCCTAGGTATTAATAGTGTAGGATGTAACTATTATATGAATGAGCTATTAGATTGGCTATAGATGAATTGGCGCTAGTAGTTGGCTATACTATTAAACTTGCTCTAAGGTCCACTGTTGCTCTCAGTAGCAAGTGTGGCAAAATGGCAAATGGTGCCATCATTATTGATTTCATTATATCTGTTACAATTGCTCTGTCGCAACACCACGGTGGTGATAGCACAAAATTTTCTGGGCAGCCATCATTGCTGATTTCATTCATCTCTGTTACAATTGCTCTGAATTTTGGATCTTTATTATTGACGGGTAAATGCCGTCTCTGTCGTCAACTGCATCTTGATAGTTTCATACAAGCAATTTGGCAACCAATACAAGCAGGCATCATGGTGATCCGCTGTATTACTCTGCCGGTCTGCCCCCCTTCCCCCCTTCAATTTAATTGATTTCGAATTGAATGAAATACAAGTACTCAAGAATACAGCACACAGACACATCATTGAGTAAGAGGCAGAGCGAGAGGAGCTGGAGCATTTACATTTTGTAGAAGTTGGAAGCTGCAACACAGTGTTGCAGCAATTAATAAACAGAGAGATTGCCCGACCATCTGCATTTACATTTATGTAAGCACAAGTCGGGGTGTTGGCCTGGATACCCTGCATTCTTCTTTTTTTTGTAATGACAGCGCTCATGCTGATATTTTCGAAATATTTAAATGTAGACAAAAGTTGAATTAGATCTATTTTTGGGTACATAAGATAATTTAATTTTGTAAACTACTGGAGAAGCAGGAGGGCAGGAGGCAGGATGGGAGATCCTTTGAAGTGTAGAATTGCATGAGAGAATAAATATAAAAAGATATATTTAAGTAAAAAAAACTAGTAAATACTATTGGCAGCTTAGTTGTACTATATTCAGACTTCAGGACGTGCTGACGGCACGCAGTAAGTTCAGTTTGTATCATTTCAGTGGACACGGCAGAATTAGAAGTTCGAACTTTTCTTCTGAAGAGATCATATATTCCAGGATTTTCTTCTGACAGAAACTCGCGTGAGTAAGCTTTTCTTCTGATGAGATCATATAATCCCGGATTGGCGAGTTAAAAATAATCAAACCGCAGGTAAGCAACTAAGCATAGCATTCGAGTGCACAAAAACATTAGCAGATACTTTCAGTCAATACAGTGTAAGCTGCTACTGCTAGTATCTAGGATCTACTACCTGTCATAAACCATTCCTCCATAATTAACAGATTGGTGGAAACACATTCCTACGTGCATTATCCAAACCTTTAATTTCCATCGAAGTTATTTATCACACGATTTTATTGGGCTTCATCATCAGCTTGTACATTATAATTATGCAGGTAATTTCGTACTTTCTGCACGACGTGTTACAAACATGTATGAATGGTGATGTCCGATTACTGGAGCAGCAATGGCACTGCCCTAAAAAAGGATTGCTGGAACAGCAATTAGCAGGCATGAGAATGCTGAATGCTGCACCCCGTCCATGCAATCCTGTAAGTTTCTGCATGCATATAATTGATATATACTGTGCACTCCGTGGGCATTGGTGCTTGAAAATCAAAGTCGAGACCTAACATATGGACCATTAATTGGACCCACGCTAGAAATACTACGTATACAAGTTATACAACTATATATAACGGGGTCTAAATAACAAGAACATCATTAGTTCGTGCGATATTACTGAAAACTCGAAAACTACAAAACTAGGCGATAATGGTTAATCAGCTAAGCAGCTCATTGTAATGCAAGGGAACTCCATAGCCCATATATACCTGCAAGAAGAATTGATGCAGGTGAAGACACGCATACCGGCGGCCATGGCAGTGGTCGTCGTCGATGCATGGTGCAACCGTGCGTGCGCGTACGTACACATGAAAGAGCGCTAAGATATTGGCACGGCTCAATCAGAAACACAAGTGAGCTAGCAAGCATGCATGCATGCATGCTTTGCATCACGCCAATGCCGTCTGAGTGAGCCGAGCCAACATCATAGCTACCATTTCATTCCCTTCTTCTCCGTCACATGTAGAAGCAGGAGGTAGACGAGAAGAACAACACCATGCATATGCAGATGCATGGACGATGGACATGCAATGGTTCTCTCCCTTGTCTCCAATGGAAGGCATGGACTAGAGAGATGGGAGAAGAAGAAGAAGGCGAGCAGTGGTGTGGTGAAGGAATGGGCTTGGGGATGGAGAGGGGTAGCAAGCAGAGGCCTCCAACTTATGGACCTCTTTGCGTGGGTGAGCATTCAAGTCCCCCGGCTACCAAATGAGTAAGACAGGCTGCAGCATTAATGGAAACCCGGCCCTCTCTCTACCTCAAAAAAATGATGCATATGTAGGTGCAATGGCATAAATGTGTAGAGATTCCTTCCCCCCATCTCTGCTTGAGCCAGCGATCGATCGTTGCATGCTTTTTTGTGTGCAAAGGGGGCCAGCAACATGCATGAATTATGTCTCTCTCTCTCGCCCATGGTCTCATCCCTCCCTAGAGGCATTGAACAAGCAGCGGCCAGCTAGGAGGATAGCGTCATGGTGGAACACTGATAAATGAAAGTTTCGTAGTTATCGTCGTCCATTTATTGTCTCACGAGCCACAACTAAAATTTAAATTTCAAAACTTAATTTTAAAGTTGATTTAGGTTTTTTATTGTAGGATATTTTTCTGCCTTAGCTTTTAGACTGATAACAACAAGCTTTTAGACTGATAACAACACGTTTTTTTCTGTTTGCTTCGTTCATATTCTTCACCGTAGCCTAATCGATCAAAAGCGCAATGCAAGTAGCCACATGACTGCAGCGTGTGTGGGCGAGGAGAATAGAAGGTGTAGTGAACTTTCTTGTAGTGGAACATAGGCCGAGTTTAGGCCGAGTTTAGTTCCAAACTTTTTCTTTAAACTTCCTACTTTTTTATTCCATCAAAACTGTTAGAAAGCGATAGACAAACAAACGATAAAGAACAATAGATCAATTACAGAAGACACGGGATTTAACATGGAAAACTCTCCCAAAACAGGAGAGAAAAAACCACGGGTGCCAGCCAGCAAAATATCTTCACTATATCTGAGATGAGGTTACAACGCTGCACGGCGGCTTGCAAGAGGTATATATATGGTGGAACCCTAATAGGGATGATGATCTGCTACGCTCCGGCCCAAGCCTACCGGCGACGGGCTTCCGCTCCACTACGGAAGAAGCTGGCATTTATTAAGTGCAAATAAATTTGGATCACAACTCAACAAAAACTTTCCTACACACAAACTTTCAACTTTTCCATCACATCATTCCAATTTCAACCAAACTTCCAATTTAACGTGAAACACACCCTATAAACGCGCTAGCGTCCTAGACGTGCTGGTGTGAGGATTCCTCGCGTTTAATTCCGTGGGTTTTTGAGCTGGAAGACCGGCCGGAGAGGGACGGGTGAGGATGATTTCGGGCCTTGATTGATCTGCTTGGCGAGATCCGGACGATTACAGCTAGCTATAGCTTACAGCATTCATTCACGGAGACACAAGCTTACATGTGCCATCAGCTAGCCGCCCCATGCTGCATCACACAGGTCAGGATAAACAGGCTCGGTTTCAGAAACATTTTGGCAATATTGCGATTACGATTGACTATTGAGACGAGCAGCGATTGAGATGCAGTCAGGCTGAGCATGCCCTGCCCCTGCCCCTGCCCAGGGAGACGATCGATCAAAACTGTCATGCACAGCAACACCTCTACAAGAGCACTCGATTAGGTGGCCAACCTGGGACAGGTACTGGAACGGGGTTAACCTCCGGGACCATGGCAATTTGAATGTACTACTACTGTACTCCATGACGCTAGCCGCAGATCTGGCTGATCGGGACTCAGGAGACGATGATGAATCACGCATGCATGCCTAACTCCTTGACGACTTGACGATCACTACTACGACTACTACTCCCTTGTTTGTAGTTGTACTTGTACCATGCCAAGTTTTACTGGTCGTAGTAGTACTGTCGTTGCAGTAGGTACGTATACTGAGAGAGAGAGGTTGCATGGCAGAAATGAGCACCGCAAAAATAAATACTGACAGCACATGTTCCTGCAGCAAATAATACTGACAGAATATGTGCTGCATGCGCGTGTATCACCAGGCCATTAAACTCACCGGTCTACTTTGATTCTTCTACCATAATTTCTACAGAGATCTCTGGGATCGATTTACTGCATTGCATGTGGAGAGACTGCAGGTGCCTGTATACGGCATGACTGTAGTGTAGTACTAGTAGTAGTACTAGCACGTATATGAATGAGGAGTACATACAGGACGAGAGGAGAGGGCGAGTCCGAGTTGCATTGAATGGGCGAGAGGAGAGTGTTGTGTGTTGGTGGCGTGGTGTTGGCGTTGAATGAGGCCCAAACGGCGAGACAAAAGAGACAAGGCGGGGTGTTGGTTGGGGGCAGGCCCAGGCCGGGACTGGAATATGGTTACTGGCAACTTATGTCCCTCTTATTTTCAGTCTCTCAGGTTGGCCCTTGATTTCTCAATGTTCGATGACCCCAATTTTAGCCATGTGTGGGCATCTGCTTCAGAAGCCCTGACCTCCCTAGAAATCGGATATATTCCAATGACAATGTTGCTTGAACTTCTTACTGTGGCTATGGAATCGCAACGATGCATGCATCATGTAAAGGAACCTGTTTTGTTTCCTAGCCTCCAAAAGTTATGCCTCACCGTGGACTTCATCACTGACCATTTGATTGGTTCAATATCAACTGCGCTTCCATCATTGACACATCTGGACCTGCAGGATGCACCTATAATAGAACCTACAACATCATCAGATCTCACCAATGCTGGTCTTCAGCAGATTAATCCAAATGGTAAGTTGAAACATATTTCTCTCATGAGAAGTCAGGAGTTCTTATTCACCTCTTTCCGCCGAGTAAATGATCTTGGAATCCTGCTAATGGCCGAAAAGTGCTCAAGTCTTGAGAGTGTCTGTCTTGGTGGTTTCTCCCGCGTGACAGACACAGGTTTTAGGGCTATCATCCACTCTTGTTCTGGCCTTCATAAGCTTAGGGTGTCCCATGGAAGCCAGTTCACAGATCTTGTTTTCCATGACATAATTGCCACTTCCCTTTGCCTGACACATGTGAGCCTGAGGTGGTGTAATCTCCTTACTGACGTTGGAATTGAGAGGTTGTCATTCAACAAGGATCTCAACGTATTGGATCTCAGGGACTGCAGGAGTCTGGGTGATGAAGCTGTTAGATCTCTAAGCTGCCTTCCCAAATTGCAGATATTATTCTTGGATGGAAGTGATATCAGTGATCAGGCATTGAAGTATCTGGGCCTTGGAACATGTCCACTAGCTTCCTTATCTCTGAGGGGTTGCCGAAAGTTAACAAATGATTGCATACCACTCTTGTTTGCTGGTTCTGTTAAACAGAGCTTACAGGTGTTGGATCTCTCTAGAATACCAGGTATTACTGATGATGGTATCATGTTATTAGCAAGGAGTCGAACTCCTATTATTGAACTCCGAATGAGAGAGAACCCGAAAATAGGAGATGCTGCTGTGATGGCTCTTGCGTCTATGCTAGTTGATGGTGGAACCCATGGCAGTAGCTTGCAGCTGCTGGATCTTTATGATTGTGGTGCGATTACACCACTTGCAATCCGGTGGTTCAAGAAACCATATTTCCCAAGATTGCGATGGCTAGGAGTAACGGGCAGCTTGAACAGGGTTATGGTGGATGCCCTTGTTCGAAGCCGTCCATTCTTACATATGGCTTGCCGTGGTGAAGAATTGGGGACTTTCAATTGGGATAGATCCTCCGATTGGTATCGACATGATGATGATGATCTTGATGAGCTTGAACAGTGGATTTTGAATGGTGAACCTGTATCTGACACTGAAACCATCACTGAAGAATAAGGCATCACTCTTAAGGTTTCTTGACCCACAATAATCTCCCTGTTCTAGCCTGCTAGTGTTCATCTCCTGTTGTACCTCCACCATTTCATTTTTCTTTCTTATAAAGTTATTGTGTGAATGGCTCACCAGTTAAGGTATTTTCTTGCGAACCTATGTGTTGCTGTATACTTGTATCACGCAACACGCATACACGATATGCATGTTGTATTCAGATTCTCTGGGCTTATGTATGGACATTGTTTGCTTCCCTGACTTGATGTTGTACTGGTCCCTGCTAATATCTTTTGCCAGGTTTCAGCTTTTCTCGTGTGTTTAGATCCAAAGTTTGGATCCAAATTTCAGTCCTTTTCCATCACATCAACCTGTCATATACACACAACTTTTAGTCACATCATCTCCAATTTCAACCAAAATCCAAACTTTGCGCTGAACTAAACACAGCCTTATTTATCGACCTTATGCCATATAAGATGTTTCCGATTGCTGGGTCTTATAAGATATCTTAAGTGGGCACCTTTATTGTGGATACGCTCTAATTGTTTGTTATGCGACATGTGCTTCATCATATGTTAGTATCAGAAGATCACTTTGGTAAAGCGCCAGGTCCACTACCTCTAGTTCGTTTCAGTTTCCTTGCCGTAGAGCATAAACAAGCTTGTAACTAAGTTATACATCCGCTTGTTTGTTTCTCACTCTATCCTCGTTGTGGCTGTAGAGCCACCGACACAAGGTTGAGCAGCACCACTCCCCGGAGTAATACCAAAAACAAAAAAAAAAAAAAGTGCGTAGTATGTTTTGATCCAGTATTGAAAGACGAACATACAATAGAATTTTTTTTTCAGTTAATGTTGTCTCTATACAGTATGGGTTGTAGTAAAATGTACTACTACTGAGCAGGAATTTTTTTACCGGTGTTAGGCCCTGTCATCCGAAATTTGATACAAATTAGAAGTATTAAATGTAGATTAATAATAAAATTAATTCTATAACTTTAGACTAATTCGCGAGACGAATCTATTGAGCCTAATTAATTTATAATTAGCATATGTGATTCTAGAGTAAATATGTGCTAATTATGGGTTAATTAGGCTTAAAAAAGTTGTCTAGTTTTATTAGTAGTAGTCTATGGAGTATTTAATACTTATATTTAGTGTCAAAATCCAATGTGACAAGAAAACTTTAGTCACTGGATCCAAACGCTTAGCCCAACTTGATATCCTAGGTAGAATGTCTAATTAAAAGCTTTTCTATGAGTTTTTACCGTGGAGAAG
Organism: Oryza longistaminata; assembly: GCA_009805545.1. Classification (NCBI taxonomy): domain Eukaryota; kingdom Viridiplantae; phylum Streptophyta; class Magnoliopsida; order Poales; family Poaceae; genus Oryza; species Oryza longistaminata. Next base: position 3,803,410 of record CM020180.1, on the reverse strand, counting down.
GCCACTCGAGCCCATCTGTCAGTGTGCCGCTCATTTAACTATTTGCCACTTTTAGGTTGGACAATTATCCAAATGCCCCTTTTAGGTTTGCACAAAATTTTTTGCCACTTTTACGATATGACTTCTTAACTATTTGCCACTTTTGCCCACGTGGCATGCCAACATGGCAACGGAGGGTAGAAACCGGTGTGGGTCCCACTTGTCAGCCTCTCCTCTCTCTCCTTCTTCTCTCCCTCCGATCCGATGTGGCGAAGGACGAGGCAGAGCGACGACGCCGGCGGAGGACGAGGCAGAGCGGCGGCGGATGGGCTCCTCGCAGTCGCCGGCTAGGGCGAGATGCGCCGGTCGTCGTGGGAGCGAAGACGGCGACGAGGTGGGAGCGTGTGACGGCGGCGTGGACGGACAGTGGGGGCGGAGCGAGGAGGGAGAGCACGGCGCGCGCGCCTGCGGTTGAGACGAGGGCGGCGCAGATGAGGTCGGGCGGGAGGGAGGCGGCCGAGGATCGTGGAGGGCGTTGGTCGGCGAGCACCGTGGTGGGGGAAATTTAACCCCGCCACGCCTCTCCTCGCGGGCTCCTCCGTCGGCGCCGCCGCTACGCCTCCTAGGCCGTCGCGAGGAGCCCGTTCGCCGCCGCTATGCCTTCTCCTCCACCAGTGCCGCTGCTACTTCCTCCTCCACGACGCCGCCGTTCCGCCTTCTCTCGTTTCCGCGAGAGCCCGTCCACCGCCGCTACACCTCTTCCCGCCGCCGCCGCTGCCTCGCCTCCGCGAGGAGCCTGTCCGCCGCCGCTCTGCTTCGTCCTCCGCCGGCGCCGCCCCTCTGCCTCGTCCGCTGCCACATCGGGCTGAAGGGAGAGAGGAAGGAGAGAGAGGAGAGGCTGACTAGTAGGTCCCACACCAGTTTCTACCCTCCGTTGCCATATTGGCATGCCACGTGGGCAAAAGTGGCAAATAGTTAAAGAAGGTATCTCGTAACAGTGGCAAAAAATTATGTGCAAACCTAAAAGGGGCATTTAGATAATTGCCTAATCTAAAAAGTGGCAAATAGTTAAATCCCCCCACTCGCGTCCCTCCGTCTCCGGCCAGCTAGTGGAGTGGAGTACAGTCACTAGTGGTTTGCTTCCAGTTCCTATCCAATCTCTGCTCTTCCGGCAGGTTCCCGAAGAAGGAGAGGCGGCGATGGCGGCGCCTGTGACGGTGTACGGTCCGATGATCTCGCCGGCGGTGGCGCGCGTGGCGGCCTGCCTCCTGGAGAAGGACGTGCCGTTCCAGGTCGAGCCGGTCGACATGTCCAAGGGCGAGCACAAGTCCCCCTCCTTCCTCAAGCTCCAGCCCTTCGGCCAGGTCCCCGCATTCAAAGACAGCCTCACCACCGTCTTCGGTAAAACCCTAATTTCGTTGCTCCTCCAGCTTCCTTCAATTCCCCATTTTTTGGTTCCAGATGCGTACCGATTCATCACACTAATATTGATAAAAGAAAAGTGGGGGAAAGAGCATGTCGCTGTGGCTAATTAGTAATTACCCTAGAAATTTCCCCTATTACTAGTGCCCTTTGTGAAAAAGATGATATAGTTTCCATGTTCTAAAATGGTCCTTGAATGCAAAAGATGAGGAGATCTACATATGGTTTAACTGATTGTATCATATCATGTTTGGCAGAGTCGAGGGCTATTTGCCGTTACATCTGTGACCAGTACGCCGACAGCGGTAACAAGACCCTCATGGGCAGGAAAGAAGATGGGGCGGTTGGTCGCGCTGCCATTGAGAAATGGATAGAAGCTGAAGGCCAGAGCTTCAACCCACCGAGCTTGGCAATGGCATTCCAGCTCGCATTTGCGCCGTTCATGGGTAGGGCCACTGACATGGCCGTGGTTGAACAAAATGAAGCGAAACTTGTGAAGGTGCTCGATGTTTACGAGCAGTGGCTGGGGGAGAACCAGTATTTTGCAGGTGATGAGTTCTCGCTGGCGGACCTTGTGCACATGCCCAACACAGATCTTCTTGTGCGCAAGACCGACAAGGCAGGGTTGTTCACGGAGAGAAAGAATCTGGCGAGGTGGTGGGATGAGGTATCAGCTCGTCCTTCATGGAAGAAGGTTGTTGAGTTGCAGAATGTACCACGGCCCTCATGAGGCTCCTTGTTTTTTCCCCTCTGAGCGTCTTGTGTTGGTTGCGTTAAGACTCGGTCTTGTTCACTTGTTTGTATCATTTGACAAAATGTGCAAGCTCTTCCTATGGGTCCCTAATATTGTGCTACCCTCTGTACCTTTTAGTTTGGATAAGGTTGAATCTATTTTCAGGTTTTCAAGTTTACTCTGTACCTAACAGTTCCCTTAACAAGGTAACAATGGTATAGACAAATAGTTGCAAATGCGGTACTATCGACACTGAATTCTTGACAGACATGGTATCCTACCACACATTCATAATATGCAACTATTAGATTTACATATTCTTGATATGTCTGCTAGCAAAAAGAACTGCATTGTCCTGTTCCTTTTAGTAGATTGTTTGATTTCACTGTTGAAATTTAAGTTGCATATAGCTTCTTTTTTTAACGAACTCATATAACTTTCAGGCTACAGCTGATCTTGGAGTTGGTTTTTTGGTATGAGATTGGAAAGCTGGAAATGTTTTGGCTCCTTTGTTTATCCATACGTTCTCTAATTACTAGTGTTGAGATTGAGGGTAAATGCTTTAGAGATTTCAACGTTAGTAGGCTGTCAGCAAAACAGCACTGCTGAGATACAACCATTGAGAACTATTCTGAGTTTATTGTGATTATTGGGCATTGCCTCAGGAATTGTACAGTGAGAAGGCCCTAAGCATTCCCCGATATTTTGTGCTGCTAGCAATCCAAGATGAGGTGGAAAACGAATTGTCATGAATCATGATTCCCTTGCTCAGAATGTCAATAATATTGTAGATTTCCAATTCATTTTTTTTGCTACATCATGGTGCAATTATTACAAGTAATATGCAGAGTCATTTTAAGTTCATCTTGTAGTATTGCAGGCGTAACTCCTGACAGCACGCTAATGTTATTCTAAGTTAACAACTAGTAGTCCTTGTTTAAAGTTGAAGAACATACAGGTGTGTGTTTTGCTCAACATTAAAGACTAGGCACATGCAGATGTATCGTTGGTTAATCTTCTATAGGTTAAACAGCTGGATTATATCCAACTCTGTACTAGGGACGTTGCTTTTGTTGAAAAGCTTATTCTTATACCCTGGCAGAAGTCACAACATCTTCTTTGTATGTCTAGTACTTGATTCCAATCTTCTTCTTACTGTCCTATATAAATTCTCAAAAACAATATAAAAGAATCTTATAGTACTGTGTAGCAAGCTCCTTCTATGCTATATTTTTCACTCTAGTGCTGAAGGACTTCATAGATACTAATAAAGAAGGCTGTTTTGTAGGATTTGTTTTTGTTCTAGACAATATGATTGTTGCAAGCAAGAATCCAGATCTTCCTCTTTTTCTTTGCACTTTTCCTTTTCCATTTTTGTGGTGCCTGGTAGCAAGGCAAGCATAGAACTTCTCCTTTTGTTTCTATAAATACCTGATTAAGAATCCTGCTGTCATCATCCCTCATTGTCATTTCAAACAACTTGATCAGGTGATCAATCAAATCAATAGAAACAATGGCTGCAGGCTTGCAAGTGTTTGGCCAGCCAGCATCTGCTGATGTTGCCAGGGTCCTGACATGCCTCTTTGAGAAGGATCTGGAATTTGAACTTGTCCGCATTGATACATTCAAGAGAGAGCACAAGCTTCCTGAGTTCATTAAGCTGCGGGTACGGTACTATCTATTATTTTTATTTAGATTCATTCTCTCGAATACCAAGTTAAGCTGTGCCCTGTTTGACCTTTTCAGGATCCTAATGGGCAAGTGACATTCAAACATGGTGACAAAACCATCGTCGGTAAGGCCACCATGGATCCACATTACAATGGCTACTTTACATTATTAGTTTTACTTCCTTTTTTTGAGGATTTGAGGACAACGTGAACCCTATGTGCAGATTCAAGGGCTATATGCCGGTACGTTTGTACTCAGTTTCCAGAGGGAAATAAGACCCTTTATGGAACGGGATCTCTAGAACGGGCATCAATAGAACAGTGGCTTCAAGCAGAAGCTCAAAATTTCAGCCCTCCCAGCTCGGCCCTCGTCTTCCATCTCGCATTTGCTCCCCATCTGAACATTCCCCAGGACCATGCTGTTATTGCAGAAAATGAGAAGAAACTTCAGCAAGTCCTCAATGTTTATGATGAGATACTCTCAAAGAATGAGTACCTGGCTGGTGATGAGTTCACCCTGGCCGACCTTTCTCACCTTCCAAGCTCACATTACATTGTGAGTTCTGAGAGAGGAAGGAAGCTCTTCACTGGCAGGAAGAATGTGGCAAGGTGGTACGACCAAATCTCAGAGCGCGAGACATGGAAGCAGGTGGTCAGGATGCAGAGGGAGCATCCGGGTGCATTCGAGTAATGGCCTGATATATTGCCCAAGTTCATCGTGTCCGTTGTCGATCGATCTGGCTTCTGCTGTCCTGTGTTGTCATCGTCGCTAGTTTGCCTGCTATCTACATCCCCTGCTTATATTGTTGTGTGACCAAATAATATGAAGCCTCTTCTTGTTGTGACGTAGTTTCATATCATGTACCTCGTTGCTTTACAGGTCATTTGTTTTCTCCCTTGTTTAGTGATTAAATAAAATTGTTAATCGACCTGGCAGTTCTATATCTGTTGTTTTCTTCGCCTGAATAATAATGTTCTTTTGTGCTTGGATTGAGCTTTTGAGTGGCACATAAAACGAGAAGAGTCATTACACTAATTGAATACTATTATAAACTAAAATAATGTATTTTTTAAAAAGAAACTTATGTGTAGACAGATTTTTAAAACACACATCGTTTAGCGGTGAAGTGTGTTCACTAATATTAGGAAGCGTGTTCACTGAATATGGGAAAGCAGCTAAACCCTTAAGCGGAACTGAAAACAACCTTAATGAAATGGAATGCTGAATAGATGAATGATTAATGATAATTATTTGAGGCTACAAACAAACGATGAAATTAATTACCATTATAGACAAATAGATTTACACACACAAAAAAAATCACATCGTTTAGGAGCTCTAGAAGCGAGCCATCATTCCATGCCTAAGGATCCTAAGGATCTTGGATGTAAGAATGCCACAACACAAATTTGTAAGGAATTCATTGGTGAACGAGTAGATTTGAATTTAGATAGTGAAGTACTGCTATGAGTTGAGTTGTGAACATATGACTATATCTATTAGAATTAAAATTGTTCATAAATATTACACAGATGCATGTTTTTATAGGAATCTAGTAAAGTTAGAGATTTGTGTTGGTCGTCCGTTTTTAAGTGTGTGTTAAGAGACCACTTGCGGATGTGCGTATAGTATTAGTATAGTCTTGTATATCCTGTAACGGAAAAAAATTAAATGGTAGAGTATGCACAATTAATAAGGGGAGAAAGGCAGACAGAGTAGAATCGTTTAAAGTCTTGAAACCGCTGGCAACTAGACAAGGTCTTGCTGCCGATTTGCCGACCATTCGCCACCAGATCAACCGATCGTCTATAGGGTTTGATGTGTTGGGCCGAACGGTCAGGCCCAGGTTAGCCGGGCCAGCCCGTTTTAGGGCCGGTCTCATCTTTTCGTTTATGTTTATACTACTTGTTAGTCAAAATTTGAATTTTTACTTAAATTTAGTGTTGATTTTGAAAGCTTTTTCATCATAGTTTATTTTTCACTCTTTGCTTTTAGATCACTGACAACACGTATTATTCATACATTATTTTTCGTTTGTGAATATACCGTTTGGTTTTTTTCTATGAATAAGCCAAACGATGACCCTGATTTCGTATCGTGGTTTTATATTTGACAAATTTTGATGAGAAAGTTGATCAAAAAATGCATAGCAAAATCGCTCATATGATCTGATGTATGTGAGCCACAACTTTGCAAGTGGTGGACGAGCCGATTGAAGTCATTGAACTCGTTCCCTCTTCTACGGTTCTACCCCAACGCTGTCCTTGCAACTTTATCCGTTAGAATGCAAGCTAAATCTGTGATTGCCGTTGCATCTAGCCACGTCGTCATACACGGGTAGCAGTAGCACCAAAAGGCACTCTCGTACTTCAAGATATACTTGTTTTCTCGGACGGATCAAATTCCATTGTTCTAGAATGTCCTGTTTAACATCACACTCGATTGGACATTACCTTTTTTCTCTCTCAAAAACAATCGGAATGAAACAGCTCTAAAGAACGTGCTAAGTGTACCTACTGAATCCAACCTTAAATCCGTAGCGTACGTAACCCCTGCTCCGTTCATCATCCCCTGCCAGTATGCCTTGTGTACCTTGTTCGTTTCTTTGCAATATTCATTCCGACAAATGCACGCAGCCTCTTTTGTATCGGTTACCCTATTGATAAAAGATCACGCCGAGACACATGGGGGATCGTCTCTTTTCCTTGCCGGAGATGATAGTTGCTCCAAGCAAGAATCAGGGGCTAGCTCTTCTTTATCTTTGAGCTTTCTCTTTTCCTCGCCGTCCTGTAATCCTATGCAGCAAGGCAAGCACCTAATCCATCCCTATAAATACCCATCGTCGTCTCTGCCTCCTCACAGCGAGCCAAACAGGTTAACTCACATTCACCTGCAAATCCACAAGCACATTGCTCGATCACTGAGGAAGAAATTAACTAGCTAGCTTAATCACCGGGAAGAGTTGAGCAATGGCGGCAGGATTGCAGGTGTTCGGCCAGCCGGCGTCCACCGACGTCGCGAGGGTCCTGACCTGTCTCTTCGAGAAGAACCTCGAGTTCGAGCTCATCCGCATCGACACCTTCAAGAAGGAGCACAAGCTCCCTGAGTTCATCAAGCTACGGGTATAAATAAAATCATCATATGCCATTTCGATCCATTCGGTTAATTCTAAGCTATTAATTGGGAATGAAACAATCACGCACGTACATTGGCTTCATTCTGTCCCATCCCATGTTCTTTTGCAGGATCCGACCGGGCAGGTGACTTTCAAGCATGGCGACAAGACTCTTGTTGGTAATTACTGCTTTCTAAATTTTCTTAATCACATGAATTATTAACAAATGGATTCTTGTTTCTTAATCTTCTTGTTGTTTTGTGGCATAGATTCAAGAGCGATATGCCGATACCTGTGCACTCAGTTCCCAGACGACGGGAACAGGACGATCTACGGGACGGGGTCGCTGGAGCGGGCGTCGATCGAGCAGTGGCTGCAGGCGGAGGCGCAGAGCTTCGACGCGCCGAGCTCGGAGCTGGTGTTCCACCTGGCGTTCGCGCCGCAGCTCAACATACCGGCCGACGAGGCCCGCATCGCGGAGAACGAGCGGAAGCTGCAGCAGATGCTGAACGTGTACGACGAGATCCTGGCGAAGAACAAGTACCTCGCCGGCGACGAGTTCACCCTGGCCGACCTGTCCCACCTCCCCAACTCCCACTACATCGTCAACGCGCGGTCGCCGAGGGGCAAGAAGCTCTTCACCTCCAAGAAGCACGTCGCGAGGTGGTACGAGGAGATCTCCAACCGCGCCTCGTGGAAGCAGGTGGTCAAGATGCAGAGCGAGCACCCTGGCGCGTTCGAGTGATATCTGCATGCGCAGCTGAAAAACTATCTTGCATTCTGGGTTCATTCTGCGGCGAGCTCTGCCTTTTTCTCGTCCACGGCTTTCGTCGGGCTTCATGCAGTGATGTGGTTGTCGTCTACGTTAATTGTCGTTTCGGCTAAGAATAATATGAAGCCTTCCTGAGGTCTCCTCTCAGTGTATTCCTTTTGCAACGCCATGTCTTTCGATTCAATAAATATAAATGTGTCCCAGCCTTTTTTGCTCATGTGCAGGCAGTACATGTAGCCCTCCGAAAAAACTAATTTTACTGCAAGTCTAGCTAGCATGGGCCAACAATTGAGTACGTAGTTTGACCTAGCTAACGCCTAGGTCAATACACAATAATACTTTGGGGGATCCATTGTACTACTGTCTACTCCCTCCGTCCCATAAAAATAAACATAGTGCATGATATGGCACATCTAGTAATACGAATCTGGACAATAATCTATTCAGATTCATAGTACTAAATATATCATATTCCATATTAGTTTTTTTGTTTTATATGGGATGAAAGAAGTATGCAATAAGAACCACGCGCATGTGGATAGTCTTGCACAGAAATGATAGCATCAAAATCCAACCCATCATACTACATTGAGTTTATTTCTAAAGAGTAAAATGCGTGAAGGGTTATTTAACTTGTTTAGGTGTATCATATATATCACTCTACTTTCAAAATACACATTGAGTCACTAATATAAGTTAAGTGAGCCATGTGCTCATCTAATTATCCACGTGAGTATATCATACATTTGGCATGCCACCTAAAATTAAAAAAAATACTTCTGAAAATGCGTATACCTAACAATGAAAGCTGCTAGGGTTTGATGTCAAGCGAGAGAGGACTGGGAACTAGAACTCGTCAAAATAGGCACAAGTGAAATGATTTGATTACACTACTTTCGTGTATTGTCAATTGGTAGTTGTCGATTTCTAAGACCGGTAATAAAATTTATAGGGTACGCTAGATGCTAGAAAGAAATGGTGACACAGTGATTTATACTGGTTCAGGCTCTCGGGATGAGGTAATACCCTAGTCCAGTTGTTTGGTGGATTACCTATGTATAGAGTGCTGAATGAAGAGAGTGCGTAACCCCCAAGGGGTGCTGTCGATCCCCTTTATATAACAGCAGGGTGATCGGCGGCAAGGAGGATGCGATATCCCTTACAATCCGGGTACCTGCCATCTGTCAAGATTGGCGGGATAGGTTTTTATCTCCCTATTCCCTGCCATTTATAGTAACAGATTACATGGGCCTGGGCTCGTATCATGCTAGAGATCTGTCCTCCGAGTACCGTGATGGGCTACCCCGGTACGATAACTCCCACAGTAGTGCTGTGTGAATCGAAAAATATATGTTTTCTGCATATTTCTATATGCAATTTTTTCAACCCTACGTGACATACATACAACGTATGCTCGTATGGATAGTTAGATTAGTGATTCAAATATGTATTTTTAAAGTAGAGTGATCTATATGACACAGACACACCTAATAAGTTGGATGATATTCCATTCATTTTACTCGTTTCTAAATTAAGATCCTCCAAAATAAATAACTATACTTTGGATGGGTGGTTTTTGACGGACTCGAAAAGTAAGTTTCAACAATGTTAAAACCCATCTAAGTGCGAACCACATTGTAAAAACTTTCATAAAGTTCTTATGACAATCAAATAGTTTCACCGTGTGGTCTTGTTGTGTGTAGTTAGACAGAGGCGGGTGAAAAGATAACCGATTTTTCGTTATGGCGTGAAAACTGTACTCAGTCCCGAGTTCATGGACATTTTCATGTGAATTAATTAATCTGCATGTCAACTAGAAAAAGGCATTGTTAATATGATGAACTGAAACTCTACCCTCGCATCGGCTCGTAAGTTAAAAAGTAGTAGTACTCCTTAACATGAACAAACTACACTGTAAATCGGGCGTTACTTTTTAGGTCAAATAAAATGTTTACACTAAAATTTCAAATTAAATGCGATAAATTAGGGATTGTTTAGTTGGTAGCCACACTTTACCACATTTGTGTTATCCACTTTTGATAAGTTAGCCTAGTATTTGATTGTTGCTACAACTATGTTACACTTCACTTTTTAAGAAATTAGGCCCACTTATCATATATTTTTTTTCACAAAATTACCACATAATATGTGGTTTGCCACATTTTGTCAAAACTTTTGTGGTAAATTGAGGGTGTCAACCAAACAACCCTGATATTTACGTTTTGAGCCTAGCGCCTCCATACCTTTTTTAATGTGTAATACGGTTAAAGGCAAAAGACAGCACATTCTTAACGTGACTATGTGTATATAAGGTGGTCTCTAATTTAAGACAACAGATATGCTAATGATTAAAGCTTAGACGATGTAGTGGGGCCAAATATTCGTGTGTTGGCCTGTTGGGAAGGGTGGTGTTGTGAATCGCCTCACAATTATTGAGATTGTCACCAACCTCAAAAACATGTAAATATTCTTTTTTTTTTACTACCTCCATTATCGTAGAATATAGTAACCTAGTACTAAACGGGACTTATCCTAATACTACAAATGCTCCCAAGTTCATATTTATAGTACTATATAAGTGATCCCAATCAATATTAAATTGTTATATTTTGAGATGAGTGTATTATTTGAGTTTAACACTATACATTAGGTGTAAAAAAAACACTAAGAGCAAGTACAATAGCAGACTATAAGTCAACTATAAATACATTTTGAGGAGATAAAGGAGATGAGAGAAGAGCAATGGGCTATAGATTTGTAGCCAGCTACAGCATAAACTTCAAGATACATGTGTGTATAATAGGTGGGACCATGTATTAATTGTGTATTATATGTTTACAGGTAACTATTGTATGAACTAGCTATTAGATTGACTATAGATAATTTGGAGCTAGTAGTTGGCTATACTATTAAACTCGCTGCGAGGCGGTATTGCAACCCTTAGCATATGACAGTAACAAGAGTTGAAGAGTTAAATTCATGAATCCCTGTATTTCTTTTCAGAAGAACAGAGAAAAAAAAAAGAAAAGGATACCCTTTATTAAAGCTTGATGATATCAGCTTAGTGTATAATTATTTGAGATTGAGGGGAATGTTCCATGTTTTGTTGAACTCTTTTCCCTCCTACTTCTTTATTAAACGAGATTTGTTTGATGTGTCAGGGTGTCACGTTGTCATGTTATGTTTTTGTTCTGGAGATTCTTCTTTTCTTTAAAAAATGATCTGGAGACTCTTTTAATCTGATATATTTCGTCTGCTGTAGTATGTTTGTTCACTCTCTCAAGATATTTGCAACAACTTAATTACCTTAGCACATGAGTAGTAGAATTACTAGGAATTATTTTGCACTATACTTTCTTTCTGAAGATATTTGCACTTGACATATAGTAGTAGAATAATCTGAAACTTCCTTTGGTAAGCAGATCTTGAACAAATCAAGGCGAAACAGAATCTTCCCCTTTCCTTTTTTTCACCCTGAAATCTTCTCGGACCTTGCTATTTTCGACTAGATCTTGTTAAAGCACACAAATTATGATGTTTTCTAATGAACATCTTCGCCTGGTTGCTTGCGGGTGTGATCATGATATGATGCACAAGACAACCTTGGCAGCAGAGATGAGCCTTGTCTTTCCCTTTGGCATCCAGCGCTTTGCTCTTTAGCTCTTTCCCCCCTTTGATTTTTGTCTTTAGATTTACCTCTTGGCAAGCAAAGCGTGTTATGCTCCCCACTTTGGCATGTATATAAGCACACCCAAGCTATCCCCCAAACGGCAGGAACACACCACCATCTGCATAATACTTCCTTCTCAAATCCCAACCAACAGTTGCAGTAGAGTCACTAGCCGCCCACTGCAACTGAAATGGCGCCGGCGAGCGTGAAGGTTTTCGGGTCACCCACCTCGGCGGAGGTTGCCCGTGTGCTCATGTGCCTCTTCGAGAAGGACGTCGAGTTCCAGCTCGTCCGTGTCGACGCGTACCGCGGCACGCAGCGCATGCCCCAATATCTCAAGCTTCAGGTATACTCATGCTCTGCATGCCACATTGTCGTTGTGCAATTCTCGGACTGACACGTCTGGGGAAAACTGTGCAGCCGCTCGGCGAGGCGCTCACGTTCGAAGATGACAACCTCACCCTGTCCGGTAATTAGCATTGAGATTAGTAGTACGAATTGACACTTGCACGACTGTAAATAATGGTGTGGAATGCGTGTATGCGTGCAGAGTCGAGGGGGATCCTTCGCCACATCGCGCACAAGTACGCGAGGCAGGGGAACCCGGACCTGATCGGCACGGGCGCGCTGGAGCGGGCGTCCATCGAGCAGTGGCTGCAGACGGAGGCCCAGAGCTTCGACGTGCCCAGCGCCGAGATGGTCTACAGCCTCGCCTTCCTGCCGCCCAACATGCCCAAGCAGAACGACAACGGGAACGGGAACGGCAACGGCTACGGCAACAGCAATGGCAGGGAGGTACAGGTGGCGAACGCGTCGAGCAAGCGCGTGGTGGCCGGCGCGACGGACGGGAAGACGGCGGCGAACGGCGCCAACGGCAACAAGCAGCAGCAGAAGGAGGAGGAGATGCGGAAGGTGTTCGAGAAGAGCAAGAAGGACCTGGAGAAGCTCCTGGACATCTACGAGCAGCGGCTGGAGGAGGCGGCGTACCTGGCCGGCGACAAGTTCACCATCGCCGACCTGTCCCACCTCCCCAACGCCGACCGCCTCGCCTCCGACCCGCGCTCCCGCCGCATGTTCGAGGCGCGCAAGAACGTGAGCAGGTGGTGGAACAACATCTCCAGCCGCGAGTCGTGGGAGTACGTCAAGAGCCTGCAGCGCCCGCCGTCCGCCGCGCACGCCGGCAACGCCCAGCAGCAGCAGCAGCAGCAATCGCCGTCCGCCGGCAACAACTACCAGCACCAGCAGGGCCAGGGCCAGCAGCACTACCGCAACGAGCAAGTCGAGAACTACAACAACTAAACATGGGCATATCGACGACCGAGCTGCATGAGTTCCAAGGGGTTGTCACGTATGCTTCCTACTGTTACTTTACTTGCGCCTTTGCCATTTGCGCGCCGTGTCGATTAATTTGTCGCAGATTGTCTGGCCCGGCCTCCAGTACTACGTCGTCACTACGTGTTTTGTTCGGCATCGTGGTTTTTCTACCGTTGTAACAGTCGCAGTTTACCTATCGTCCTTGTAATAAAATGTTGGCCAGCCCCTTTCATATGAAAGTGAAGTTTTGATTGTGTCCTTTCCATGAGTTTAGTTTGACTGTTTTATCCATAAGCCGTTTTCCTTTTAGATCATGTGGTAATGCACTAATTAATGCATGACAATAAGGAAAACCGGTTACGAAACAGAGGATTTCATGATGCAAGTTGACTAATTAACTTGTGCAACATGAGGGGCACGACATAGCCTGGGTGATAAATGAAAACAAATCTTAAAGATTGTACAACTAAACTACTTCCATATAGGTCAAATAATTCTTCGGGTCACAGGATCAAGTTAATCAAAAGAAAACAAAATAAAATGGGTTATTCCCAAACGAAACAGTTAAGCATTTTCCACGGGTAAAAAAAACCAAGGACAAAATATGAATTACAGATATTTAGAATTACAAATCCACGGGAAGTTCATCACAGCAACAGGCCAACAGCCCATGTCGATGTTCTCGGCAGCAACAAATGCCAAACATCTTAACTTGATAGATTTCCAGAATTATTCAGGCGACGTTTATTTCCCACGGTAACGTGGTCGTGCACTGCACACGTACGGCTTTGATGATCAGCTCGGCAAGAGCTGCCCTTCCTTGGGCTTGGTGAGCATCTGCCTGGCGCGCACGCGCATCTGCAGCCGCACCATCGCCTGCATGCAGTGGATCGCCACCTCCGCCTGCCGCCGCACGTACGCCCCCCGCGCCACCGCCTGCAGCCGCACCAGGCTCTTCAGCGCCTTGAACGCTCGCCTCGCCTGCAAAACACAAGCAAAATCCTCTTACCAATGGCCGAAACAAACAGGTCTCGGTTAGATATAAGTTTTTTTGTTTTTCTACGCGCGCACCAGGTGGCCTCGGAAGTAGGCTTGGATGGTGACCGCGGCCACGTCCTCGCGTGGGAAGCCCTGCCTGCACAGCAGCGCGTACTCGTCGTTCGAGCTGGTCTCCTCTTCCTTTGTTACAGACTCCTCGGCGGCGGCCTCCACGAGGCCAGTGTTGTAGACCTTGACGTCGCCGCCGTTGCCGACGTCGCCACCCGCGCTCGCCGTGCGTCGTGGCGTCTGGCCCGTGGACCGGAGCCAGCGGCGGCGCCTGCCCAGCTTCGCGTTGCCCTGAGCCGTGCCCGTGCCGGCCGGACGCGCACGCGCGCTGCGTCGTGGGAGTCCGCGGCGTCCTTGCGGCGGCAGGCGCCGACGACTGGAAGCAGCCGACCTGCCCGCGGCGCGGGGTGCGGGAGCGGACGCCGCAGAGTCGCCTGGCCGTGGGCGTGCACGGCGTCTTGGGTGTGCGCGGCGTGCGCGCGCTGGTGGTGCTGCTGCTGCGCCGCGGAGGTTGTTTTGTCGCCGCCGCCGCGCTGCCGCAGAGCTGGTGAGAGGCGCTCGCACGCTGTGGTCGGCGTGGGGAGCGAGGCATGGCACGCAGCCGCCGCCTCCGCCGGCGGACGACGGCTTGTGGTGTGGGCCGATGCAGCATATGCACGCGGCGCTGCTGCGGCGTGCGTCACCGGCGTGGCGCTTGCCGCTGAGCGGCGACATGAGGCAGGAAAGACCTCGGCTCTCGCATGGTCAAGCAAGAGTCGTTCTTGGTGCAGGCTTACGTGTTGCGAGTTGCGACTTGCGAGGATGGCTGGGTCGCCTAGCCGGCGAAGTGGTAATATGGGGAGTCAGTGCAGCAGCAAATCCAAGCGATGTGCGCCTCTAACTCTAAAGCTGGCGTAGTGGCGTCGGGCCGTCGGTATGGTCGTTTTATTGAGGTTTGCGCGTGAGATCGAACAGACTCTAGTTTATTCATTCATTGTTTGTAGAAGCAACGTGGGAGGATGTAACATGTGAGCCATGGATGGGTGGTAAAGCATAAGTTGTACTAGTTCTACTTATCCGCATATTTGCTTTGATGCATTATTTCTGAAATGAAGGGCGGTTGATCACTAGTACAGAAAAATAAGAGTAAATAATCGTGATAGATGAACTTATAATATAGTTGAACTGATGTTTGGCAATTAGCGCAAGCACACTGCATATAATTGCAACCATTTGTTTGTCCTAAAACAGATAGTACATAAGGCATGGAGCTTAGAGTAATTTGACAATATCCATCCAAGAGAAATAAAGGCTTGTTCACTTTGCTACCATTTTCAACTTTACCAAGTTTTGGCATTACAAATTTTAGTAAGGTTGATAAAAATTTTGCAAAATTTCATATGTATTTATTAAAATTTGGCAACAAACTAAACGTAGCTAAAATTTTGGTAACTTTACAAAAAATGGTTGAAAATGACATTAAACTAAACATGCCCTGAGATAACAAAAGCGCATAACGATGATGGAGGGAACCGGAAAACTCACGAAGGTACGAAATCAGCGGAACAGCCATGTCCCCTTGCTCCTTCCAAGAGGATTGGCGTCAGGCTTGCTCACAATCCCCACTCTTTGACATGGTGCCACGGCCAAAACTCTGGGTCTGACTACAACATCTTGCAACCACACCTGGAACGACTCACCGAGTCCAATGCCCAAAACCCTAGATAGCCGGCTTTCATGAGCATAGAGAAAAAAAAAACGCCGCCAAAGTAGCAGAGCCAGAGACTCCTCCTCCTCTCCCCTATTTTCTGCCTAAATCCCGGGCTCCGGCGATCTCTTATCTCCCAGCAGTCGGTCACGTACCCGGGCTCCGGCGCAAGGCGGCTTGCTGAGTGAAGGGCGTGGCGCGGCGCGCGAGGAGTATCTGGAGCGGAAGTGCCGCCGGGCGTGGTGGAAGCGTCGGTGAGGACTAGGGCGCTCTTGGATAGTTGGATTTGGGGACTGCTTCGTTTTCGAATCGATTTGGTTTGTGCCGCGTTGCGTGTCGGTGATGGTCGCCTCGACGGTGATGTAGTGGGCCTCGACGGGAAGCCCGTATTACTGATTCTAGAATGGATCGTATTACTTAAAGAAAAAGTGCACCGAAGGTCCCTCAACTTGTCATCGGGATAAAAAAAACATCCTCTAACCACAAAACCAGATTCACGGGTCCCTACTATATAAAACCGGTCCACCCGAGGTCCTTCGGTGGTTTTGACTCCGGTTTGGTCTACGTGGCGGCTGAGTCAGCGCAGGACCCCACGTGGGCCCCACGTGTCAGCGTGCACGTCATCTCTCTCTTTTCCCCTTTCTTTTTTTCTCTTCTTTTTTTACTTCTCTTTGCGGCGGGGAGTAGCAAGAACGGGCGGCGGCGAGCGGGGCTGAGCGGCAGGCGGCGGAGGCGGCGTGCGAGCGCACGCGGCCGGTGAGCATGGTTGGTCGTCGGCGTCGCCATGGTGGGTTGTCGGCGTCCTCCTCGTCTCCTCCTCCTGCGCGGCCGGATCCTGCCGCGGCGCGGTGGCCGGCGTCCTCCTCCAGGGCCGGTCCTGGGGCAGTGCGGGCAGTGCGACCGCACTGGCCTCCAAAAATTAGGGGCCTCCAAAATATGTATACTATAGTACCAACCCTGATAGACTACTTTGTGCATTGAGAAGATGCTGTTGAATGAGATTGTTATTGACACTATCATCACTGATTTTGCATCAGAACTGTTAGAAGAAATTGTTTTAAATGATTCTAGAGATATTCTTTTTTGTATTTAAACTTGTTAGTGTGAAATTCGTTAATGACAATGAGTTTTTAAATATTATCTTGTATTTTTACGGTGAATGGGAGCCTTCATTTTTTTTTTTTCCGCGCTGGGCCACCAAAAAGTCAGGGCCGGCCCTGCCTCTCCTCCGTCGCCGCCGCATCGACGGTGTGCCCCGCTTCTCCGTCCCTCGCCAGCCGTCGGGACAACCTGCAGCGCTTGCCGCAACCTCCACGGCCACCTCCTGTGCGGCTGCGAGCTCCGCGTTCGGCCTCGCTGACTGCCCCAGCAGCAGCCCCTGGAGGACGGGGTGCGGAAGGGCGGCACTGGAGAGGAGCCGGAGCCGATGGAGACGACGAGGAGGTCGTCGACGCCGGCAGCGAGGCGGAACTCCTGCTTGTTGTGGAGGACTTGGGTGATGGCGGCGGCGGTGGGGTTGCCCATGGCCGCCACCCAGCCCGACGCTCCGCGCGATGGCCGTGCACCCGTCGACGGAGCGGACTGCCGTGGTGGTGGCCCCGGCATCAGTCTTCTCTCTCGGCAGACGGCCGCCCTCCTCGTCGCACGGGACAGCAACAGGCCAGCAGCGCCGCCTCCTCCTCCCGCCTCCTCGCCGCGCCGCTCTCTCATCTCCGCACGCGTACGCCTGCACGGTCAGGGACCGGAGCACCCGTCGCCGGCGTCCCCGACGGAGAACTCCAGCCTGTACGACCGCCCGGGCACGGTGCTCACCTCCTGCACCATCGCCGTCTCCATGCGGACACCAGCTCAACCACGCGGGCGCCGCCCGGCACCGCGTCGATGTACTTGACGGACTTGGTGGTTGACAGGATCGTCCACGGGCCGGCGCCGAGTAGTCGTCCTCGTCCATGGGCGGCACCAACACTCCCAGGACGCGTTGGGGAAGATGTACGGGCCTCCTCGAAGCCCCCAATCTTCAGCATGTTACCTGGTTCATTTTGTTCGATTATTTCACATCCTAATTGTATTCAATTTTGTAGAGATGCACATGATAGCAGCTTTGTGGAGAGGTTAGCACCCGGCTCAATTAGTTAATTACCTTTCGTTCTTTGGAGGAGGTTGCAGGGTCTTAATGGCGAACGAGTCGATGAGGGGGGCGCAACTGCGTTCGCATCAGAGACACCGGGGGTTGCGGACGATGAACACCACGACGCTGTGCTCGGCCTTGAAGGCCCAGGAGTAGGAGTCCCAGCCGCTCGGACCCGTTTTGTTGCCGACCGTGGCAATAAACACGGGCAGAAATCATGCAGCCATGGAAGCAAAGAAACTAGTCAGCGCAGACGTTGATAGCTTGCGTTGAAGATGATGACGCCTATTAGCGGTGGCAGCGACATGGCTAGCCGTGAAGACGATAGCACTAGTTGGCGTCCACGAGGCGGCCGGTCGGTGAAGACGTAGATGCCCAAAACGGCGGCATAATAGGCCAGCCGTGCAGGTGAAACACCAGTCGGCGGCGGATGAGGCGGCCGGTCGGTGAAGTCGATGACGCCAACAACAGCGGCATAAATAGGCCAGCCAGCAGCGGAAACCCCAGTCGGCGGCAGACGAAGCGGCCGGTCGGTGAAGACGTAGACGCCCAACAACGGTGCATAATAGGCCAGCCGTGCACGGCGAGACATCAGTCGGCGGCGCGAAGGCGCCGTCGGTGAAGAGGTAGACGCCCAACAACGGTGGTGTGACCAACCAACCGTATAGGCGAAGACACCAATCGGCGGTGGACGAGGCGCCGGTCGGTGAAGACGTAGACGCCCCAACAACGGTGGTGTGACCAACCAACCGTATAGGCGAAGACACCAGTCGGCGGCGATGACGGCAAGCCGGTGGTGATGTTCTGACTGATCCATTCCTGGAGCGTAAGAGATAAGCTTAAAGCCATGAATCCCTTTTGTGCATATCTGGATCTGGATCCTGCAGAACAAACATATAGGATGAGTAGTATCTGATGTAAATATAATACTCGAGAAGAATTCAAGTATTTTAAAATGTTTATAAATATGTATTTCTCCTCTTGTCAATTTTGATTTCCCCGAGCAGATGACTCTGTACGTTTAAACACTCTGTCTGACTAGTCATAGCCCCTAAGCATCGGGAGTCGGCCTAGGCACTTCCCAAACATGCATATGAGTGACATGAGTTCGTCATTAATGGAACAAAGTTTCACGAATCAGAATTTACTACTCGGGTACTTTTGTAATTGTAAAGAGCAGAAAATAAATTATCTTATCTATATGCTTTTGATTTATTCCGATTAATACTTAGCACCTTGCGTTACTCGGTTCATCCAACGAGCCTCCGGGTGCTAGGAATCGGCCCAAAGGCAACTATCCATGACAAACCAAACGGAAAGCATAGGAAGATAGAACTCCATAACTCGATAGGCACTTTTGTACTCAGATTATGTCGCAAGCAATCAAGATAAATATTTATGAAAATTGTTAAAAAATATGATATAACATCTGTAGCCCCCCGACTCACTAGTCAACGGCAAACCAGTTGATGTAGTGAGGCAGAGGAAAAGGAAAATATCATATAAAGAAAATTAATGATGACTTAGCTTTGTAATATTCCCCTTGGTGATAGCAGAGGTGGCCAATGTGAGAACAAAGTCGTCCATCAATAACAATAAAGACACCAGCCATAGAAGCAGCTTGAAGGTAAAGACGCTGATCAACGGCCTCATAATGGGCCAGCCGTCTAGGCAGAAACACCAGTCGGCGGCAACGAATGTGAGTCAACGGTGAAGATGTAGACGCCCAACAACGGCGGCATAATAGGCCAGCCGTGCAGGCGGAAACACCAGTCGGCGGCGGCGAAGGCAAGCCGGTCGGTGAAGACGTGGATGCCCATGAATGGTGGTGTGACCAACCAACCGTATAGGTGAGGACACCAGTCGGCGGCGACGGAGGCAGGCCGGTCGGTGAAAACGTAGACGCCCATCAACAGCGGCATGATAGACCAGCCGTATAGGCGGAGGCACCAATCAGCCGCGACGGAGGCAGGCCGGTCGGTGGTGGAGCAAAGGTGATGGTACATGCAAAGACAAGAGATTGCACATCAACTGTGATTAGATATTTGCAAAAAGAAAATAATTGAAATAATAATCAATAGATCCAAACACATGGCTTGATTGGCACTTGATGGAGAGGCCTGCATAACCATAAGCTCTAAAGCACATGCACGATTGCATATGGTTCATTGGCTCCTCGATATGTCCGACAACCGCGCATGTATAGGACTCGTATAGCAGTCGACTTATCCAGCTAGTAGTTCGACGTACAACTGCATGGTCAAAAGGACTCGGCCGAACCGACAACAGAAAAAAATATATGCAGATAATACATTAATCTGGGGGTAAAAATAAAATCAAAGATTAATTTTAGTAATCTGCAAATTGGAACAGCTAACCCGATCCTGAATAGTTTGATCGGTGTGTAATCCGCTGGTCAGCCGGCTGGTTTAATCCCAAAGGCAGCGGCGCAACGCTGATGATCTCCTGCGTGCCGGCTGCTTTGCATCGGCCTAATTGCCAAAAGTTCGTGATGCTGCTCGCCGTGTGGCCATAACTTCCACGACGCCACGGCATAACATGACAGCTCCGGCGGTGCATGCATATAAACAGATAAAGCCGATATGGTAAAAATCAAGAGATTGATACCGCACATATGCGTATGCCAATGGATAGTCATCGGTCGCATGCATGTAGACCCATCGTGTGCATGTACTGCACAGTTGCATGTAATCGAGATGCTCATGCTCGACCAAGCGACGTCGCCCGATGTCGTGCGCTGGCGGCTGGCGGCCGGTGGTCTCGCGCGCCCACGTGTGCGTCCTCAGCGTGTATGGCTTCTTGACAAACGGCGGTACACGGCGGCTCCCCGGTTGCCGGCATCGAGATCAGCAAGGCATCGCTCCGATTATCATGATCATCAGACCGGCGCAGGCATGCAAGCGAAAACAACCAACATATTAGGATTAATAATTTATAATCCAAAATCAATCTAATTGACAGCAGGAAGATTAGATGCATATATAGCGGTATCTGTGCCCAGCTTTTCCTTGGCATGTCATGCATGCGGATCAATCTGACGCGCGCATCTGCTGTGCACGCTGGGGCCTGTGCATGGCTGTTTCATGCTGATAGATTTGCGTGGCCGTCGTGCGGTGGCGCAATCCTCGAGGGCAGCAGCAGATTCATCCCGTGTCGCCCGGGCAGTGCATGCGCGACGGTGGCTCAGCCAGTGATCACGCCGAGTCGCCGACGACCAGCATGCACCACAGCTCCTCTCATGAAAGAAGCCATCGGTGCCCATGCATAATCATAGATCAATCTACGTTAGTTACTAGAAAAAAAAACGAGATCAATCTAATATACAAGAATTCAGAACGTCAAACCCGAGTGGAAGGTTAAAACCGTCGAACTCATTGAGATGAAGGTTGAAACCGTCGAACTCATTGAGATCGATCTCAGCACATCTCCAGAAATTGATTCCATCTCACTTGTCGACGGCAAACTCGACGCAACCCCTACCTGGCGCGCCAACTGTCGAAACATGTATTCGGCAATAATAAACGGGGGTAGCGCACGAGACCTAAAAGTGGATGGATGCAGAGACAGAGGATTTAGACAGGTTCAGGCCCTCTCAATGAGAGGTAATACCCTACTCCTGTTTGGGGATTTGAATCCGCCGGGTGTATTAGATCTGACAATCTAGTTGTGTCTCATGCCCCCTAGAGGGCCTCCTGCCCACCTTATATAGGATGGGAGGCAGGATTACAAGATAGAAACCTTAACCAATACGGTATCGGTTTCCTAAATCTACTTTACAATCTTATCAAACCAGGACTTTAGGCCGTTCCATAATATACAGGGAAACGTAATACCCAAGTCATGATCTGTTACATATTCCATAGATATAAGTTATCCCCTATAACTAGTCGGATAACCATGCCGTGTGGGTATGGGGTACCCATAATCTCCACACTCCTTCTTGGCGAGCATGGCACGCAGCACGACGCCCAGGTCGTCGGCAAGCTTGGTGAGGAACGCCTGGATGGAGTAAAAAAAAGAAGAGAAAAAAGAAAGGGGAAAGAGAGATGACGTGTATCACACTGACATGTGGGGCCCACGTGGGACCCACGCTGACTAAGCCGCCACGTAGACCAAAACCGGGGTCAAAACCACCGAAAGACCTCGGATGACCGGTTTTGTATAGTTAAGGGACCCCGTGTATCTGGTTTTGCGGTTCGAGGATGTTATTTTATCCCGATGACAGGTTGAGGGACCTTCGGTGCACTTTTTCCTTACTTTAAACCGTTCTAGGATAGGCCGGCCTCTGGGATTTCGGCCCATCTTCCTTGTGGAGAATAATAACAACAGATTCCCTGAGTTATGAGTACCGCGCGTTATGATCTTCTCTGCCTGATGCGAATGAAGCTGCCTGCAACTTCGGTACAGACTGAAGGTAATTGATGCTGAGGTCAACTAATTTTAGCTTTGGCACTACTTTTTCCCCCCGAAATACGGTACAGACGCGGATGTTAGTATACACACGCGTACTTGCATTTATAAACGTACCCACACACACCCTTACTTCTATTAGCACCTCTAAAAATTAAGCCAGCATATAAGCATATTTTAATATTGACGAAATCATCATAGACCGACGTCTTATTATTCAACATATTTTAATATTAACGAAATCATCATAGACCGACGTTTTATTATCTAGCCGACGTCTTATTATTCAACATATTTTAATATTAACGAAATCATCATAGACCGACGTTTTATTATCTAGCATATCTTAAGATTAACAATGTGTATATCTTGAAATTAACAAAGTTAGCATAAGCATCTCGTTGTACGATATTTCTTCATATTGATGAAGTTGGTACAAGCGTGTCACTGTCGATGCATATGTCACCTACCAGACTACCACTGAAAGAATAATTAGCCGCAAATATGAATGCATGTGTCTAAAACTTAAACTGGATGGCTCAGATACAACCATAAGGCTGGGTTTTTTCCTGGTGGTTGGGAACTAATTTGCGGTGCATGTAAAACGGAGCGACTAATTAATGCATAATTAATTACTAGTTTTTTTAAAAAAATAGATTAATATGAGTTTTTCAAGCAACTTTCCTATAAAATTTTTTTGAAAAAATGCACTGTTAATAGTTTGGGGAGTGTGCACGCGGAAAACGAGAAGGTGTGAGTTGGGAACTTCAAGCAACGAAAACAACCTAAGAGCAAGTTTAATAGTATAGTCAACTGGTAGCTTCAAATTATCTATAGCCAATTTAATAATCTATTCATGCAATAGTTACCTATAAATATATACTGCATCATTAATACATAGTGTCGCATCTCATACACACATAACATTTCGAAGTTCGTGCCGAAGTTGGCTATAAATCTGTAGCCCGATTTCCTTCTCTCTTCTCTGATCTCATCCACGTGTTTATAGCTGACTTGTAACCTGCTACCTAACCAGCTTAGCATTGTGCTTTGGTACTACTTTGGATCCTTTTTTTTTCTCATTGAAACAATGTACATTACATTTGTATAGAGATTAATTATTAGTGTTTTTACACGTAATAGTCAAATAAGAACAACTACCAAAACGAAACAAAGATAGTCTGCTTGCTGGAATAACATAAGAGATACGAGCTGATGAGCGTAGCCACAGTTTTGATCAACTCCGGTACAAACAAAAATATAGAAGTATACAAACGAAATCGATCACCATCTTATAAATCCTCAAACAACGTCATCAAACACACCGGTGATCTGAGCCGATGCTGCCAATTGAATGATGGGCAACCCGACATCAAAGACCTTACAAATGCGATAGCCACCGATCACCAAAGAGAATGAGAAGACCAAAGAATCAACAAATCTAACATTAAACTAGCTATTAGATCTATTGAACAATTTACGTGGAATAAACCCTTAAACTTATACAAAGCAGGGCTCCAAATCAGAGACAGAGATGGACCTCACCTGCTTAACTGCTCCATCTGCAATTCAATTCTACAGAGCGCTTTTGCATCTCAGGCTGTGTTTAGTTCAGCACAAAGTTTGGATTTTGGTTAAAATTAGAGATGATGTGACTGAAAAGTTGTGTGTGTATGACATGTCGATGTGATGGAAAATGACTGAAGTTTGGATCTAAACACAGCCTCAGTTGACGAAATATGAAGTCTAAGTCAATAGCTACCATTGCCAGGCAAGTCTCCCTCTCAAAAGTGAAGTCTAGTCAAGTCACGCGATGATCGATCAGTTGGACCTTGCACGAGTCCACTACCACCGCCAGACGACGGCTCGGCTGACTGACCACGACGTCGCTGTGAGGATTCAGATGCGGTCTTCTCCCCGGCCGCGCGAGATGATTCCCACGCACAAGTGCACAACTACACGGCAGCAACAGCAAGAATTCGCTCAATTTCCCCTCCATTCCAGCCAGATTGTTTTGCCTTTTTCTTTTTAGCCCGCGAATTTCATGGTGATTTGCCTTTTTCGGTCGTTGCCCATGCACTGGAGGAACAAATTCTTTGCTGCAGATTATGTGAGATATTATAGATTATAGTATGGAAGTTCTTAAGAAGTTTACTGCCACAGTTGAAAACTCACAAATATGCATGAATGATTTTTTTTTTAGCAGCATACTGATCATGGATGAATTTTTCACTAGAATATATTTGAGTTACATGTAAATTATTACTGGTACAACACTACAACTGGTTCTTCTAGCCCGGATTTTTTTTTAGCAACGTGTGAGATGTAGATTAACAGAGGTAATTGCCTCTGAAATTTTCTGTATGTTTAGCCATAAAGGATGCAACCAAAAACAATGGATAACCTTCTGCTAGCTGAAAAGGAATTCAGGTGATGTTTGAATTCAGGGACTAAATTCTAATCTCACATCGAATGTTTGGACATTATATTAAAGTATTAAATATAGACTACTTATAAAACTAATTACATAAACGAGAGCTAATTCACGTGACAATTTTTTTAAGCCTCATTAATCCATAATTAGCACATGTTTACTGTAGCATCACATAGGTTAATTGTGGATTAATTATGCTCAATAGATTCGTCTTGCGAATTAGTTCAGGGTTATGGATTAGGTTTTATCAATAGTCTACATTTAATACTTCTAATAATTAGTGTCCAAACATTCAATATGATAAGAATTAAAAATTAGTCCATCCAAACAGCCCCTGAAGCCGTTTAGGGGCATGCGTGTGCTACGTCTGAACTGAACTCCCCAGATTTTTTTTTTTTTGTTTTGAAAAATGTGATCTCTCCAGATACATTGTTCGAATCAATGCCACGGTGATAAGCAAAATCAAATCAAGTGTGGGCGTGTGGCTTGGCGTGTCCATAGCGCTTCATAATCATATCCATGAGTTGAAACAATCATACTGTTCGATCGGTTCTTAGCCCCTGTTTAGATGGGACTAAAACTTTTAAGTCCATATCACATCGAATGTTTGGATACTAATTATAAATATTAAACGTAGACTATTAATAAAACCCATCCATAATCTTGGACTAATTCGCGAGACGAATCTATTGAGCCTAATTAATTCATGATTAGCCTATGTGATGCTACAGTGAACATTCTCTAATTATAGATTAATTAGGCTTAAAAAATTTATCTCGCGAATTAGCTTTCATTTATGTAATTAGTTTTGTAAATAGTCTATATTTAATACTCTAAATTAGTGTCTAAAGACAGGGATTAAAGTTAAGTCCCTGGATCCAAACACCACCTTAATTTACTACAGATTGCATTCAATGGAGATGATTGGCAACAGAAAAGGAGGCTTTCACACTGGATCCTGAAATATCTTGAGGCTCAATCTGAACCATGCAAACTTTAGTGTGATCTACTGATCTTGCATATGCTTCTATGTATAATATATGCTAAGAGCCTATGGGCCAGTGACAGGAGCATAGTGAAATAAACACTTTTCAAGTAGGTGTAGTGTTGGCATTGCTATATCTTATTGAGCACATATAACTGATTATAAGGCTTTGGTACTAGTTGTATTTGGATCAATCAAAAGCCACATTCTGTGTGATCATTAACTAGCTTGAAAGATTATTGTAGCAAGGCAACTTTTGAGGAGAACAGCTAAAGATTAGTAAGTGGTGCTATGTGTAAGAGCACCTCTTTGTTTTTATAAAACGTCGGCGTCCTTTGTTTTCACTAGAGTGGATTTGTAGGCAACAACACGAAGACCTAAGAATACATGGCCTGATTGATGGATAATTTGGATTGGGTCGTTGAGCTATAATAACTGTGAAAAAGTTCAGGAAGATTATTCCATTTGTATTGTATACAAAGTGGTTCATTAACTTATTGTATGGATCATAGAGTAGATCAAACGTAACAGGAGAGAGGAAGTGGGCTATACATGCAGCAGCAACAGAAAATTGCTCCGCAAGTGTGCAGAAACAGGAAAGTTCGATTCTGCCAAATATAAAATGAGTGCCAGATCGAATCAATTCTATTCAATTCAACAATATTTATACAGACAAATTGGCCCTAAGAAAGGATTTGCTTTCGATTTATCATCGAAAAAGCTGCGTATATCAGAATCGCATGCCCGTCTTTTCACTTTCGACTTTTTGGCAGTTAGGGTTCTCCACTGACAAATGGATATCTCCTTGCATTGCTGAGGACAAAATCATCAGTTAGTTGCGCATCTGGTCCTGATATTGACAAGTCAAAGCAATGGATCATCGCATTGGCCAAGGAGCAGGAATCAAATTTAACCATAAATGTCGCTTTTGCGAAGCCCGTGCGTGCACTGGCTTGCCTCGATCAGATTTACTTTGCTCGCTTAAATCTTTGATCGAATCCAATTCTATCCGAATTTTGACCCCTAAAACGTATAGAGCGGAGAATTGTTTATATGTATTCTGAAGTAGCTAGAATCAGGGGAGCTAGTCTGCACTGGAGCTTAGCTCAGCAAATTAGGTTAGGCACAGTGTCTCACCATCTGCAGGGAAGATGCCCCTATTTCCCTGCGTGCAGCACTATGTATAGCCAGTCAATATACCCTGCAACAACTACTAGTAATATATCGTACTTGATCTTTTTTTCTGATTGCATGCGTGCAATGATGATGATCCATTGAATCATTGCGATGTGCCGAACCATGTGTATCACGCTCACAAATTGCAAGCGTACGATCTGTATTCCGAGGCCAAACTACCCATCTTATTAAGGATCCGTGGTTAGCTAGGCTCAGTGCACTGAACTGAAGTACAAAACCATAAGAAGGATTCAGACAAACGGAAGTCCGCTTGCAGAGAATTGGGGTCGCTGTAAAGCAAGATCCTGGCTATCTCTCGCCAAATCTGGCGTAAGAGCATCTCCAACAGCCTTCTTATCCCACTCTCTAAGTTAAATTTTGGTAATTTTGGATAAAAACACACTCCAACAGCCTAGCTAACTGGATAGCCAAGCCATCCGACTGGCCAAACTTCTCCTCGCGCTGGCCAACTTTGGCAGCCAAAATCACATCTCCAATTGTAGGCCCCACGCGTTTTCCCCACCCCCCCCCTCTCCATCCCGTACACTCTCCCCTCCCCAGATCACGACTTCCTCCTTATCGCGAACTTCTCTACCCATCCCCTAGATTCGGCGCCCCTCCAGCCTCCGCCGCGCCGGCGCCCCCTCTGCCGGCACTGCCCCTCCACCCCACTGCCGAAGCCACCGTCATCTACAACCGAGGGCGTCGTCGAGGTCGTCAGGGGCGGCGTCGTAATCGTCGTCGGGGTCGTCGTCGAGGTTGTCGGGGGCGCCGTCGTCATCGTTGAGGTCGTTGTCGAGGTCGTCGGGCGCCATCGACCGCCTCCACCTCGTTCTGCCGACGTCGCCTCGTCGCCGCAAAGCCAGCGGCGGCCTCTAGATCCGGCAGCCTCCCGCGCCGCCTCCCGCCTCCCCGCGTCGTCGCACCAGCCCACGCCATGCGTCGGCCGCCGTCGGCAACAGCGTGGTCGACATCTCGATAGGAAGGAAGGAAAGGGAAAAGAAGGAAAAAGAAAGAAGAAGGGGGGAGAGAGGCTGATATGTGGTCCAATTTTATTTGGAGAGTATTAATAGAGAGTTTGTTGGAGTAAGCATGTAGTTTGACTAGCTAAGAGCATCTCCAACAGCTTCTCCAAATTAGCCTCTCCAAACACTCATATAGCCAACTCCTCTATCTAATTGGCTAGTCAAACAGACTCTCTATTAATACTCTCCAAAATAACAAGGACCCACATGTCAGTCTCCACTCCTCTTCTTCCCCTCTCTCTCTCTCTTCTCCTTCCTTCTTTTTCTTTTCTCTTTCCTTCCTTCTCATCGTCGCACGGAGGGCGCGGCACCGGCAAAGGACGACGATGGAGGAGGGGCGGCCCCGGTGGCGTCGGCAAAGCAGAGGGCAGCGCCGTGGAGGGGCGACGGCACGGAGGCGGCGGCGCGGAGGCGGCGGCGGCGACGGGCGCGCCAGCGTGGACGGGCGGCGGCGCGAAGCGGCGAAGACGTGGCACCGGCGTTCATCTGACAAGAGAGAGAGAGAGGGGGGAGGAAAGCGGTGGGACCCACGATTTGGCTAGGCTATTTTGGCTGGCCAAATTTGGCCGGCGGGAGGAGTAGTTTGGCTAGCCGGATGGCTTGGCCATCCGGTTAGCTAGTCTGTTGGAGCACGATTTTGCTTTAAAATTGCTAAAATTTAACTTAGAGAGTTGAATAAAGAGACTGTTGGAGATGCTCTAAATCAGATAGAGAGTTGGCTATATGAGTGTTTGGAGAGTTTGATTTGGAGAGGCTGTTGGAGATGCTCTTGGACGATCCCACTTTTGTATCGTGATGGAGTTGCGGTAGTACGTAGTACGTACCATCACGGCCAACTCACCCAACCTGCGGTCGATTCGGGCCGCTTGGCTGCGTAACCTACGTGTGCGTGCGTTTCCCGCACACACGGATGCGCGCCCGATTTTTTTTAATCTGAGCAGGATGAGAAATATATATTTTTTTGTTTAAGCATCATAGAAATTAAATTAGATTAATAAGCAGGACGTTGTGGTCATGTAGCGTCCTGTTGTTTTCATGGGGATGCTGCCCTTTGCCAGCGCCTAACTTGGACGCCTGGTGTTTACCGTGTCCTTGAACAGGAACCTGGACGCGGAAACATAATAGCGGCCTTGCCCGAGCAACTGCACACACGCAAGAAAACGAAACGGATCGGAATTGCACGCTGCTGAGTTCTGGTACCTGGCCTATTGCTGTCTTTCTTCATTATCCTACAGTTCATATCCCTAATCTTCTCTCCTAATTTTCTCTTACTGGAGAACTAATAATGCCCAAATCTTACATTAGATGATCAGAATTCAAGTGGGGATCGCAGATTATTTGCTCTAAGGTATTTCTTTTGGTTGTTTCGAATTGATTAGACATCAGTACTAATCAAGTAGCGGATTTTTAGATTTGTTCTATTTATATCCTGCAATGGTTGCAGCGCTAGATGGAGATTATGATTAAAAACTTTAGTGCATCGATCAAATAACTATCATCATCACCGATGCTGCGAGATGCAGATGTACTCCTTTGTAATATGCACAGTAGTCCTTTGCGTTGAGTATACATCGCTTATACTGCACATATATACCCATTCCACCCATCTAAGGGGGTGTTTGGGAGAGAGGCCCCTCTCTCCCAAACACCCCCTTAAGCAACTTGATAAAATCCAAGCCTCTTCAATAGCGGCTCACATAAATAAATGGTATGGAATGCCACCAACACGTACGGTGAAACCTGACACTCTTACACACCATCATTAGCCTGCATACATAGGGTAAAAATTAGTCAATCATTTTATTTTATTTTTTGGAAACAAGTATATGAAACAAGCTATAACTTACATTTTCCCAAACTTTTGAGATTTTGAGCTGGCAATGGGGCATCCACAGCAGTGCACTGAAATGTTCTGAAACACTTTTTTCAGTTTGCTGAACTAGAGTTTGATCTCCATCTAATAAGCCTAGCTCTCCATCACTTCTTGCAGCTGACCGACTTAGCCCATCTTGAGTAGCCCTCATCTTACTAGTTACCTTAAAAAAATTAATAGAGCATGTCAAACAATTTACAACTGGTATATTTTTTTCTGCAACTCAAAAATAAGGATTGTATGGTGATTGGTCCTACAGTAAAACTAAATCATTTTTCCAGATTATGTGCACACTATTGACTATTGTCTCCTTAATCATCTTGCTATGTTGACAAAACAGGCCAGAATGAACAGACAAATTAGCTTACAAGCACTTGCTACGATGGCTGTTGCTCATATTTCGGTCATTGTCCTCTAAAACATAAGCACGAAACAGCTATCGCCTGAGGCAGTATCAGTGCAATGTATGAATAAAGAAAAGAATACCACACGGGATTTACTCATTTACTCTTGAATGCAAAAATCGAAAAGAGGTAATCATACAACCAGTACATGGCCGTGTAAGAGGATGACTAATTAACCAGATGGCCGGACGCCGCGCGTGAGGCCGAGAGACTCAGTCTCGTGGATGCGCACCCAGAACGGCCACGGGCACACACTCCAAGGCTCGATCGTGATGAACTAGCGCCACTGGTAGCCGCAACCGCCGCCGCCGCCGAGGCTCATGATCGGTGCTTCAATGGTGGGTTTCTGATTTGGGGTACTGTCAGCAGATGAATGTGTTTTTAGGAACCTTGGACGCTATAACAACGTCGCGTCCGCTGGAAGACTGGACGCTCCAGATAGACCGCTTCTAATACAATCTTTTACCCCTATGTCATTAAAAAAGTTAGAGGTTACGTGTGTGCCACAAAAAAATTTTGAGTTACCTATATGCCATGACACAAACTTTCGTTTACCTGTGCGCCACTTTGGATGGAATCAGCACTAATGGAGACTAACGGAGGTTTGAAAGATCTATTTTGCCATTGTTCTATTTCAGCCACTTTTGCGGCGGCGGCGGCGTGCCGGCGAGGCAAGGCGGCGGTGACGGTGACGACCGGCAGCAACGTGCGGGCGACGGCGACGACCGGCGCGGCGGCAGCTAGAGAGGCGGCGGCGGATAGACGAGGCGCGCTGCCGGATAGACGAGGCGAGGCGGCGTGCTGGCGACGGCAACGACCGCAGCAGCGGCTGCTAGAGCGGCGGTGCGCGGCGTGCCGGCGACAACCGGCGGCGGATAAACGAGGCGAGCGGCGGCGGCCGTACCGCCGACGGCGACGAACGGCGGCAGCGGCTAGGGTTCGAGGCGCACTGGAGGAGAGGAGTAGTAGAGATGAAAATGCTTCAAGGGCAATTTAGTCATTTTCATACGTGGGTCCCACATGTCAGAGCTCATTCTCTAACAGAAGGTGGATGGAATGGCACACGGGTAAACGAAAGTTTATGCCATGGTATACATGTAACTCAAAACTTTTTTGTGGCACACGCGTAACCTCCAACTTTCTGCAACACGGACTGTAAGATACAGTGCGTATATGACAGGGGACCATATATTAATAGTATAGTAAGCAACTATTATATAAATTGACTATTAGATTGGCTATATATAAATTGGAGCTAGTAGTGAGCTATACTATTAAACTTGCTCTAATTAGGCTAACGGGACGCTACCAAATCACGCCGTCCTGTTTATAAATAAAAATTCACACCGCCCTGCTTAGATAAAAAAAATTATTTCTTGTTTTGCTCAGATAAAAAAATGGGGATGCGCGCGGATGTTGACGAGGAGTTCACTGGAAAGTGGCGTCCTGTCACGTAGTTGCGGCCGCATTTTCATTCCGCCGGGCGCGTGGTACCGGCGCTCCGGCAGAATGAGAGCGCCGCGGCGGGTGCATTTCGGTGGCGGATCACGCGCGGAAGCCGCCCGATAGATGTGTTTGTGGCGGCGGGAGCGCTGTCCATGCGCGCGGTGGTGTTGGCACCAGGGGCGTTATGTTAGGCGCGCGGTTGTCCCCGCGTACTTCCCAAGGAGTTAGGCAACAGTCGCGGCCTCGCGGGTGAGCTCTTTCAGCTTCCAGAGCAAGTATAATAGTGAGATATAAATCTACTATAAATATAAACTTATATGGAGGAGAGAGGTAACAAAAAATCAAGAGGACTGACTCTCATGCAAGGGCTAACTTAACACAATCTCCAAGACAAATGCATTAAATGTATGAGAGATAGAGAGAGGAGAAGAAAATTATAGCCAATCTTATATCTAATCTATTATATATGTTAGCTTTAAGATAAGCTAATAGTAGAAAGTGAGCTATGCTAGTATCCTTGCTCTCAGGTGGTTGTGCGCCGTGCGCCGTGCGCGTGCGTTCCAGTACGTAGTGGTGGATCCAATGCAAGACAGTTGGACTCGTGGTGTACTGACTTACTACATGTTTTTAATAGATGACGTGTTGATTTTTTATATATATCACACATTTAACCATTCATCTTATTTAAAAATTTTACGTAATTATAAGTTATTTTTGTTGTGAATTGTTTTATCACTTTTATTGATTTATATCTCATATAAATTTTTAAATAAGACGAATGGTTAAAGATATGTTTAAAAGTCAACGGCTTTATTTATTAAAAAAATGAAGGGAGTACTTCCTTAAGACAAAGTCATTGATACGTGGTTCTGCTCGGTAGAGGGTTCACATTTTAGTCAGAGTATTTCAATCCTAATTGTACTAGGTTCAGTTCGGTGTTTTGGATTTTTTTTTTTAAGTGGATCCGCTGTTTATGCATGTAGAACTGCAGCAGCTAAACACCTAAACGGCACGAAACGAAGTTATTTGGTTCGATGAAACAATGGGCGCAGACGATTTGCGGAACTAACCACGTACTCAATCCACTTTAGATTCCGCCCGCCCAATTGTGTTTTGGTAAACTTATAGCTGAATTACCTTGCGATTGTGTTGAATGATTTAAAACAGTCTTAACTTAGAATTCCATCCGTCTCAGAATATAAGTACTTTTAGAGATAGATACGGATATTAAGAAAGTTGGTAGAATTAAATAGGGGATCGAGTGTTGTGGTTGGAGGAGAAGTGAAGGTAGATGGGAAAATTGAATGGTGGGGAATTGTGATTGGTTAAAAAGATAATGTTGGTGAAGAAATTGTTATATTTTGGGACAAATTTTAAAAGCTAGAAGTTGTTATATTTTGATAAGGAGAGAATGCATTAATTTCATTTGTTTTTGCTCTCGTGTTCCTGATAAGTTCCTGCGCAACTGCTCACACATTGCACAGGTGATACTATACGTACATGTGCATACATAAAGTTTGGCTAGTTGTACTTGTACATATCCCTGCCTGCAGGGATGGGGACATTATCATAGAAGATTTTGCGGGGTGACGAAATTACTCCCACATACGTACTGCTAATGACGAGGCTAAGCAAGTCAGTGTAATTAATCTTTTGGTCCATCCAATAATGGTACTATAGTTAGTGTATAATTAACTACTCTGACAGGTACATGCGCTACCGCTGACTGATCCTAGTGTAGGACAGCCCATGCATAAAGCATAAAAAAACAAGCAAGCATGCATGTGTAACATGAAAGGGGCCTAACTAATTAACTCCTATTGTGTTCCACACCAACTGATGCACAATATAAATTTTTAGTTAGCACCTGCAAGCGCAGTCGTTGCGTCTTGCGTGAATGTCCTCATGACGCCCTAAACAAAGCATGTGAAAACAAACTCTGTCGAGAAAACAAGCAGCCGCAACGCTCTCTCAACGACTCTACACCCACAATATAGTGAGATCTATATATCAGCAACACGTAAGCTGCAATTGCAGACTTATTGGGCTATGGTTTGTTGGTACCCCAGGCTTCTCATAATTTAGGACTTGCCAAAAAAGTATGGTTAGAAGGAGTACAGGTGTCGCGAATTGAAGCTAGACTAATCTGAAGAACGTACGTGTGGCCAGTTAGGATTGCGACAGAATAAAAGTTGGAGACCAAGTAGTAGTACAACACAGGAGTTGTACCGTATACCGCTCGTTGAACCTTTCACTTAGTAGTAGCAGATACTGAGACCAATTTCTCCTCGATTTCCATGCAGTTTACATACACTAGCTAGGCTGGTTTGATTATTTTCTCTAAACTGAACTACCTGGTCAGTGATCACCTGAATGGGAAAACAGAGGAACCAGGACCACTGTACTGGACTATACTCAACGGTGCACTGCAAAGTCTTCTTTATTGCCAATGATTGTAACTGAATCATCTTTGCCAGGAGACACCGGAGGAGGAATGACGGAATGTTCGCTCCAAAACTCCTATAAATACAGCTCCCCGAGCTGCAGCTCAGAGCACACAGAACTGCACAGCAGCAGCACAGCGCAATATTGCAAATGGAGAGCTCAGCAGCTGAGAACTGGTGGGTGCTGCCACTGACCTTCCTCCCGCCCATCTCAGGGCAAAATGAGAGCGCTGCCACACTGTCAGCCATGGCCACGAGCTTCGTCTACCTCGCGATCTTTGCATGCCTTGCATGGGCAGGCACTGCTCTGCTCTACTGGGCTCACCCGGGTGGCCCTGCATGGGGCAAGTACTGGAGGGCGAGGGGGCAGAGCCCGAGGTGTTCGATCCCGGGGCCGAAAGGGCTCCCGGTCGTCGGAAGCCTCGGCCTCATGTCCGGGCTGGCGCACTGCTCGCTGGCCGCCGAGGCGGCGCGCCGGCCGGGTGCCAAGAGGCTCATGGCGCTGTCGCTCGGCCCGGTCCGCGCCGTCGTCACGTCGCACCCGGACGTGGCCAAGGAGATCCTCGACAACCCGGCGTTCGCCGACCGGCCGCTCAACCACGCCGCGTACGGCCTCATGTTCCACCGCTCCATCGCTTCGCGGAGCACGGCCCGTACTGGCGCGCGCTCCGGCGCGTTGCCGCGGGCCACCTGTTCGGCCCGAGGCAGGTGGACGCGTTCGCCCCGTACCGCGCGCGCGTCGCGGGGGCGTGGTCCGGCCGCGCTGCGCGGCGCGGGCGGGGAGGCCGCGGTGCAGGTGCGCGGCGTCCTCCGGCGCGCGTCGCTCTACTACATCATGCGGTTCGTGTTCGGCAAGGAGTACGACGTGTCGCGCGGCGCGCCGGAGTCCGGGGAGGAGGTGGAGGAGCTGCTCGAGATGGTGCACGAAGGGTACGACCTCCTCGGGAAGGAGAACTGGTGCGACTACTTCCCGGGGCTCGCCGCCGTTGACCCGCAGGGCGTCGGAGCACGCTGCGCCGAGCTCATGCCACGGGTGAACCGCTTCGTGCAAGGCATCATCAAGGAGCACCGTGGCAAGGCGATCGCCGGAGGAGAGGCACGTGACTTCGTCGACATATTGCTTTCGCTGCAGGAGAGCGAGGGGCTCGTCGACGCCGACATCGCCGCCGTGCTTTGGGTACAATCCGTGCACTTAACTGATCAAGCAATACGACATTTTTTTGCTATTTTGACGTGCTTGGATTAATATGGCATCAAACAGTTCTATAAAAGAGGTGTAAACACATCATGCAAAATTAACTTTTGTTGTGATCAAATCTAAAAAACAAAACAAAACCTTTTTTTAGAAAAAGCTACGCCCATGCAAAATTCCACCAACTTTTTCCCTATTTCTTTCAGATTTTATATGTAGAAAGAATCATACAAACGGATGGTAGCAGTTACTCCCTGACGTACGTATTACATAACCAAATGAGTAAATAATAAAACCGTGGTTACATTAATTTATCAGGAGATGATCTTTCGAGGAACTGACGCCATGGCCGTGCTGATGGAGTGGACACTAGCTCGCGTCGTCCTCCACCCCGACGTCCAAGCCAACGTGCACCGTGAGCTCGACGCGGTGGTCGGGCGGAGCAACACGGTCGCCGAGTCCGCCGTGCCGTCGCTGCCTTACCTGCAGGCGCTGCTCAAGGAGGCTCTCCGGATGCACCCGCCGGGGCCGCTCCTCTCGTGGCGCCACAGGGCCATATCCGACACCTACGTCGACGGCCACCTCGTCCCGGCCGGCACCACCGCCATGGTGAACCAGTGGGCGATGAGCCGCGACGCCGACGTGTGGGACGCGCCGCTCGAGTTCCAGCCGGAGCGGTTCCTCCCCGGAGGCAAGGCGCACGGCGTGTCCGTGCTCGGCGCCGACGGCCGCCTCGTGCCGTTCGGGTCCGGCAGGAGGAGCTGCCCCGGCAAGTCACTGGCCATGACGACCGTGACCGCCTGGATGGCAACGCTGCTGCACGAGTTCGAGTGGACGCCGGCGTCCGGCGCCATCGACTTGTCGGAGGTGCTCCGCCTGTCGTGCGAGATGGCAGTGCCGCTCGAGGTCCGGGTAAGCGCACGGCGAAATAATGTGTGAGGCTCTGCACGTCTGCAGCTAAAGGCGCGATGCACACCATGACTTGATCGTGTAGTTTGTAGCCGTGACCCTCGTGCTTGCCGATAGTAAATAAGCAGCTGGGAGAAAATGTGGACCAGCTCTGCTCTGAATTTGGTTCAGTTTTTAAACAGTTTTTATTGTGTGCGCGCGCCATCAGTGACTGAGTGAGTATAAGGCTTCCAATTGTGTAAAAATATGCAAAAATCTATCAAAGATAATATGTGTGCAGTATTATTATGTAAGCTGTTTGTCATGTCTACACTATACCTGCACGTGCAAAGGGTCGCCATCTCATATTGGATTACTTTTTCATGGAACTTAAATTCTGAAAGCAATATCATCATGTATATGGTAGATGTTCTCTTAAATTCTGAAAGCAATATCATCATGTATATGGTAGATGTTCTGTCTCTGCTCTATCAATTTGACCATGAAAATTGCCGGACAAAGCAAATGTACAGATGTGTCTGTAAATACTGGCAATATTCAAGACAAGTAAGAAGAAAGGGGGAAAGGAACTTGATAAGACAAATTAGAATTGGTAATTTGGAATTCCATGATCATCCCAGATCCAGCACCAAGAGCAAATAGGGTGTCAAACTCTTGCATAGTAACCCAGGGTCAACCCCAAAAGGATAACGATAGCATGAGCCTTGCATCATAGGAGGCGGACAGATTTGTTACGGGGTGGAATTACACCATCCATCTTTATTGCAGAAAGCCCAATTTATTCAGCGTCACGCAAGAAAAGGTACAATTCATACGCACACCTATCCAACAAGGCAATAAGGTCTCACACTTATATCAACAGGTACATAAAGGGTATTTCAACCCATATGCTTGTCAAAGGTATAACTAGACGAGCACAATGTACGATGGCACAGACCAAAATTTCCTCTCAAATAAGCACCGCAGACACTTCAAACGAGAGCTCATTTCTGATAATGGTTGTAGTATACTTCAGCGAGCATAAGTAAACTGATGCTAAAAGGGTCATTGACAGAGAAGTATGGCAGACTTCGCACCAAGTCACAACCCCAGCTCCGAAAGTAGTTTGCGCCATCTAGGAGTTTCCTCATCAAATATGTAGGTCAGCTTTGTCACCAAGACTCCACTACCACCAATCTGCAGTTACAAGTTAATGAGTACACATTAAAACAATTGGATTTATCAATGGAACTAAGCCATACATGTTCAAAAAATATATAGCAAGGACCATATATGTTCTAACAATAAGTTCTATTATGAGTTCCCACATCAGATTTATCTTTTGTGCTGACAGCAGTGAGAATAGCACAGAAACATCTTCTTTTGATAATTACTCATATAAGCACATAA
The DNA here is from genome assembly GCA_009805545.1 of Oryza longistaminata. NCBI lineage: Eukaryota > Viridiplantae > Streptophyta > Magnoliopsida > Poales > Poaceae > Oryza > Oryza longistaminata. The sequence continues at coordinate 3,766,164 of CM020180.1, read as the reverse complement.
ATATACCTTTTACTACAACATTAGAAAATTTCTAAAGATAGAGATAATTGCCCACATGAAACAGAAAAGGAAAAGGGAGAATAAGGGGAGTTAGGTACACATTTCCGTGAAAAAGTATGAGGTAAAATATCTTACAGATCTCAGCTGTTGAATGGACTTGTAAAGAGACTTCTGTGGAACCACTACATTAATCGCATAGTATTCCACAGCAACCTTCCCATCACGTGAGCGGTAGACTGGACTTATGGTTGGGCCCTGTTTAAATCAAAATGAGTGAATCACTCATAAGCTTTAGTGATTTTCCACATCAGTATTTCAAACTACAGTGGTTCCAGTCAGATAATCATGAGCAAGCTATAAGTTTGAAATGCAAAACTAGTTTTGTTTCAAAGGACCTAAAAGTTATCACTAAAAGTTTTAAATTGCCCAGATTATGATGAAGATTAATCAGGTCTAGATATTAGAGCAGCTACAATACAATTATATTTCCAGTTCAAGAAAATAGAGTACTAATTTATGAATGTGGAAAATAATATTATTTTTAAAGAGATATTTTAGCATCTGCCACATAAGTGCACATATTCATGGTCGGTATATAAAAAGGTAAAATACTACTACTTTGGATACTTTTAGTGATACCTGTAATCCACATAACGATGTTTGACTGAGAACTCTTTCCGCCACTTCTTCCGCACTGTTCCCCCTCATGTTTGCTGTGACCTTATATGGCAATGTAAAGTATAATAAGTAAGCAATTAATTGAGTAATCACCCAATTTAAGCTACAAAATTGGTTTACCATTATCTCCCCAGTTGCTGTGAGGTGAGCCTCTAATCTTTCAAGCATCTCATGCGTAATCTCCAAGACACCATTACGTTTGTGTAGCGATCTCCTACATGCGACAAGTGTGGCCTGCGTGATATTGCATATCTTGTAAATGAGCACAATTTCTCTTTTGATGAAGCAAATGTCAATTAAAATACCAGGCATCTGCTCTCCCACATGCATGTGTGAACGCGTGAGAGGAAGGGAGGGAAAGGTTAGGCTTACCTGGCTTTCCAAAACTACTCCACCATCAATTTCCTTCAAATTATTCTCACGTAAGGTTGTTCCACTACTCACAAGATCCACGATAACATCAGCCATACCCATCTTCACGGGAGGAAAAAAGAATTCTTAGCGTTTGTTAACCTTGATAGGCTAATTGTGGATTATGTAAGAACACACAAGTTCGCATATCAAGAATCAAGACAAACATGCCAATATAGAATAAAGAAGTGAAGACAAATTTCAGTTCAGATCTATTACAATTTAAATTTAAATTACAGTAAAGTATGGTATTGGTATACTTAAAATCCATGCAGCTTTGTAACATACTAACATCATAATAAAATAGAAATAACAAACAATGTACAGCGGTACAGACAATACCATGCAAATACCAATCTTGTAAGCTGAAATATTGGGACAGAAATATGCAAATTTGGTTTTACTAGGATCTAAATATAAGTATTATGGAGGAACAGAATTGTGCCATCAATATATCAACTAGATAAACAAAGAAGTACAAAAAAGAAAGGAAGTTTAAGTTACAAAGAAACCTAAGTAATTTATTAGAGAAAATGCAATCTCACAGCGGGATATGATTCAAGAGCTCCATCTCCAGCTAAAAACGAAACATGATTGAAACCATTTTCTCTCATAAACTTTTCTCCTAGCTGCAATACAATAAAATAACTAGGTAAATGAACAGCAAATCAATGTCCAAGAGGGGGGGAGCACTTGAACAACTTTGAGTTTATTCACGACCATACATATCCAAATCCTGTAACAACACGCAATGGTCTCTCTTGTGTCCATTCAGGCATATTTGCCAAATCCTCCAGAGTATTTATATTCTCAAAAATGCCTTCCTTAGGAACCTGATCATGCAATTTGACAGTTTCAGACATACAAACTTCAACCAAGTAACAACTATATTATGCATGGATGCAATTCTAGAACACCATACCGCAAGGGACAAACGACAATGTCCAAACTCGAGAGCATCATGAACAACTACTAAATCATCACTACCCTGCCACAGGAAATCTCAGATAAGTACAAGTATAAATCTATTAAAGCCTTGCTAAGAAAGTCAAATAAATATTAAATTAAGAACATTATGTATGCTATAAATAAGTATAGAAGAAACTTAGTATGAGACTAGAGGTATGCACAACCCGAGCTAAAACATTGAGCATTAATTCCAAAAATATACCTGTCCATATTCACTGACTATGTCAAAACCAACAATGCCAAGGTCAAGATCCCCAGATTGTAGTTTGCGGACAATATCTTTGGGCCTCTGAAACCAAACCTCCAAGTTTGGGACCTGCATAAAGGAAAGAGAAAATCAAAACATGTGATTTAAATAGCACTGCGACTTTTTACCTTAGCTATCTCCTACACCGTTATATTCCACAATACTAATACTAATTTTCTAAACAGGCAACCGCATTTCCACAAATAGCTGCAGATCATGCAGGGACAAAGTCAATAGGAAGGTAAAGCTGCTAATGCTACCCATATTAAATGAAATAAATTAACTAAAATCTCTCCAAACTTTAAAACCATATGCAAGTGTGGAAAAGGTACAATAACTATGCTAGGTTTCATTAAAAATAACTATATGTTTCTAAAAGGACATCTCCTTGTATTGTGAACACACAATGTGATCGATGGGGGTATTTTATTGATATGGATGCTTGAATCATTTTAAGGGACAATTTTTCTGTTGCTTCATCCATCAGTGCACCAGAAGTTCAGACAAAATTCAAATTGTTGAAGGAAGAAATAAACTAAAAATATAATAGTGTATAAGATGGCAGTATTTCACTCATATTGTCGAAGGGATAAAGTAACTTTAGTTTGGAATTGCTATAGCGTATTTATTCAACCATCAAAAGGGCATTCATACTAACAATAGTGCATATACAGGAAATGGTAAACTGCAATGCTTTGAAAATGGGCTAGCCCATACGTATACTTATCAATGAATCAGAGAGCCTAAGTGGCCTACTAATTCGATAGTAGGCCAATTTCCAGTACAGAAATGACGAACTGACAGAAGACAATGCAGAGAGCAATGGAGATGGAAATCTCACCTGCGGGATATCTGCAGTGTACTGCCGCGGGTTGAGGTGCCTCACCGACAACTGGCAACTCTGCACCACGAGGCATAAACAGCAAAATAACAACACAAAGTCAACAAAATCACCACATAAATACAGAATTCGATAGATGGAAGCAGGAACGGAGACGAGGTGCGAGACCTTAAGGAGGCTTAGGGTTTGCTCGGACATGCGGCCCTTGCTGGGGAGCCCGATACGGACGACGGTGCGGTCCGCGTACAGCGGCGCCACCGCCGCCGGCTTCGCGGAGACGGCGGAGGCCGCCGAAGCCGCCGCCCGCGGAGCGAGAAAGCGCGTCCTCGCCATCCCCATCCCCACAGCCGTCGGCGCGCGGAGGCCGGACGGCGGCAAGGCCGACGGGGAGTGGAGGACGGCCGTGAAGTCCGGCAGCGTCGCCAGCATCGGCGACATTCTCGCTTGCTCCTCTCGGCTCTCCCTCGCGCGCGCGCCGCTCTCTCCGCCTTTTGCTGCGGCGAAGCGTCAGGGAGGGGGAAGTGGCGGCGGCGAGAGGGAGGGCAGTGGATGCGGGGAAAAGGGAGGGTTTTAGAGGGGACAAAATAGACGGTGGGTGGTGGGCCACGTTGGCGAGGGGAACCGAAGGGGAGAAATCTGACGCAGCGCGGCGCGCCACAGATGCAAAGCAGCTGCGGATATTCGCGATTTATTTTCGGTGGGTTGCTGTTTAGGTGGACTGTGGGCACTCGCGGAGTCGACGGTGGGAGCATATGGATGGATATGTTCTTACTCCAACTAAAATCCCTTATTTAGGGGCGAAGGGAGCAGTAATATTTTTTTTTCCATTAGTATACCGATTTCATCACAATTTTTGTTAGTATGTTTCTAAACTTATATTTTGTGTAAAAAAATTTAGGTAGTTTAAAATATCAAATAAATCTATTGTTTAAGTTTATAAAAAGTAAAACTTAAATAGTTATGTGCTAATGATTTTTTCTCGATTTACATAAGCCAATTTCATTTTCAGCTTAAACAAACTACTAGTAAAGGCTAGTATTTATGTTAGTAAACTATAATATTCTTATTCTTGCATAAGAAACTAAACCACTAGCTTAATATTAATTAAGTATTAACTATTATAAATTCGAAATCTAACTTATTTATTTGTTTTAAAAAATATATTATATAGAGAAATTCATGGAATACACCGTTTAAACATGATCTGTGTGGCACGGTTTCAGCTAGAGCTCAATTTTTTCTAGAGCTAGAGCCCAACCAAACATTTCAACTCCAACTAAAATGGGAGTGGAGCTGGCTGAAGCTGCTTCATAACTCCCGTCCGATTCAAATAAAAATGCTATCGCGTATTTTTTTTTCTCAATTTACATGCGCCAACTTCATCTTCATCTTAAACAAACAACTAAGAGCAAGTAAGAGCTAATATTTATGTTAGTAAAGTATAATACTCTTATGCTTCGTTCTAGTGAGCCGAACGAGCTTACCTTATTCCAGTATGAGAAACAACTGAGGGTGTGTTTAGTTCCACATCAAAATTGAAAGTTTGATTAAAATTGGAAGCTTGAAGAAAAAAGTTGGAAGTTTATGTGTGTAGGAAAGTTTTGATGTGATGAAAAAGTTGAAAGTTTCAAGAAAAAGTTGGGAACTAAATCAACGCTGAAACCTTTAGCATAGTATTTATTTAAGTATAAACTATTGTAAATTTAAAATCTAACTTATTTGTTTGTTAAAAATATCGTATATTAAGATTTATGGAATACACCATTAAGAATGGTCTGTTTGCACGGTTTCATTTAGAGTTCTATCTTTTCTGGAGCTAGAGTTCAACCAAACATTTCAACTCCAACTAAAATGGAGCGGAGCTGGTCGAAGCGCTATCATAAAATTAACTAGAGACGAAGCTGGGTTTAGACTGCTCCATGACTCCACTCCAACTCAACTTTTAGAGTTAAGGGTTGTTTGGTTCACATAATAAAAATACTTAGGTTAGCCATATTTTATTTGCCAAACTTGCCAAAGGTGAGGGCTATCAAAATTCAAGCCATACTCTAGCCAACATAATGAAATTATGCCACACTTGTGGGAGTCAATCAAACACCTATCTAATATGGTCAAACTTGTCTAACATAAGTGTGGTAACTTATGGGCATCAACCAAATAACCCCTTAAATTTAGAAGTTAGAATTTGGGAAGCGTGTTTATTGGAGTCAATAATGTAGCCATTTTCAATTGCCGTTTAAAAGGGATCCGTTGAGATAAACTTGAATCACCAATCTGAGGGCCCCTTTGAATCACAGGAATGAAAAAACGGAGGAATAGGAAAAACATAGGATTCTGACAGGAATGAAAGTGTAAAACAGAGGATTGTAAAACACAGGAAAAACATTGGAATGACCGTTTGATTGGACCACAGGAAAAACACAGGAATTTGAGGAGAGATAAAGACTCAAAGGATTTCTTCCATGAGGTTCTACCTCTTGTTAAAATTCCTCCAAAACTTGTATGGGAAGAGGCATTCCATAAGAATTTCATAGGATTCCATATGGTTCATTCCTTTGATTCAAAGGGCTTTGTAGGAAAAATTCCTATAGAAGTAAAATCCTCTAAAATTCATATGAATTTCCTTTGAATCGGGCCTGAAAATGAAAATAAGCTACGCTAGTGGAGTACTCCTTCTTCGGTCAATGATTATTGATTGGCTGACCTCAGGAACAGGATTGACACTGGTGCGCGATTTTCATGCGTGGCATGACCAGTCGCATCCGAAGGGAAAACTTGCCATGACTGACGAGAGTACCCGCACCACACCACCCCTTGTCGATGAAAAGAGGAAGATGCCAACATGTCACGCCTCAGCGACACGATGACGGTAATGCCCATCACATCCTCCGTTCTACTCCAGTATACTCCCTCCGTCCAAAAAAACAAGCTCTAGATTTCCGTGTTCAATTTTAACTGTTCGTCTTATATGAAATTTTTTTATAATTCATATTTTCATTGTTGCTAGATGATAATACATGATTAATATTTTATGCGTGACTTGTCTTTTTAATTTTTTTTCATAATTTTTTTAAATAAGACGGACGGTCAAATATTGGGCACGGAAACCAGGGTTTGTCTTTTTCTGGGACGGAGTGAGTATACCGTAACACTGTTGTTGGCGATTATCCGGCCGCGTCACCTGCCTACTGAAAAAAAGTCAAAAACTCCAAAGCTTCGTGAGTTCGTGTCGACCAGGCCACGCTTCCTGCACAGACCCGCCCACCCGTCGCCCGGCGCGGCACGACGGCGCACGCGCACATGCGACCGCACGCACGGCACCACACACCCAAGGCTTTTCGTGTCAACCGGCGCGGCACAGGGGGCGCATCCCGCTGCCCACCATCGCGCGGCGCACACGATGGCGGCACACGCGACCTACGCGACAGGGGCGCGCGCCCGCACGCACGGTACCACACACACACACGTCCGGGCCCCGTCCACCCATCCACCCACCCGGCCGCGCGGGCGCCGCGAGCCGTAGGATTTGTCTGGATCCCCTTTCCCCCCCGAGCCGTGGGGCGGGGTCGCGGGGATAGTGGTAGCCATCGAGCCGAAAGGCGCAAACCGAAAAAGCCGTGGCTGCCGTTCCAGCACCAGACCACCCTCTGGCCCCCCACACCTCGCCGCAAAATCCCTTCCTCGCGCCGCCGCCGCGCAAGCCGCCAAGGGTGGGGCCTCTCGTCGTCTCGTCTCCCCTCGTCTCGGGCGCGCATCCCCAGACGCGCGGTGACGCCGTCAGTTGCGTAAAATAACCCGTCGCTCCCCAACCGCTTCTTTCGCACTCGCCGTTTTGGTTTCCGCTGATTCGCTCTCGTCCCTTCCCTCTCTCTTCTCTCTCGCTCGCTCCTCTTCCGCGCGCGCGCCGCCGGCGACTCGCCGCATCGGCCGGCCGACAACCGCCGCGAGGGAGAAGCCTCCTCCCCTTGGGGGGCACCCATGACGTCGTGCGGGTGCCTGGTGCTCGAGAAGGTGGAGGACCACGGCGGCGAGGCGGCGGGGAGGGGGAGAGGGAGGCTCGCGCAGGGTGGCGGCGGCGGCGGTGGCTGCGGATCGTGCGCGGGGGAGTGGAGGAGCCGGTCGGAGACCATGTTCCCCATCTACGTGATGGGGAGCTCGCGGGCCAGCTCCGCCGCGGCGGCGCGGGGCATAGTCGACGCCGCCGGGGACCCCATATGGGAGGCCGTCAAGTCGGAGGCCAAGTCTGAGGTGAGTACTCTCACGAGATCGCTCTCGCGGATTGATCGGACCTCTTCTTTTATCCTTCTGATTTGATCGCGGCTTTCCTGCTACTGTGCCAGACAGACTCTGAATTTTGGGTTGGAACGAGGAAAAAATACGATTTTTTTGGTGGTCGTGTTTGGATTAATTGAAGTTCTGCATGTTCTTAGGTCCAGAGAGTTCTTTCGGCCCGATTTGGGTTTGAGGGGATAGAAATGCTAGTTCACTTGTTCTTCTGAGTTAGCACTTCGCTATATTGTCTTCTGCTTTCACTTGTGTTGAGTGAGTTAAGCGCAGTTGGGAAATAGCATGAATTAATTAATGTTTTTTTTTAAAAAATTAAAATTTAGTTGCCTTGACCCTTGTGAGAGAAAAAAAATGTTATTAGTATATTTTGTTCTCCTGAATCAGTTACTATTGTGTAGGAGTAGTTGCCAGTTCAGTGTAGCCAAGTAATTCAGGAGGCAAAAATGGTACTCCAGTTAAAAACTAGGAGTGAAGAGGCAAGTAGTTTATTATAGCTAATTTATCTGATTAGTGAAGAACTGAAGGCCAATATCGCAGGTTGGGAAGCATATCAGTGACTGTGAAAGTTTAGTTTCTTTTTAATAAAAGACCAAGCAATAAAACCAAGCTCCAGTTGCATGCGAATGAGTTTTAAACATGAGCTACATCATACGTGGTTAAATATGACTTTATGCTTTTTTATTTATGATAGAGCTTTAGTTTTATATTGTTGCCTCTTATACTGTTCACAGGCAGAGAAGGAACCTATTTTAAGTAGCTTCTTGTACGCCAGCGTACTATCTCATGACTGTCTCGAGAGGGCGTTGAGTTTCGTCCTTGCAAACAGGCTCGAAGATCCAACATTGCTTGCAACTCAGTTAATAGACATTTTCAATGATGTTATGATGAACAACAAAGATATACGCCGTTCTATTCGCCTTGATGCTCAGGTGAGCATTGTTATAGTATTATTCTGCGGATGTACCATGTTTGTGTAATTGTGTTTGCATGAAGCTTCATTCTGTATTATCCCATTGATCTCTTGACAACTAAAAAATCGCTCTGCTGATTCAGGCCTTTAAAGACAGAGATCCTGCCTGTGCACAATACAGTTGGGCATTGTTGTACCTCAAGGTATGTATCTGCTAGATACTTCGATTCAGCCTTATGTGTAATAAGAGCCCTCTGCGCTACAAAGAAAACACAATATCAACATATATGAAGAACTCTAATGTTGCTTGTGAACCACTTCAGGGTTACCATTCCGTGCAATCCTATAGGATAGCTCATGTATTATGGAATCAAGGGCGTAAAGTTCTGGCATTGGCACTGCAGAGCCGTATCAGTGAGGTGAACACTGATTTCTTTATGAAGCATATTTTACATTGCTTTAGCAAATAGTTCTGTTTCAGTAACATTTGGCATCATATTCCTTTCAGGTTTTTGCAGTGGATATACACCCAGGTATATGATTGTTCTGTAATGATGTATATTTGCATTTTCCTGGTCTGCTAGTGTGTTTAACATTCAAGTGTTGTATGGTGATATGCGATGTTTAGCCTGTTTTATCATCTTTGGCAGGACAATTTTATGTCACTCTTCTAGTTGATAATTGTTGGTTCTTTTTATATTGCTTTTAAAATTTGATTTTTGAACAGTGAAGTTATGAACATTTGTGGTTTATCTTTTATGCCTTACCATGTTCCCTTTTTTTCCCACTTTATCTTCCTTACATTCTTTATTACTAAATCTGCAGCGGCCAGAATTGGAGAGGGAATATTGTTGGATCATGGAACGGGTCTAGTTATTGGTGAAACTGCCATTGTTGGAAACTGGGTTTCATTAATGCAGGTGCCCAGCATAACTCAGTTTTTGCTAGCTGCAAAATTCAAAATAAAGCAGTACTTCTAGATGCAATTTTAGTTTTGAGCACTACAACAGGTGTGCTGATTATACATCTAATGAGTTGGTAAAACATATATACACTACAATGTGCCGAGATAGGTTTATAACAACAATGACTTCGATATGGATGATATTGTTTGGATACCAAAACTCAGACTTTTCCTACAGGGTGTTACACTTGGTGGTACTGGCAAGGAAAATGGAGATAGACACCCCAAGATTGGTCAGGGGGCTCTTCTTGGAGCTGGTGCTACTATCCTCGGCAACATAAACGTAGGCGAAGGTGCCATGATTGCTGCTGGTTCCCTTGTTTTAAAGGATGTACCTCCCCACAGGTTAGGAGCTAACCTATTAATATTTTTTAAATAGTGTTTGCTGCAATGTCAAATTTGTAGAAACAATCATTTACAGATATGACCTTTCTGGTTCTTGCAATGTGGTTTCCTTGTAAAGAGAGCAAAATCAGGGGAGGCGGGCAGGCCGGGGTGGGGGGTGGGGGGATAACATGATCTAAATTGTGTTGTTCACTGTTCAGTGCATGATAAAGTAATTTTGGACTAGGAACTTCATTATATCGGATATAAAAAAAGGTGCCTGATTTTTGTAGTGTAAATTTTAACTATTTGGATTTTAATGGAGATATTATTTTTTTTTTTCTCATGGGCACATGGCATCATGTTTCCCATTAAGGTGCTTGATTTAGTGAGACCTGGTTATGTTCATCCCAGACTAATCTAAGAATATATCAACCAAAATACCAGTGCCTGGTGAAGAATCTTTCTCTTGTGCTCAGCAGATTATATATTCCCTTTCACTTTTGGCATACCCCTAGGAAAGGCTCTTCGATATTTCCTGGGTTAAGGACTCCTTCAGTTGTGTCTTATTGTCTTGCACTGAAAAATAATGCAAATTATGCCAGCAGGCCTTTACATAGTCAAATCCCCAAGTGATCGCTGTAATATGTATTTTGTAATGAAATGCTTATTTATTTTACACGTGTGCCTTTTTTTTTGCTGCATGTTTTTACATCATTTTTATTTTGATGAGTACAATAGTATTTCAGTCAAATTGATCTGACCTTTTTTTTTATATATAATGTTTAAAGTATGGCAGTAGGAAACCCTGCAAAGGTAGTTGGGTATAAAGATAAGGAAGACCCTTCTTTAACTATGAAACATGGTAAGTATGTGGGTGAAATTTTTGTGATCCAATGTTTTCAAGTTAACTTTTAGCTACATGTTAACCATATGCTAACATTTTTTTCTGATTAAACGCCAGATGCCAGAAGAGATTATTTTGAGCATGTTGCCGTTAGTTTTTCAGATGACAAAGCTAATGGTTAGTTTTCTATTGTCAGTAATACACATTGCCTTTTGTCCATTTTATAACATGTGATTTTACAAAGACTTCCTGCATTTCTAGAACAACTCACCCGTACATAAATAAGCAATTTTGAACCCATCAATCATATACCTAAGGGTGTAAGTGGTTAACCCGTGAACCCACTTATAGGTCGAACTAAGCGGGTAAGTGGCTTATTTTGGCCTACAAGTGGGTTTTGCGGATTAGTCTCTGACACCCTTATTAGTATCTACACCTTCCTATGAAAAAAAAATGTGGTTGTGTTTGATGCACAGTAATTCTAGGACCCTGTCTGAATCCATGTTCTCTTTCCAGGAAATGCTGTGAAGTAAAAAAAGGTTCGATGATGTTTGGCTGGCAGTTCAAAGGAATAGCATATGTTTCGACATTTCTTCCCAGAGGACAGCACTGGGTATCTGATTATGCAAGGGTGCTTCTCTTTTTTGCCCAGGCACCCATGGTCCTGAAGCTCCCCAGTTATATTTTCTCGTGGCCTTTGGACCGCTGTAATAATGTGATGTTTATTTTTTCTGGTTACTTTGTAAGGACTATGTACTGGCAGTGGAGACCAGTACATAGTTGCTACTGGTAGTAGAGACCAGCAGCAACTATGTACTTCAGAATACAAGCTTTCTTTTTTGAATCCCAGTAGCATCAGCGTAGTGCTTAAGACTTAGTACAAGCTTTCTTTTCTGAATCAGTAGCGTGAAGTATATTCTACAGTACTAGCCTATTAGGTAAAGATGTTTTTCTTTTGGGGCTTGTTCACTTTGATGCCAAAAAAAACCTTACCAAAATTTTGGCGACTTGCTAAAATTTTGGCAGGATTTCGATTTCTTATATAGTTACCAAAATTTGGCAGCAAACTAAATTTAGCCACTTTTTTGGCAACTTTATCAAGATTTGGTAAGGTTGAAAATGGCATCAAAGTGAACAGGCCTTGATGTGCTAACCCGTCAGAAAAAAATGTTACACCTGGATGGGATAATAAAATTGGAGGCAATTGTTAAATTCAACTGGTTTTGTGTGATGGCTGGCGTTCTAACGCCGTAAGAAGCAAAGGAGGAATCCAAGGGCTTGTTTGGTTCTTTTGAATTGGTAGTGCCAAAGTCTAGGCAAATTTTGGCACTAACAAAATATTGGTAGGGTAAAATTATTTAGCTAACATTTGGATTGCTACCAATTTAAAGCCAAATTCTTATATAATAGTGAAGAAACTTCTAGAATATGACCAAATATTTTAGGGGCATTACCAAATATTTGGTCTCAATCTAAACTAACATACAAACTATTCAATTTGCCAATAAATTGGTAGGGTATGTTTTTGGCATCAAACCAAAACGGCCCTAAAATCCACTTGGGACACCAAATCGATTTGACAATTCCACTCGGGACACCGAATCCATCTGATGCTGAAGTGTTCGTGACCTGAAAGCAACAAGTCGCCGTTGTACACACAACACACTCCGGCTTGCCAAGTAGGCCGCGCCAATGAAAGGCTCAAAGCCCACCACAGCAATTAGGCCCAATACAATGCAGACCCAACCAGGCAGCTGCAATGCTGCACGACCAGGTCTCGTTTAGTACCACCTCGACAACTCGAGGCGATGGGGATGGGAGCGCCTGCTATATAAGAGGCTAGTGGTGCATCGTTGCAACATACTTACCTGGACGGGGTCGACGGTCGATCAAGAAGGGTCGTGGCCTAGATCAATGGCTCACATTGCACTTGGTGAGCGCGTTGGTTTACCATCTCCCCAAGTGGGAGAGTGGACGTCATAATTTGTGATAGAGGGGGTACGCGTTCGCGCGGCCCCTGCCAATTA
>CM020180.1:3713939-3753634 GCA_009805545.1 Oryza longistaminata | reverse complement strand
GAATTATCTAAATTTAAAATTTGGTCCCTCTTGTTTACTTACGGCCCCTTGATAAGTAAGTTGACGGGTGCTATGTGCTACTACCATGAGCGAGAGGTTAAGCTAAAATATTCCCATCAGGTGGTCACTTGCCTACTACGGAGTTTCGTATTTAAAAAATTTTTGAAAAAAAATAAAAACAATTTTTTGTTCAATTTTAAATCTGTCTTTATTTTATTTTTTTAAAAAAATAAAACATAACGTACATGTGTAGAGTATTATTCATGTTTTATCATCTTATAACAATGAAAATTAATTATACATAATTTTATATTAGATGACGATAAAAGTAAGCAAGAAAACTATAGTACACTTAAAATATAATTTTTATTAATTATAAAATAATTTAATATTAGATGAACGATCAAGTTGGTTGGGAGAGTATTCGCTTGCAAGTGGAAGCCGCAGCTCATCGGCAGAAAAAAGCTCTATCATTCATTCCATTAGAAGAAAGGTCTAGATGAGAGGCTGATGCAGAATAGTCCAATTCAAAGAAAAGTCCTTTCCGGGGTTTTTGGCTTTTTTTTTAGACCTGTACATAATTCTGTATATACTTTTATTCTCTATTAGACCTTACTTGGATGGACGTCTCCTGTCAAATCGGATGTTTGACACTGATTAAAAATATTAAACGTAGAGTATTGGACAAAACCCATCTAACTCTGAACTAATTCGCGAGACGAATCTACTGAACCTAATTAATCCATGATTATCCTATGTAATGCTACAATAAACGTGCTAATTATAGATTAATTAGGCTTAAAAAATTATCACGCAAATTAGCTCTTATTTATGTAATTAGTTTTGTAAGTAGTCTATGTTTTATACTCAAAATTACTATCTAAACATCCAATGTGATCCAAACACGGCAAAGCTTCTGTACTCCTTAACAAAAAATCGAAGAAAGAGACGAGAGGCCGATGCAGAAAAATCCAGCTCATATGGATGCAGACGCTTGCGTCCCTGCCGGAGTGAACAGTAGCCTCACACAGTGACACAGACACGGCTATACAAGAGGACAGCGTCACTGGGCACAGTCGCACACCACCTGAGAGCCGCATCCCGGCGTTGCGTAGGCTAGCTCTCGCCGCAGCAGCACCGGATCACCACATGTCATCACCAATCCCCCAAGATTATTCAATTCCCCACTTGGATTATACTACTAATCTCGCCTCCCCCGCGCGCATTAATTATCGCCATGGCGCCATCAGCGAGCTTTACTTCTGCCAGATCCGGGGCAGCATCTCAGCTGTTCTCCTTCTCAGCATCGCGGGAAGGGATCAGGGGGAGGCGAAGGGAGGTGCTCGACAATGGAGCCGGCACGGTGCGGTGCGCGGCGAACTACGCGCCGCGACGCCGCCCAGCTTCATCGAGCGCGCCGCGGCGGTCTACGGCGACCGCGCCCGGTGGTGTGCGGGAGAGGCGGCACACGTGGAGGGAGGCGCGGCGGCGGTGCGTCCGCGTGGCGCGCGCTCGCCGCCCGCTTCGGCGTCGCCCGCCGGCGATGTGGTGAGTGGAAATCAGTACTACTTACCAACACGAGCTTCCGTGATTTGATCTGTCCCTGCTTTCTTTTCGTCTTGGCTTATCGTGGCGTGTCGTGTCTGCAAGCTTTGATGCGGCGATTAGGCAGGTTAGTTTAGCCTACTCCTACGTACCATGCGCACGCTCGTGTTAGAGACTTGAAGTCACATGATTGGTACTGACACCGTACACGGTGACACGAGTAATCGTGGCAAAATCATGAAACTCGGCGACGCGTAATGTTGCTTGCAATCATTGGTTTCACGGGACTCCATTGGGAGTTTCTGGAGATGTGTAGATGGATAAGCTTAAGGTCTCGGTCACAAAACTCACAATCACAGCCCACTTCATTCCCATCCTTGTCGGTCCATTTGATGATCCAAATAATCTCGGCCTGATTTAACGATTAGCATTTACATCTAACGGGCCAATGTAGTGAAATTCTGTAATGTGCAAGGCCCAAGCACCTATTTTACCTCCGTAAATATAGTAATGTTCTTGTTTATGTCAAAGCCCGTAGCGCGCGCCATGTAGTTTTGAAGCAGGGCAGACTACTTAAAGCTAGGAGCTTCTTTTCTTCTGCCCAGCTCTTCAAAACAACATTCGACTTGCACGTGTTAACCCTATAGCTAGCGTTCCTTCTGAGCCAGGGCATAACTTGTTAGGACTGGTTCATTCTGTAGAGCCATCAGCAATTAAGTACTTCAGCGCCAGTGCCTAAGACCTAGTAAAGCTTTTCTTTTCTGAATCTCCAGTAGCATCAAGTATTTCTACAGTGCCAATCAAAAAAAGAAATTCTACCGTAGTTAGACTATTAGGTGATGTTTCTCCATTTAGGTATAATCCATCAGAAAAGACTCTATCCTGCTTTCTTTTCGTCTTGGCTTATCGTGGCGTGGCGTGGCGTGTCTGCGAGCTTTGATGCGGCGATTAGGCAGTTTAGTTTAGTACGTACCATGCGCACGCTCGTGTTAGAGACTTGAAGTCACATGATTGGTACTGACACCGTGACACGGTGACACCGAGTAATCGTGGCAAAATCATGAAACTCGGCGACGCGTAATGTTGCTTGCAATCATTGGTTTCACGGGGACTCCATTGGGAGTTTCCGGAGATGTGTAGATGGATAAGCTTAAGGTCTCGGTCACAAACTCACAATCACAGCCCACTTCATTCCCATCCTTGTCGGTTTCCCATCCTTGTCGGTCCATTTGATGATCCAAATAATCTCGGCCTGATTTAACTATTACTCCCTCCGTTTCAAAAGATTTGACACCGTTGATTTTTAGTACGTGTTTGACCATTCGTCTTATTCAAAAAATTTAAGTAATTATTTATTCTTTTCATATTATTTGATTCATTGTTAAATATACTTTCATGTACACATATAGTTTTATATATTTCACAAATTTTTTGAATAAGACGAACGGTTAAACATGTGCTAAAAAGTCAACGGTGTCAAATATTTTGAAACGGAGGGAGTAGCATGTACATCTAACGGGCCAATCTAGTGAAATTCTGTAATGTGCAAGGCCCAATCACCTATATTTTCTCGTGGCCTAGCACCTCCGTAAATAGTGGAGTAATGTTCTTGTTATGTCAAAGCCATAGCGGCATAGCGCGCGCCCTGTAGTTTTGAAGCAGGGCGAGACTACTTAAGCTAGGAGTCTCTTTTCCATCTGCCCATCTCCCCGAAACGACTTGCATATGTTAAGCATATAGCTAGCGTTCCTTCTGATCCAGGATCATAACTTGCTAGGACTGGTTCATTCTGTAGAGACCATCAGCAATTATGTACTTCAGCGCAGTGCCTAAGACCTAGTACAAGCTTTCTTTTATGAATCTCAGTAGCATCAAGTATTGGTTTGGGCTTGTGAAAAATTTTCATTACGTGGTTCTGGACTCACTGTGTGAGTTTGCTATTTTGTGAACTATGTAATAATAATTGGATGTAGCTCGTTTGAGTAAAGACCGGGATATTTGATTCCATTATCTAAAAAAAATCAAAAAAAGAAATTCTACCGTAGTTAGCCTATTGGGTGTGTTTGGATAATGAAAAATAGGAGGTGGGATTGGGATTGAGAAATAAATGAAGGGTTATGATTAAATGGAAGAGGAACAATGAATGGTTAGGATTTAAAGATGTCTTTTGGTTGGTGGGAATTTAATTTCTAATCCCATTAGCCAAACACTGCAATTAGGTGATGTTTCTCATTTAGGTATAATCCGTCAGAAAAAAATAGCACACCGTGGATGGGTAATAAAAAGGAAGCAAGTGTTCAAGTTCAACTGGTTTTGCATCTTCCTAACGCCATACGAAGCAAAAAGGGAATTCATCCACACCAAATCCACATTTGATGAAGTGCTGGTGATCTGAAGAGGAAAAAAAAAATATCACTTTGACTCCCTTACACCAAATCTAAGGGAGTACGTATTAGATTCGGCCTACTTAAGGGAGTCAAAGTGGACTTTTTCCATCTGAAAACAAAGTCGCCGCTGTTCGTTCACACTGCAGCTTGCCAGGTCGCACCAATCAAAGCCCACCAGGGCAAGTAAAGCCCCAAAGACAATGCAGGCCCAACCCTGCGGGGGCAATAGCAATCCCTGCTCGAGCACGGCCAGCTCTCGTTTAGTACCACCTCGACAACTCGAGGCGATGGAGGCGGGAGCGCTTCCTATATAAGAGGCGGACGGTGCAACGTTGCAACATACTTACCTGGACGGGGTCGACGGCCGATCAAGAAGGGCCGTGGCCTAGATCAATGGCTCACATTGCACTTGGTGAGCGCGTTGGTTTACCATCTCCCCAAGTGGGAGAGTGGACGTCATAATTTGTGATAGAGGGGGTACGCGTTCGCGCGGCCCCTGCCAAATCTTTTAAATTAAATTTTGATCCTGCTTTTGTTGGTAGTATTCTCTGTTACTTAACTACCCAGCCACCACCTCTCAAATTAAGTTTGGTCCCTCCTGTTACCAATAGGCTTTATTTCTCAAATTACAGTTTAGTCCATCTTTGTTACGAATTTCTTAAATTAAAGTTTATTAGTCCCTCTTTGTTACGAATAGACCCTTGTTCCCTCTTGCAAAAAAGAACAAAAGACGAAAGATGATCAGTGGCCGGTGCCAGATAATTCGGGGCTCCGGGGTCGTATCTCTTCCGCTGATCGCCACTCCGCCAGCCTCGTTGCCTCGTTGGAACTGGGAAGCTGAGACTTGGGAGGCGGAGGAGTGTGAGGGGGGAGGTGCTGGACATGGATGCCGGCACGGTGCGGTGCGCGGCGAACCACGCACCGCTGACGCCGATCAGCTTCATCCAGCGCGCCGCGGCCGTCTACGGCGACCGCGCCGCGGTGGTGTGCGGTGAGAGGCGGTACACGTGGAGGGAGGCGCGGGGTCGGTGCGTCCGCTTGGCCGCCGCGCTCGCCACCCGCTTCGGCGTCGCCCGCGGCAATGTGGTGAGTGCCTGAGGGGAACACCAGTGCTGCTAGCTCTTTAGCTTGTCGTGTGCGCGAGCATTTGCTACTTAGATGTTTCCTCTTTTGAACCAACAAGGGATGCAGCGTAGATCGATGTCCCGAGAGTTTTTGGTAGAAAACTTGTTTAAGTATGCTAAGCATATAGTTTACGAGTAATCTTTCCGCTAATCTTTGCCATGAGAAGTTGAAGCTATATAACCTCACGTCCGTAATCTTAATTTATGCATCAGCTTGTAAGCAGCTTGATTCAGTTAGCCAGAAAGCTTCTGCATTGCCGCGTATACTTTTCAGTTAGTTGGATGATTTTACCTTGCTGCTAATATCCTCGTGCATTGCCGCTAATTATATTTTTGCAACGCCAGTTATAAATCTGTAATCAAATTTGCTCCATTTGAAGTTGTACATTGGATCGCATCACTTAAGTTTCGCACCCCATTGAGAAAGTCCTGGTTCTCTGATTGTTACTGAGCCTACAGTCTACCGACACCGAATAACAGTAGCGAAGTCACGAAGGGTTGGTTTGGTTTGTGGTCTAAATAGGTCTTAACAAATTTTGTTAATGGCAAATTTTGGTAAGTTTTGACATGACTAATTTTGATAAGACAAAGTTGTGTTTGAATTGAAACCAAAATAATATAAGTTCACTATTAAAATAGCCTATTTTATTAGGTATGTCAAAATTTGGCTTCAAACCAAATAGACACTAAACACTATTGAAATTGATAAATATTGGTAAGCCTAATTTAGACCTCAAAACAAACCAGCCCGAAAACTCGATCATGCGAATGGCCTTCTCTGCAGTTTAGATCTTTCACTTTTATACTTTCAGTATGAACTGCGAAGTAATGTGGCTTCCATGCAAATTATTGGTTTTCCGGAGATCCATAGGAATTCTGGTGAAAATGATAAGGCTTTTAGGTCCCACTCACAGGCCACTCAACGATCGAAATAATTTCGCCCTGATTGAATCATGGGCCAGTCTGAAAGCTAGGCTCAGGCGTATGACCACATTGTCGTGTGCCCCCTGTTCAGGTTGCTGTCCTGAGCCCAAACGTGCCGGCGATGTACGAGCTGCACTTCGCCGTGCCGATGGCCGGCGCGGTCCTGTGCACGTTCAACACGCGGCACGACGCGGCCATGATCTCCACCCTCCTCAGCCACTCCGGCGCCAAGGTGTTCTTCGTCGAGTCGCACCTCCTCGACGTCGGGAGAGCCGCGCTGAGGCGCCTCGCCGACGGGACAAGCGCCGCGAACCTTCCGGTTCTCCTAACCATCTCCGACGACGGCGCCGGCGCCGGCTACTCGGGCTGCGTGGACTACGAGGATCTCGTCAGGGACGCGCCGTCGGAGTTTGACATCCGGTGGCCGGTGGACGAGATGGACCCGATCACGCTCAACTACACCTCCGGCACGACGTCGCGGCCCAAGGGCGTGGTGTACAACCACCGCGGCGCCTACCTCAACACCATCGCGACGGTCCTCGCGTACGACATCACCGCCATGCCGACGTACCTGTGGACCGTGCCCATGTTCCACTGCAACGGCTGGAACCTGCCGTGGGGCGTCGCCATGCAGGGCGGCACCAACGTCTGCCTCCGCCACTTCACGGCGAAGGTCAACCCCGCACCGCTGACGCCGATCAGCTTCATCCAGCGCGCCGCGGCCGTCTACGGCGACCGCGCCGCGGTGGTGTGCGGTGAGAGGCGGTACACGTGGAGGGAGGCGCGGGGTCGGTGCGTCCGCTTGGCCGCCGCGCTCGCCACCCGCTTCGGCGTCGCCCGCGGCAATGTGGTGAGTGCCTGAGTGGAACACCAGTGCTGCTAGCTCTTTAGCTTGTCGTGTGCGCGAGCATTTGCTACTTAGATGTTTCCTCTTTTGAACCAACAAGGGATGCAGCGTAGATCGATGTCCCGAGAGTTTTTGGTAGAAAATTTGTTAAGTATGCTAAGCATATAGTTTACGAGTAATCTTTCCGCTAATCTTTGCCATGAGAAGTTGAAGCTATATAACCTCACGTCCGTAATCTTAATTTATGCATCAGCTTGTAAGCAGCTTGATTCAGTTAGCCAGAAAGCTTCTGCATTGCCGCGTATACTTTTCAGTTAGTTGGATGATTTTACCTTGCTGCTAATATCCTCGTGCATTGCCGCTAATTATATTTTTGCAACGCCAGTTATAAATCTGTAATCAAATTTGCTCCATTTGAAGTTGTACATTGGATCGCATCACTTAAGTTTCGCACCCCATTGAGAAAGTCCTGGTTCTCTGATTGTTACTGAGCCTACAGTCTACCGACACCGAATAACAGTAGCGAAGTCACGAAGGGTTGGTTTGGTTTGTGGTCTAAATAGGTCTTAACAAATTTTGTTAATGGCAAATTTTGGTAAGTTTTGACATGACTAATTTTGATAAGACAAAGTTGTGTTTGAATTGAAACCAAAATAATATAAGTTCACTATTAAAATGGCCTATTTTATTAGGTATGTCAAAATTTGGCTTCAAACCAAATAGACACTAAACACTATTGAAATTGATAAATATTGGTAAGCCTAATTTAGACCTCAAAACAAACCAGCCCGAAAACTCGATCATGCGAATGGCCTTCTCTGCAGTTTAGATCTTTCACTTTTATACTTTCAGTATGAACTGCGAAGTAATGTGGCTTCCATGCAAATTATTGGTTTTCCGGAGATCCATAGGAATTCTGGTGAAAATGATAAGGCTTTTAGGTCCCACTCACAGGCCACTCAACGATCGAAATAATTTCGCCCTGATTGAATCATGGGCCAGTCTGAAAGCTAGGCTCAGGCGTATGACCACATTGTCGTGTGCCCCCTGTTCAGGTTGCTGTCCTGAGCCCAAACGTGCCGGCGATGTACGAGCTGCACTTCGCCGTGCCGATGGCCGGCGCGGTAGGTGACGAAGGCATTGAACACGTTGCGCGCGATGGCGTCGAGCCCGTCCTGCGGCTGCACGACGTAGATGGGGAGGCGGTCCGACTGGCCGACGTCGCCGTTGCAGCGGCAGCGGAAGGGGATTTTGACGGTGGAATTGGCGGCGACGGGGGCGGAGGAAAGCGTGCCGTCGGGGAGGCCGTTGGCGCCGAGGAGGTCGGGGAGGGTGGTGGTGTTGAAGCGGGCGGCGAGGTCGCCGTAGGTGGTGGCGTTGGGGGAGGTGTAGAGGATGGCAGACTTGCAGGTGGTGCCCGAAGCCACCGCGCAGGTGAAGTTGGCGGCGGAGGCGGGGGCGGCGAGGACGACGAGGAGGAAGAAGGCAGCTGCCGCCGGCGCGGCCAGGCCGGCGGTGAGCGACGCCATGGTGGGGAAAGCTCT
Source organism: Oryza longistaminata (assembly GCA_009805545.1). Taxonomy (NCBI): domain Eukaryota; kingdom Viridiplantae; phylum Streptophyta; class Magnoliopsida; order Poales; family Poaceae; genus Oryza; species Oryza longistaminata. The sequence goes on along the minus strand of CM020180.1, from coordinate 3,745,263 downwards.
CCTCGACCTCGAGAGGTGGGAATGAGAGGCTTGGTGTTTGTTTGACTGTCGCGTTGAAACCGGAGGAGGAGGAGGAGTATGCCTCGATGCTAGTGCTCGTGGCGACTTAAATGGTTGCAGCATGGACCTTTCCCTATCCTTTCATCCTTTGGTTTGATTGCATCAAAGTAGAAAATGGTGAACTTGTGTGGAATTGATTGGTTTGAGTCAGACTTGGAGAACAAAAAATCACTGAAATTTCAAAATTACCGATGGAAATTTGACTACAAACGTTAGCCATGCATGCAGCTTAGCGTCTTCAAGGGGAGCTTGACTACGCTAAGACTTTGGCAACCCAAGTCAGGCTAATTTAAATTACACAAGAGGCCAATGTGGACTTCAAAGTCACAAATGTGAACGAGTAGCCTCTTCCACGGCAGCACACTTGGAGACAAGCAGGACAGATAGGCCGGAGCTGGATGCGAGGAAAATGGAAACAACACGGCGAAGTTGACGTCTCTTCGCCACAAAAACCAACAGCCAAAACAGAGGTATCTCTGAACGATTGAAGCATGTGCAGCTAGCTATCTTTTCTTGAGAGCAACTTTCCGAGTCACGACCAGATATTTTGATTCTGATAAACTCCACCATGCAAGGGGACCATAGCCTAAGTTCATTGCAAATACCACTGAATCCTAGCAATATATTATCAGCATATTGCAAATAATTTACCATACCTAACCTAAGTTTAATATGCAAACTAACAGAACAACACAGCTAATCTTCAGTCTCCCCAGTCAACCATGTAGAGGTAGTAATATGACTATACATTATATATCCATCCAGAACATGTAACGCCTATAACAAAAACATGTGGGATCTTTTTATTTCGAATAATCCTATCTAATGAATATTCCTTTTCAGATGCAGATCGAATACAATACATCGACGTTTTATTCAAGCAGCCGTACAAGTGCCACTCATCCTCTAAAGAACAGAGTCAAAACTCAAATTTCAAAGCTGGATAAACCAGTCATCAAAATCTAAGTTACGACAACAATCATATATCGTATACAACAATCATAGATCGTAGAGAACTCTTTGAAATGTACCATCTAGAGTTGCAGTAGTCTCCAACATCAAAGGAAACAGATAATGATCAACACCATGTGGAAGGAGATAACAGACCGGTGTACCTCTGGACCGTGCCCATGTTCCACTGCAACGGGTGGTGCATGGCGTGGGCCACGGCGGCGCAGGGCGGGACGAACATCTGCGTCAAGAACGTCGTGCCCAAGGTCATCTTCGAGCAGATCGTGCGCCACGGCGTGACCAACATGGGCGGCGCGCCCACGGTGCTCAACATGATCGTGAACGCGCCGGTACGTAATCTCTTAGTGATGCTCTTATTGCCCCACCAAGACGGTGGTGTTCGATGATTTGCCCAAGACGTCGACGGGGAAGACGCAGAAGTTCGTGCTCCGGGAGAAGGCCCGGGCCATGGGCAGTCTCACCAAGTCTGCCAATAGTAAACTGTAATAATATCATTTCTGTTGTTGGACATTGGATGGGATGCCGTAATATGCAGCGTTCCACAGATTATTAGCTGATTCGAGGGGTTTTGCCCATTTTTGTCATTGCCACTCGAAAACCTGTGAATTTTGAACAAAATTTACCGAACGTCTGAGTTTAAGTTTGGTTTTTTTTAAAAAAAATGATTAATTTATCGAGTGGTTTTTCAATTTATACTATGTCAGCTGGCAGGTTGCCACCAATTCCTGTGGCAAAATTTGATGTTGGCCAAATGACTTATTTATCTTAGTGGCTTCACCAAAATTGTGCCCATCATGTGGCTCCCATTAATTTTACTTTCAGTAAATTGCAGATTGGATCTGGTATTTTTACCTAAGATTCACCATGGACCACCCTGTCCTTTATCTTTTTTTTTTACTTTAAACGAGATATATTTACCAATACTATGTATTTTGAACTAGCGGCGTATTACTCCCTCCGTTCTAAAATAAGTGTAGTTTTTACTATGTTCATGTCTAACGTTTAACCGTTCGTCTTATTTTAAATTTTTTTATGATGGACGGTCAAACGTTGGACACGGATCCACAGATGCACTTATTTTGGGACGGAGTTAGTACCAATTAGTGAGAATAGAGGCAATAATGAAAACAAACTCCGTGGACAGGGTGTCGGCAATCTCTTCCTCTTCCACACCTCGCAACCTTTTACTTTGACGCCTCTCTTAGAGCATCACCAACAGTTCCCTTATTTCATCTGCAATCCTATTTTTTTGAATTTTGGTGAAAAAAATATCTCCAACAGATATCCTATCCGGATCCTAATTTTTTGAAAACCCCTTCCCGCATCTTTCGCTATCTTCATTTGAGGGAGAGAGACGGCGCGTCTGCCGTCACCAATCTCTCATCCGCGGCATATTTTTCTCAGTGAGGAGCGCAGGGGAGTGCCAGGAGCGCACGTGAGTGGGAGGGAAATGGGAAAAATCTAGTGTTAGTTTAATAAAAGGATCCATTTTTAATTTTGGAGATAAAATTTAGTTTTTCTCTTAGAGAGATCAGTTTTTTTCGCTATAGGGATAAAATTTAGTTTTTCTGGAGAGATCAGTTTTTTCACTAGCTATTTTCAGTGTAGGAAACCTAAAAATAAATTTTTAGGGGAGATTATACGTAATCTCTTAGTGATGCTCTTATTGCCCCAAACCCACAAAGGTGTTGATTGAGCTTGGGGCAAGAAGAGTAGGACATAAGATAAGGATAGAAGGTAACCTTGGAGCCACGAATTGAAGATGAAGCTTTAGGAAAAGAAAAGAGCATGTGAAAAATGAAGAAGTAGAAGATTGGAGAAAGTGAGAAACGAGCACAGCTTCGTATCAGTGCACACCGAATCCAAATCGCTCGATGATATCTAGGAGCGGATCCAAAAGGTATGTAAAGGGAGCGAGACGAAGACAATAGTGACGGACAATTCAACGACCATTCCATTATCCTGTAGTAATAGCATTCATCAGTTGAAAAGGCCGACATTAACGTACATAACGCTGACACAATTCTGCATTTCTAGCTTGCTCTGAATAGTTGAATATTGTCCCTCTGTCTGGCTGTCTCGATCAAATGCTCTTGGCATTTTTCCATTGCGCCAACTGGAAGTGCTTTCGAAAAATAATTCCACTAGCATGATACTCATTGAGTGACCCGTGATGTACTACGTATTCTCAGCGTCTCACACCTCCTGCGTTTCGTCTTTAATCTAACCGGAGTGCACACATCAAGTATGCAATTAATTAGTGCACGCGAAAGAAGACTGACTCAGCTGGAGAACAACGTTTTGGTTTAGTGTTGGTCATCCGTTTAATTATCCTCCAACTCACTTTGGACAAATCGGATTGCATTAGTTGCAATTGGTTCTTCTTCAGAGAGGCTAATTAGTGTGACAAGTCGATCCCGATTGCTGGTACACGAGCTGCCATGGAAGGCTGTATGCTGAGCGATGCAAACTACGCGCCGCTCACCCCGGTGAGCTTCTTGGAGCGCGCCGCCGTCGTGTACGGTGACCGCACGGCCGTCGTCTCCGGCGGCAGGGAGTACTCAAGCCCATGTGGTTCCAATTCATTTATTAATTTCAAGTGTCAGTCAAACCAAATGCGAGACCAGCATCATGATGGAACGTACCCATTACCGAAGTGCTCTTCCCCCCAAGTTCTTGACCATCCTGAAAGTACCAAATCAGATAAGTGGATGGCAATTGGAAATCAGATAAGTCATAAGTCACACTGCGAGCGGTGCACACATTTAACAATGCAATAAACAGGATCTAACTTCTAAACCTGAGTATGCAGGCAGTAGATACAGCTCATATATAAAAGAAACTTGTTAAAATAACAAAATATCCAGCATAGCTTCCAATAGATTGCACCAGTGTGAATTTAAGCCAATGCAGCAGGCAAACTTTTTCTATGCATCAAAGGTCCAAAGGTGCTAGCATTTATGCCTAATACCAGCATCCAAAGAGAACAAGGCCTATCATCAAGGTGGATACTGTGCATATATATAAATGACTATGAAACTTACGATCTCCACCAGGGGATACATGCCATGTCTCCCCTTGTCGAGAACCAATTCCAGCAAAGAATTTCTCTTCCCATTTGTCCCCCCATTTGGTGCCTAAGTCTGTCTCTGCCCACTTATCTGTCCTGTAATACAAATGAATTGCAGTGGTTACCAATTAACATACATCGGATGTTCCAATCATGATTGAACAGGCAAATAAATTAAAAGTATAAAGAACTTGTGCCTCAAATATGATGCACAATGTAAATGCACAACCTAGACTACAAATTTAGGCCACAATGTGCGCAGCATAAGAAACATGTAATACAATGTAAAGAGTATGGTATAGTGCTTGAAGATAAACTAAAGTACAGTATAACAATAGTCTGCAAAATAGCACTATATATATAGGCTCACCATTTCAATACAAAACCCCGGCCATCATAATGTTCACCCCACCTCTCCCACCAGGATTGTTCATTAAGTCTTCCGTACTTATGAGCACCTTTTTCTGTCCAGCCTTTGGCATCATATTTCTCCCACCTAGGAAAGAAACATGAACACTTCAACAGTTCAAGCAAATATTTTGCAGAACAACTGCAACCAAACCTAAACGAAAGCCTGAGATAACTCTCACCATTTTTCATACCACCCAGCATTTTCTGCTCCTGATTTCGCTTGCTTTTCAGCGCTCCTCTCTATTCTTGCAAGATTGCTGTTTGCACAATGTAAATCATGTTATGATCTACAGTTTACAATGTTGTGCTAGATGGTCATTTATTAACTAATTTGCTTTAATTTCCCTATCTTAAAGAGAATTCAGGATCTTTATTCAAAAGTACAGACCATTATGATCATAACACTAAGCCAGCAATATATCATGTGCCCAGTATGTTTAGAAATTAGAACTACTCTCTGAACAGGATAATTTATGAATCAGCACTGTGATTTTCACTGGATATTCGTGTCAAATATCCCAATCCACAGGAGAGTTTATGTTGTTTTGGTTATAGACAGTTATTGTTCAAACTAAGTTGAACAATCCTAAAGCAGTTGAGCTCACAGAACAAGTTTCCTTCAAACAAAGGTACTAGAACCCAATGGATGGGCCATAAGAGGAATAAGAAAATAATGCATGCTAATTGATAACTGGTGCACATATGATGTGTCCAAAAATCCAATTTGAAGTGTATAGCCATGTCTGGTAATAACAGTCAATAATGTGCTGAATTTCAAATATAAGTAAATAGAGCATGGATATATGGTCAAACAAAATTGTTCCAAACAGACAACAAGAAATTGCAAGCGCCAAGCGCTTAACACAATCAAAGTTCTTTGTTCACAGATGTATAACCAAGGGGTCAACAATTGTTTTCCCCCTAAAACAATTGTTTTCTTCAGCAGGCAGAAACAAAGAACACTAAACTTATTTTTGGTGACAAAATTAGTTAAGCTTCAGTGGAGATTATGTATTTTTGTATTATTTAAGCAAGGAGCTAGTATCATTAAAAAAATGAATTTGCATGCTAATAATTTACCTCCATTCATCTTGGTAAAGAACTTCTTTCCATTTCTCCCACCAAGAATCACCTTCGCCATTCTTCCCAGACTTCTCCGCACCTAATATGAGAGATTTGTAATGAAAAGTCAACGACAGCTGATCAGATATGCAAAAGGAAAAGGGCACACATAAATAAGAAAATTAACTGAATTCTTAGGAAATTTAACAACAAATTACAAAGACCATTTGCAATCAGAGCCTTCATTATAAAGATATTATCATACCTAACTCCTTATATCCGGTCCAATCACTTTTCTCCCACCACTGCCACATAATAAATTATTGAGATCTGTTAGAAAAAATCTTTTTAACAACTCAAGAATTCTGTCCAGCATTGATTAATGTGCCAAAAGAGTTAGCTATGGCCTATGAAATCCTGGGAGATTATAATTCCAAATCCCTATTCTCAGTCAAGTAAGAAAGTGCAAGTTGGATCTATTGCAGAGTGCGCTATAGCTATTGGAACAAGCACGAAACAACTTGCAGGATGGCAGACATATCTTCGATTCTAACTAGTGCCACAAGCATCAACAACAGCTCATTAGCATCAGAAATTACATAAAGAAGTCATTGGAATATAATGGCTACATCCCGGAAATCTTTTCTAGATCCTTCTCATACGAAAATGAGGTGTTTGCACAAAACTGAGATGGTAACTCTTAACTCAGGTGAATCATACAAAGGTATACAACTTGATAAATTTGTACTAGAATATTATCAGTTAAGGGTAAAACAACAGGAACATACCGTCTCTTTCCATTCAGTGGTACCATCATGACTCTGTCCTCCCATCCTAGCCCAGCGACACCTGTACCCATTATCACCACGATCGTCTCCACTCTCCCTGTACCAGGTGCTTCCATCTTCATTTGTCCCAGACTCCTTCACTGCTTCATCCAGAAGGTTGATTCCCCATTCCTTCTCACTAGCAATACCAGTGTCTATAAGGCAGGTGGCAAAGAAACAAATGCATTTCCTTAGCAAAGCTGAAAAATACACTTGGAACTACGGGTCGGGTGTTTCCTTTTGGAGTACACTATGTCTATCACAAAATTTGGAAGTATCAGCAAGGAACCCACCTCTCTTCGGCGGAGTATCACGGGATTGAGGAGCTGGCCCTCTTGGCGTGCACCGTGGATAGAAATTCGAGATCATCGCGTTCTGCCGTGCGCGGCTGCCGCGTTACATGGCGCCGAGGACGGTGGTGTTCGGCGACCTGCCCAAGACGTCGACGGGGAAGACGCAGAAGTTCTTGCTCCGGGAGAAGGCCAGGGCCATGGGAAGCCTGCCTATGCAACGCAAATCCAAGTTGTAGTCTTGTATGCGATTGGTTTTGCTGCCAAGATGACAGCGCCCTGCACGACTACTCCGATATTTTCTGATGATACAGTATTTGGGAAGACCAACACGGATGTTGCATAAATTCCGTGTTAAAACTGAGTCAAGTGCAGCATCATGTAGGATGCACTTAAAAGTAATCATAAAAAAGAATATACCCTCTTATTCGGGGAAAATGAGGAATATACCCTCACCGTTTTTAAACACACCCTCCTCCACTTATATATGAGTTGGTTAATTCATTTTAGTGAACTATCCAACGTCATACATAAATGAAAGGAGTGAATGCATGACATGGACTTTTGAAAATGATATTGAACCATTCAACTTATTTAGAAACTTAATGCAAATATGTAAAATATGTCATGCTTAAAGTATCTCAATACTAAAAACAAGTCGCAACAAAAATAATGATATCAGAGAGAAACTAGTACTAGTTTCGAGCATTTGCCTGAGGCTTGCTAAGATCAATTTTGCTTTATGCAAGGCTTGAAGTGTAGATGGAAGATTGGAAGGTGGGAAGTCCATTCATACTTCCGCATGGTACATTATATATCCATCCAGAACATGTAACGCCTATAACAAAAACATGTGGGATCTTTTTATTTCGAATAATCCTATCTAATGAATATTCCTTTTCAGATGCAGATCGAATACAATACATCGACGTTTTATTCAAGCAGCCGTACAAGTGCCACTCATCCTCTAAAGAACAGAGTCAAAACTCAAATTTCAAAGCTGGATAAACCAGTCATCAAAATCTAAGTTACGACAACAATCATATATCGTATACAACAATCATAGATCGTAGAGAACTCTTTGAAATGTACCATCTAGAGTTGCAGTAGTCTCCAACATCGGTTTTAAAGGGGCGGTGGCGAAGAGGGAAACCGCGGGCATCATCCGAACCAGCGAGAGAGCGATTGATTGCGAATCAGCTCGCGGAAATGAGGAGACATAAATGAGCAAGCCTTTTTTTTCGGGGCTTTTATTTGGATTTGTTTAGGGGTGGGAGATCTTTGCAGGTGGGGGAGAGGAGTGGCGATGAGGAGGAGGAAGGAGAAGAACATGGGGCTTGGGAAGAAGACGAAGGATGCTGGTGGGTCCCGCTTGTCGGTGGGAGTCCAGGTTGGCAGTAATCAGGAGGGGACCCCCCCGATGTGGGCCCACCGCAAGGATGCCACCGTGTGCTAAGCTTGTGGTGATGGGTACGCAGGGAGCCGCACGGTCGGCCCGGCCCAACAAGTTGGCCAGCCTCTCTCCCCTACTCTTCTGGAAACTAATGAAAAAAAGCATTTTATTTTGTTTGAGATAATTCACACACTTTATCTGGAAATGCAGTGTAAAATCGGTAGTGGAATCCCAAGACGTGAGCTCAAATTGTTTTGGCACTCCTACTAGAAGACCCCGTCCCATGTCTTGTGCTGCTTGTGTCTCACGCACACTAGCAAAGATAAAAAGTATTACACGACACTGGTCCCTATATACGCACGTTGGGCTTTTTACTTTGTTGTTACTTTTAATCTTACCAATATTTAGTATTACAAATGGCGGTACCATTTGCTATATTTTGGTGGGATTAAATTTTGATAGTGTCAGACTTCAGTTTAAAGTCTTATGTAGAGTTTTAACAGTGGAAGCTTTGGGATTTTCTAAAACTTCATAAGAAAACAATGATAAGAATTTGTTTAGTCTATTTTTCAACTAAATTTTACAATGCTAAAATTCATTAGAATTATAAATGAAAATAAAGTAAATTTTTTTTAAAATAATGGAAATGGATTGCATCTCTGATCTCTGCCTGTGGGCATACAGCCAAAAAGTCTCGGAAATAAAAAGAAAAGAACTTAAGAAAATATGTGATGGGATAAACCTTCAACTTCTGCTAATAAGATGGTCTACTAAAATAATGTTTTCAAAATCATATATATTCTATCATAAAATTAAATTCCATAAATCACGTACGCTAAAGCATAGTATAGCACTGATCACAGGTCACATGGCCTGGTCTATCTTACGTGGCTCCACGCAAAGTCACAACATGTGGACAAAAAGCGCTCCTGTCCCACGTGGCGACCAACCAGGCGGCTCTACTGAACCCGATCAGGATCAGGCCAGAGATCGTCGCGACAAAAGGCTACGTGGGAAAGCGACTCGCGTGTCTAGCGGCCACGGATCATCCACGTCACGCGCGCGCGAGAGTGAAACGGCCGGCTCACACCACAAGCGCGGCCAGGTGCTGAGGTAACTCGTGGCTCAGCGCGGCCGGTGCAGATGGCGCGGCGCCGTGGAACATGTCTCCTACCTCCCCGGCTTTGGATAAGCATTGACCGTGGAGACACTGACACGGTGACACGCGTGTTACCGTCGAGATTTTTGGAGGCTATCTACGCTTGGCTGTGGTTCCGCGGGCCTCTGCCATGGCCATGGCAGCTTACGTTGTTGTCGTGGAAAAGTGGCAGCATCTGTCCAGTTAAAATGGTTTTGTGTCATCTTTTTTTAGAAGGGTATTTTTACCCGGCCTCTATATCCAATCGGATATGTACAGACTTTTTTTAATAGGAACTTTGCCTACAGAGAACTAGCCCTCAAATAACTCAATCTGAAACTCGCTCCTATGAAGGTTTAAACTCAGGACCTTGGGTACTACTCAGATCACTACATGCCCTTTCACAATGAAAACAATGAAAACAATTGGATATAGAGTTAGTAGGCACTGATGCTGGAAATTAGCACAATGAAAACAAAACTCCAAAATCATTTAAAAATTAAAATTTTTGCAGGCTGATAAGAAAGTGTCGTGACTTTATTATGATCCATGGGCACTTGGTCAGATTAGCCCATTGGCAAGGTCCATAAGAGTTAGTAGGCCAAGACTAACGATCTCCGGTTGGTAGGCCGGTAGCCTTATTGGGCCAAATTACAGCAAGTAAACTTACATTTATTCGTTACAGCGTGGAACGACCTATGCACATCTTTGTTCCGGACCAAACTGCCTGACTACACGCATACACCGTCACGGCACGGACACACACAACTAACTACTGGATGTAGGACTGGCCGGTGATGTCGAGGTCGCGGTCGCCGGTGGACGGCGGCGGCGCGCGCTTGGGCCTGACGGCGGCCTCCTCCGGGCCGTCGGCGCTCTGCGTGGCGCTGGCGCGCGGCCGCGTCGCGTCCCTCCGCCCCTCGTTGGCGTACATCCCGCCGCCGTACGCCTCCCGCGTCAGCGGCTTCATCTCGGAGATGTTGGGCGGCTGGTGCTCCCGCTGCAGCTGCGGCTGCTCGCCGGCGACGAGGTCGACGAGGTCCGGGTCGCTCGAAGGCACCTTGGGCTTCTCCTCCTTGTCCTCCATTGCCTTCTTCGTGTTCGGCACCAGCTTCTCCATCGATCAGTCCCTAGTTGAGTGATTTTCCCTCAAAAAAAGTTGAGTGATGAACAACGGGTACGTTGCTGAAGCTAGCGTCGTTCGCTCTTCGCGCGGGCTTGGTTAAATAGTTTTGGCAATCGATGGACAATGGATTGGTACGAAGTGTCGCGAACGTTCGCGTGCAGGCTTGCGTGCGGGTAAATTAATTATTTGCGGCGTTGCGCCGTGGGGGATCCACGTATCTGCGGGCCTTGCGGCGCTGGGCGGCGCGTGGAGCGCTTGGCGCGCGAGGCGGGGATAGGTCGGTGCCTCGTGGCGCGGACGTGCGACGCGCGGCGGGACGTGGCTGTTGCCGGCGGCTTTTTAGCCCGGCAACCCACACCCGCTCTCTGCGTGCGTGAACTCCCACGCCCACGGTCTCGCCACGCGCGGCTGGGCCGAACAAATTGCCGGAGAGCCATCGGCCTCGGCCACTACCCAATCCATCAAGCCCGGTGCCGCAACGACACCGAAGCTGTGTTTGGATTCAAACTTCCAACTTTTCTTATCACATTAACCTGTCATACACATACAATTTTTCAGTCACATCGTACTAATTTCAACTCAAACTTTTAACTTTAGAAGAAACTAAACACAGCCGAATCGCACACGCAAAAACGCAGCTCCCATGCAAGTAGCCTGTTGCCTAAGCAATTCGGCGGAATGGCGGTGGCGTCTTGCGAGCTACTGTGTTTAGTTTTAAAGTTTTTTTTTTTAAACTTTCAACTTTCTATCACATCAAATATTTCATACATATATAACTTTTCAGTCACATCGTCTCTAATTTTAACCAAATTCAACTTTGGACCAATCTAAACACAGACTAGGAGTTGCAGCGAGTGCGGCGAGTCCGAATTTTCCCGGGTGTTGCACTGAAGTCTGGGAATCTGGGATCAGGCAAAGCATTGAAGCATGGTGGAAGTTTCACTGAAACTGCTTAGTTGATGGCAAGTACGTACAGTACGTCTCTCTCTGAAGGAGGTTGCTGCTGTTCGGATTCCGTATGCTTCGCACAGGCCACTGGAGCTCCCTCTAGCCATTGCTATTACCGTTCCTATTCCAGCGGTCATCATATGCTTGATTCCCTGCGTACGAACGAAACGAACCATGACGAAGCAGAAGCAACATAGCTACGCGTCCAATACGACTTTATTTCGTACGGCTAGTAGGCCCACACGTCAAATAGCAAATCACATAGTAGGAGTATTAGTATATGCTGCTTAACAATGGCACTCTGCAGATGGGCCGAATCTGCTGCAAGTTGTTTAACAGAACTTTTATAATGTGACTGTAACTACTTTAACCTTTTCTCTTAGATAACTTGCTTTACCTTGTCTGTCCATGAGGCTATTGAAAATTTCCATTAAGCTAGCTCTCCCTCCGTTCCAAAATATAAATAATTTTAAATGAATAAGATATATTTCAATACTACGAATCTAAACAAAAGTACTATAATATATTATATTCACGTTTAAAATCTTCTTGTATTTTGAAATGGAACAATCACTGGCTATAGCGAACTGCTCAGCCAATTGATCAGGGAGATGAGGTGTGTGGTCTCCTCGGTGGACGACTCGACTTGAATGGTCGCCTCGCCTCTGCGTTGACGAGAAGTCTATGGTTACTGTCTCTGTTCCCCATTTCAGAGGGTGGACAACCGGACATGCAGAGGAAAATCAAGCAAATCTCTTGTACACTAACGGCCGGCCTACTGACTTTCACGCGGAGTAGTCCACCACCAAGGTCTCTGCTACTCTTGTGGTTAGTGTTGAGTGCTTACAAAATACAGTAGTCTAACAAAGAGCACTGAAACTGACATGACTTAATTTCTGCTGGACATGGACATGGACATGGAGTAGTACCGAACAATTGACAGCGTACCATGCCGTTAATTAGTTGGAATTGTATAATCCTCTAACAATTCCCCTATTCCAAAGGAGGTCCTGAAATGTGTGAATGCATGAAAGGATATCTTCATGGTCATGGATTTGGAATTCAAGTTCTTGTTTTTTTATGTGATGGATGAGTAGTTAGAGCCTAGAGGCTTGGAATTCATACTTTGTTCGTTTGTTTGTTTGTACCGGCACAGTACATTTGAACCGGTCAAGGAAAGAACGAGAAAGAGTGGTACGGTACTTGACTGTCTGTCAGTGTAATGCAACCTTCAAATTCACTACTAGTTTCAACAGGAAAAGAAAAGGCCGCGTGATGCCTAACTAAGCACGTTATTTTTCTTAGCCAAACCACAGAAAATGCATCAACGTACTTCGTTATGACAGGCAGCCTATCGTTTCGCTTATTTTATGCTTATAAACCAAACTTTAAATTTAAAATTTAGTTCTAAGAGAAATTTTAAATCATTGAGAAAGTATATTAAGATATCTAAATTCTATATTAATTTTTTATACCTTCAGGTAATTATTATCAACGTGAATCAAATTTTACATATTTTACCCTAATTTTAAAGTTGATTTTGTGGATTTTTTATCGATTACTTTTCAATCACTACGAACACATATATAAAAGTTTTACTATAAATGATTTTATTTAGTTAGTAATAAACAGTTTAGATATGCATATGTATAAGTGGTCCTGTGGGTGGCACTACTGAACTGTACTAACAAGCTAAGGAAAGTCTATTTATCTCTTGAAAGGATGTTCTCTCCTTTTTCATGTCGCTTAAAATATCACTAAAAATTTTAAAAATAGTAAGATAGATCAATATGTAATATGTCACTACACAAACATGTAGGATTAAATTTAACTTAATACAAGTAGAAAAATTAAATAAATTTAACTATTAATAGAACGTACAATTCATAGTCAAAATTATTATTTTCGTTTCTAATTATATAAATCAAATTTTAATTTACATGTTTGTGGAATGAACATCACATATTGATTTATCGTATCAAAAGATTTTAAATTTTTTGAAGAATTTTTAAATGACGTTAAAAAAGGGAATATGTCCTCAGGAAAAAAAATCCGTCTCCCGTTGATTATACTCTAGAAACTACGTCTAATACTACGCATGCTTTCATATTCTCTTTACATTAGTGATTATATTTTTTTTGTGAGAGCTATATATGGAACCAATCAGCATGCAGTCTTCTGTTTATATCTGTTCAGGACATTCACACAGGCATGCATTAGACACATTTTTCCTTACCAAGTTAAGCACAAGAGCTACTAGAATCATATTCTCATATGCATGACTTCCCAGGCATTTGCCTAACTTACATGTTGTTTATACACCATAAACCTTCATGCGCTTTGCCTGATATAACTTTAGGAAGTAGCTAGGCAAACTCCGATCGCCTTATCCCGTCTGAATTCTTGCTGAAATTCAGGAACTCTGACCGTTTCATGAGGAAATTATTTCATCATTTCTGTCCTGTCAGTTGTGATCGGTGTTTGTACACATAACTAGTACTAGTCGGAACCGAGTTTTGTTCAAATATTTTTGTCACGACCCACCCAATGCGTGTAATGTCGCTGACAAACAGTGAGAAACTATATAAGCTCTTTTGCTCCCATCGGATGACCTAAACAGCAAAAGAAAAAGCCAAAATTTGAATTTTCAAACTTAATTTTGAGATATTTTCAACGTAGTTTCTTTTACAGCATTGGCTTTTAAGTCACCAAGAACACATATATAAAACTTTTACCTATAAATTTATTTTTATTCTCTAATAAGCTGTTTTGGCTTATTAGAAAAAAAGCTAAACGACGAGGCTCAGAAGCTTTAGCTGTTTAGCTCTAGCTGTGTCCAGCTTACTGCTGGCGCTGATGTCCATTTCTCATGGTTAATGCTTGCTTTTTCTCCTCCTTTGGAAACAGTCACCCAGTCCGGTCAGTCAAACGTTTTCCGTCGAGATGTGCACGTGCATTCATTCCGAACATACCGCGAAATTTCATACTGCTACTACAAACAGACGATAATTACTACTCCTAGGTTAATTCATAGTACTATTTTTTTTTCTAAAAAAGAATCGAACTTTGGTTGCAGGACTAATTTTATGGATTTTTTTAATCATTTTGTTTACCATAATAACCCAAAATTCAATCATTCTGGACTGTACTCTCTCCGTTTCATAAAAAACTAACCTAGTACTGGATGTGACACATTCTAGTACTACGAATCTGGACATATATATTCACCTTACTGGAATATGTCATATCCGATATTAGATTCGTTTTTTATAAGATGGAGCTAGGCAGAGCAATTTTGGAATGAAGATAGTAAGTAAAAGTTGTTCAAAACTATTTTAAAAAAAGGTTAAATCTTTAAATCAGATGCTATGCTAATCAGGCAATCTCGTGTTTGAAATTTGCAAAAGGGGCAAAATTAAATAACAAGAACAATTTCCTGGCGAACTGTGTAATTGGTTTTTTCGTCTACATTTAATATTCTATGCATGTATCCAAACATTCGATGTGATAGCGTGAAAAATTTTGTTTGGAAACTAAACAGGCCCCTAATCACCGGCTAAGAGCCCCATTGGTGCCCTAATAAGTCATAGCCAAAGCCAAACTTTTAATTTTCAAACTTAATTTTAAAGTTGATGTTAACACATTTTCAACGTAGTTTCTTTTTCAGCATTAACTCTGAAGACGCTAACATACATATAAAAATTTTACCTATAAATTAATTTTTATCTCTAAGAAGCCGTTTTGGTTTATTAGATAATATGAACAACCTATGAGAACCTGCTAACGATCATAGGTCCGGGATTTCCAATCCTTTGCTGATTGAAGATCTGATTGTTGCAATCCTCTCAAATGGACCAAACGCAAGGGTGACATGGTGTCGAAGCCACGACACTGTGGCTTGTGACTCTTCTTCTTTCTGTTATCGCACCTTTCATGGTACAGTAATTCTAGTCTCTTGCCTGAAATTGAAGTAATTTTTCGTTCTGACTTAACTCCAGTCTCCCGTAAGAAAGTGAAAGGGAAGGTAAAAGCAGGGATAAAATGGAAACCTCATTACCTGTTTTGCTTTCCAGATAGATGTTGGGAGACCATCAAGTCATCGGTAAAACGTGGAACTGACCAACAGTTTCTGTTCTGCCTGTTCATCATTAAATTGCTTAGTTCAAATTCACATTGGGGATGCCTGATCAACAGATAATCTCTCCAGTCGTTTTTCTGCCCATTGAAAAGAAAAGTATTCTAGATGTCACATACCACATGTTTAAAAGCTAGGACTGCCGTGATGCTACCTTAAAAAAGAGGCAATTAATTAGACCACAAGTACTACTATGCACGCATGAAAATGGTAATCTGATGGTAATTACACTTGTCCTACTTCTACATTGATCTGCAATGCTCCATGATCCTTTGTAAGTGTATCTAAGATCCTCGGCAACTTTAAGTCCAAAAACATGTTAAAATCTTTAACAGTAAGATGTTTTTCTTAACAGATTAGTCAGACGAAGATCATCGCCAACCCTTTAGCAAACAAAAGTGTGCAAGTAAAATGAGATGTGGCCGCCTTTCCCGGAATAATACTGCAAGATTAACCAGACGTTACTCTCTCTTCTTCCTTTTCTTAAGAAGGAATAAATTAGGGTTTCATATTACTATCATTCAACTTTATAACTATAGGTTAGCGCGGTATCTCGAAGAGAAACAGAAAAGAATGTAGTACATGACAATGACATCTTTAATTTTGGAATTGGTCGCAATCTCTATCCGACAAGCTTATACCAAGTCCAATATTCCATTGATGTGGACATCGTATATGATCTAGTCCGGTCACAGTTTCGAGAGGCTGAACAATATATAATCGCCTAATTAATAAGACCATGCAGTGTTACATATTGGTTTAGTTAACATGGTATCATTTAATTATATGATCCGATGACAAAGCTGAAGTTTATTGTGGAGTTACAGCAGAAAGTCTAATTAATATGTAGATATCTTTCACGAACGCGCAAAAAGATTGCACGGCAATATATTAGAGGAATAGAGTTTTTGTTACACAACGCAATTGACATTGGCCAGACCAGCCTATGCCAGGGAAGAGAAAAAACAAAGTCAAAAATAAAGGAAGAAAAAGAAAAACTCGTAACGCTACTCCAAACAGCCGGAGGGGGCAGAGCCACGCTACACTCTCAACAAGTCCTCAAAGGAAGCAACGCCCGCTAACAACCACAACCGGCCCTCTGAGAGGATAGACTCTAAAACCACTGAGACCGAAGAGAGCGTAGAGTCAAACACCCTGGAGTTACGTTCCTTCCATAGTTGCCAAGAGACTAGGAGGAACAGGGAGTCGAAGCTGGCACGGAGGTGATCAGGTAAACAAGCCTTAGAAGATGGCCACCAGTCCTGAAGCCAGCTGCTACGGGAAGTATGTAGTCTACATGTAATCAATGGTGTGTGAACGTTACATAATTGTATTGTGTGTGTATCAGTGCTTTTTTTTAGCCACTGATAAAAAACAATACAAACAATACAATTATCTAACATTCACACACCATTGATTACATTTAGACTACTTATCTACGTGGGCAAAATCTCTTATATTTTAATATGGAGGTAGTAGTAATTAATGATAAGTTATGCAAAAAAGCTCACATGTTAAATTCCTCATTTAGACGATATCATTGCTAATTACCTCCCGCATGTTCAGAAGTTACATTCTCGGATGACATGAACTTCGTAAGGAACACTTGATTTCTTATGCGAATCACGAAAATTCTAAACGATCTTAATCAAGTAGTAGAACATGAAGACCAATAAATAAACCGAGAGAATGCCTGCAGAAATGATTGCACTTCAATTATTGAGTAAAACGGATAATTTGTCAAAAAAAAAAACATTGTGTAAACAGATATCGTTTTCAAATTTAAAACTGTGGAATAACTCTCACCCCAGCAGCCAAATTGGAGAGTAACTCATAAATATTCAGCACAGCAAAAAGGAATGAACATGCCATAATGCCATATTGCCATATGTTTAAGGTGAGTGAAAAAAGAGTCAATTTGTGTGACCTGACAAGTCTCCTAATGCACACTCACAAATAAGCAAAACCCTCCAAATTAAATACAGTTAAATAAATTTTACTGTTAAGCCGCCCAGATTATTTTTTACTACTACTGAAGCCAAGCACTGGAGACTGCACTGGTCGTTGTCACCAGTGCTAAGAAATTGCGACCGGTTTTCTCCACGAAACCGCGTTAAAGTATTCAAGCAATGCAATGCCTTTCTTTTCTATATAAGCTCGTTGCCTCCACATCCACAACCATCTCAACCTCACCTCGTCCATCGTCTCCAGTAAAAATCAAGATCGGCAAGCCAAGCCAAGTGCAGAGGCAACCACCACCACCACCACTGGAGCAGAGCGAGCGAGCGAGCGAGCAGAGCACACTGTCATCAATGGCGGCGGCAGTGGCTGTGGCTGGGCCGTCCATGGAGGTGGAGCAGGACCTCCCGGGCTTCCGTTTCCACCCCACGGAGGAGGAGCTCCTCGACTTCTACCTCTCCCGCGTCGTCCTCGGCAAGAAGCTCCACTTCAACATCATCGGCACCCTCAACATCTACCGCC
This sequence comes from Oryza longistaminata, assembly GCA_009805545.1. Lineage (NCBI taxonomy): Eukaryota > Viridiplantae > Streptophyta > Magnoliopsida > Poales > Poaceae > Oryza > Oryza longistaminata. The sequence goes on along the minus strand of CM020180.1, from coordinate 3,727,350 downwards.
ATGATCCCTGGGACCTCCCAGGTAAACACCAACACACAGTGAGAGTTCAGCAAGAACGGAGACAGTGTTTGAGCTGGATGATCTGATGATGATGTGTGTGTGTTTCTTGTAAATGTGCAGGCATGGCGAAGATTGGGGAGAGGGAGTGGTACTTCTTCGTGCCGCGGGACTGGAAGGCCGGGAACGGCGGGCGGCCGAACCGGACGACGGAGCGCGGGTTCTGGAAGGCGACGGGGTCGGACAGGGCGATCCGGAGCTCCGGCGACCCGAAGCGGGTGATCGGGCTCAAGAAGACGCTCGTCTTCTACCAGGGTCGCGCCCCGCGCGGCACCAAGACCGACTGGGTCATGAACGAGTATCGCCTCCCCGACTACGGCGCCGCCCGCGCCGCCGCGCCGCCTCCCAAGGTAAAACTAATGCTCTCTTAGCAATTAACAAGAACAACCAGTTGCAGAGTTAATTATTAGAATGAATCCTTTAAGTGATCGCAAAATATTAGTACTAATGAATTCTTAAAATGGTCACAAAAAAAGATGATCGGAATGAAGTGAGAATGATCATGTCATTTATTTCTTTTTTGAACGAACAATGATCATGTCATATGTAGTACTAGTATTAGAGTATTAGTACATTGGCAGTGAATGCTCTCATTAATTTGGTTGTTTTTGGTGTGAAAATGGGGTGCAATGTAGTCGTTGTCCCAGTAGACTTGCAGTATCAATGATGTAGATATTCCACGAAAGCGCACCAAGCATTAAGAATTAAGAATTGACACGGTTGACTTGGGAGTTGACTGCCTTGATTTTTACCATTGTACATGTAAATTGATACTTATGCGAAGTCTTGACTTGGGAGTTGACTTGGGAGTTTAAATTGTGCTAATATTTACTCAATTTACCATTGTACAATTTAAACTTATGCGAAGTCTTGAATTTTTTTTCTCACGCTGTGTTGTTTGGCTGCAGGAGGACATGGTGCTCTGCAAGATATACCGGAAGGCGACGCCACTGAAGGAGCTGGAGCAGAGAGCCTCGGCAATGGAAGAGATGCAGAGAGGATCAAGTCACGGAGACTACACGGCGACGAGAGCATCCCTCGTCCACGACGCCTCCGCCTCCACCGGCGACGACTACTTCTCGTCGGACGACGTCCACGACAGCGGCTTCCTGATCCAGTCCTCATCCTCGTCGGCGGCGCCGTCCGGCAGCAGCAGCAAGAACGGCGGCGCTGGCGCACCAAGGGAAGCCAAGAAGGAAGAAGCAGACGTCACGGTCACTGTGGCGTCGGCGACGAGCCTACAGCTGCCGAGCCTGCAGCTTCCGGCGATGGACTGGCTGCAGGACCCGTTCCTGACGCAGCTGCGCAGCCCGTGGCAGGACCAGCACTGCCTGTCTCCCTACGCCCATCTGCTCTACTACTAAGCAAGGGGCAGAGAATTGCATTGTGCATCGAAGCAAGAGGAGTCGATCACGATCTCCTGATGCATGTGCAAGAGCAAGAGATCAAATCACCCGTCGACGAAGAACAAGTAGCGTAGAATGGCTAGCTGTGGATTCGATTGTACATATAGTAGTAGCACCGAGATATCAATCAATCTTTTGGTCTTCTCTTAAGATAATATGATGCTTTCTGACTTGACAATGCTAGAATCTCTTATATGACTATGATTCAAGAACTTTATGTTCATGCTTGCGCCGCCAATTTTTTGTGCATCGAGATCGAAACAACAGATCCTAGGAACACAGCGATCCTAGGTTTCCTTTGTTTAAGAAAACCTAACCGTATTTAGGAGGAAGATGTATGGGCCAAATTTTGTGGCGGAGAAGCCCGCTAAACAAACTGGTATTCGGACCACAGCCCGCGATCCAAATTTTGATGGGCCATGTTGGATCATAACCGTTGGTGGTGATCTTTTGTATGGGCCATACGATCGCTAGCAATAGTTACGATATTTGCGAATGGCCACGTTTTAGGGCAAACTTTTGTCGCGGATGCTAATCCGCGACTGGTCGCGCGCGGAGAGGGGGCGGCGGAGAGCAGGCCCCACTAGGAGCAGCAGCAGCAGTGCTAGTAGTCCTAGCTGTGGGCGAGTAGTAGTACTAGTAGATGAGTAGTAGTATAGTGTAGTACTAATAGTATACTAGTAGTAGACTAATAGTAGTAGAGGAGGAGCGGACTGGTCGCGCGCCCGCCCCCACACGCGACCAGTCGCGTGTTAGCTGTCCCCAACTTTTGTGGCCAACAGCCATAAATTGGCCTTGTCTTCTACTACTATCTCTACCTATGTGCTATTCGTTTTATTCGAAAAATTATATAAATATTATTTATTTTATGTGACTTGATTTAGTATTTAAAAAAAATTAAGTACGACTTACTATTATTTTTATGTTTGTATAAAAATTTGAATAATAAGATGAATGGTCAAATGTATATCTAAAAGTCAACAACATTATATATTAAAAACAGAGGGGGTATATTTCTGTCTCTATCTAGACCTCCGCCGCCTTTCCATCTATGCTTTCGACCAACTCCATTGATTTGCTCGTGCTTATGCTTATAAATCAAATTTTGAATTATAAAATTAAATTTTAGAATGATTATATGTTTTTTTTACATAGTTTATTTTACAACATTTTTTTCAAATAGCTAGGTACAGTATATATAAGTTTTAATGATAATTTTCTGAAAAAATAACAAGTAGTTCGTATAGTTATAAGCATAAACGAAACAAATGAAGCCGGTGATCACCAACTATTCTGTCTACTGGTGACACGAGGTGCCCGTCTCTTCCGTGTGCGCGGAAGGTTAATCGTGGTGGAACATGGAAAGAGATCGAGCTTGTGCGTGCCACTAAAGACCCTGATGGATCAGTTCAGCCTGAAAAAATTCCAGATCAAGCTAGGACAAATTAAGGCCTTGTTTAGTTCCAGAATTTTTCTTCAAACTTATAACTTTTCCATCACATCAAAACTTTACTACACACAAACTTCCAACTTTTCCGTCATATCATTCCAATTTCAACCAAACTTTCAATTTTAACGTGAACTAAACACACCTGAGAGTAAATAATTCTTTCTTGTGGTGATGGCGTGATGCCTTATGTCCTGGCCGGCTCGCCTCCCCAGCACAAGCTACACTTTGTTGGTTAAATAGCTTCAGCTACAATATCAACTGTGCACCTTATTCAGAACAACCGAACTTAGTGTTAACCACCACAAATTCCCTTGCATGGTGCCAGTTTCTCTCCTTTTTTTTTCAATTAATGTTACATATACATGTGCCCCCCAAAAAATGCATAATAGAAATGGCAAACCAAATAGTTACAATCACAGGAATCTACAACCAGCACTGCCTGTCTCCCTACGCCCATCTGCTCTACTACTAAGCAAGGGGGCAGAGAATTGCATTGTGCATCGAAGCAAGAGGAGTCGATCACGATCTCCTGATGCATGTGCAAGAGCAAGAGATCAAATCACCCGTCGACGAAGAACAAGTAGCGTAGGATGGCTAGCTGTGGATTCGATTGTACATAGTAGTAGCACCGAGATATCAATCAATCTTTTGGGCCTCTCTTAAGATAATATATGATGCTTTCTGACTCAACAATGCTAGAATATCTTACTAGACTATGGTTCAAGAACTTTATGTTCATGCTTGCGCCGCCAATTTTTTGTGCACCGATTATAACAGATCGAAACAACCGATCCTAGGAACCCAGCAATACAAGAAAGATGTATGGGCCAAATTTTGTGCGCGGAGAAGCCCGCTAAACAAACTGGTGGCTGATTCGAACCACAGCCCGCAGGGGGCACTACTCATCCAATGGGCCAAAATTTCTGCGCAAACAATATTCGCTTTTGACAACCTTCGGAGCGCTGTACGAGTTTGTCAAAGACACTTGCAAGTAAAATATGTTTGATGTACCACTAGCAGAAGACTGATCGACATGCTCCCGCTCCCCCGATCCAGTCTTCGCGACTCTCGCCTCCTGTTTCGGTGGTTGGGGGAGATAGATCCAGTTAGGGGCGCGGCGCCAAGCGGCAACTTTGGCGTCGGGCTAATGGGCTTGTACGTACGGCGAGTGCAGCGCGCGGCAGAGACAGCGCTAGCTCATGATCGCTTATCGCCGTGGGAGCTGAGATGCGAAAGCAATTGAAGAAAATTAACACAGATACCGGTCACACGATCAGTTTAACTAGGGGCATCGTTCCACCAGTAATAATATTATTTCACAATAACATATGAGATAAGCGACCATGTGTCATATACTCATATCTGTTACATGATATCAGCGAACGCTCTCTGCTAGCTTTATTCGTACTAGTATCACGTACATATATACGTATGTACGCGAAGGCTAAGCTAGCCATTAGCAAGCAACCAGCAGCTGTACTAGTACTAGGAGAATCCGCTTATGACGTACTCCCAGTCGATCGTCTCCAGTGCTTAACCTCCTCCGTAGGGCTTCTGGTCCCTGCAGGCTATGTTATCTCCGTATCCTACGCGGAACATGTCGCAGTACCTCTTGTAGTAGCCGACCCGGTCCTTGGCGTTGTCGGTGGAGTAGCCCTTGCCGCACTCTTCACCGCCGTTGATGATGTTGGTGGCCATGCCGTAGCCGGGCAGCCTCCCGGCGCTACGGTCATCGCCGGACGGCGTCCACTGGTTGGTGATTACGTCGTGGCACGACGGCTTGGGTGACTGCGCCGTCATCCAGAACCAGATGGCCGTCCTGAACGCCACCACGGGGTCGCTTGACACCAGGTCGGGGTTGTTCACCAGGTCCAGACCCAACGCGTCCCCGGCTAGCTGGTAGTTGTACTTACTGCATAAGTACATACGAGAGCATGCATCATATCAGATTTATTTTGTATGAGACGATATGTGTTGCAGTAACTTAGAACTGTTTGTGTGCGGGTTTTTTTTTATGAAAGTACTGAGTAAGTTGTATGGGTCCTCGGCCGTAGTAGGGCGGGTCCGTCGGCGTGATCTCGTTCACCCGGCAGTATCCCCAAGCAAAGGGTCCATCAGGAGCAGTTGCCCATCCACCTTTTGTATGGAGTAATCCGTTTAATTTGCAAATAAAAACAGAAGAAATTAAGTGATCTGAAGTGTGAAGGTTGTGACTAGCTTGTGAGTAGTGAGTACTACCTGTAGTTTCGTGGGAGGTCTGGCCAAAGAAAGCGGCGAGCTCGCGCCGGCGGGTTTCGTCGTTGCCGGTCGTGCCGAATCTAGGGAAATCTCCGGCGGCCTTGATGAACGCGTCGTAGGTGTAGAAGGCGCCCTGGCAACCTTGGTCCCCACGGTGGCTCAGCATCGACTCGAACATCGCCCGCGTGATGATCGACCCAACACCCGCCTGCTGCCCGCTGGCGCCGCCGGCCGCCGCGATCAGCAGCGTGGCGCCGGCGAGCGCGAGAAGCCTTCTCATGGCGCAAATCAACAACTTACAAATTCTGTACTGTCAATTGTGTTTCTCGATCGTGTGTGCAGACTGCAGACTGCAGAGCGCACGGCACGGCTTTATATACGACAGTATCGCGCGAGATGGTCGGCTCGATCACTCCGTCCGATTGAACTCAAACGATGTACATGCAACCGTACGAGCTAGATGAGCCCGTCAAGGACGGCACATTCAGTGCAACAGTGACCGCGAGCATTTGGAGCATAGCATGGCGTATGCACGCGGCAGCTTGGGCCGTGTTCAGTTCACCCTTAACTACCCTAAACTTTCAACTTTTCATCATATCATATCACATCAAAAAACTTTCCTACACATATAAACTTTCAACTTTTTTTTTTCAAACTCGTAACTTTCTCCTAACTTCCAACTTTTTTCAGGAACTAAACAAAGCCTTGGAGTTCTAGCAACTCCGGGAGACCGGGACACTGCCAATGCCGAAGACCAAAGCAGTGAGAAGACTGAAGACTTGAGGTCGTCGAGACTGTCATGACGATACAGCCCCTAACCAGCTGCAACCTGGCTGGCCAATTTGCTTTGCCGCGTGCGTGCACACCCTTTGGAAGGCTCGGAATCGTGCAACTAACATTCCGGAATGAAAGTTTATACGGCTTTCACAGCTTATACACCACATCAAAGAAGACCTCAGTCTTTGGAAGCACCGTGTCGCAAACAACAGTCGCCATCAATGGATGAACAAGCTGAGTTAATTTTAGGGCTGTTTCCCAGCCCCTTTTTCTTTTTTTTCTTCTTTTCTATCTTTCTACCTTTTCCTTCTGTTGCTCTGTTTGTTTCTGCCCTTTTTTACCCCTCTACTGTTCTCCCTGTGTTCTCCTACTTTTGTTTTTTTAATCTTTGATTCACCATTAGTAAAATGGTTATAAGGTAAAGCCTCTCTACCTTTTTAAGTAAAAAAAAGGATTTGAGGTCGCCTCTCCTGTATTCGATCTGGGGTTACAAAAGTTTGTATAACCGAGCATAAATTATTAAAGAAATGTACTACCATAAGGGCATCCACAATGTGACCAAAAAGCAGTCCTTATAACTCTATATGGGTACCTTTACCATTGTGGGAGGTGGCATTAGTAAGAGCCATATAAAGCTACCGATAGCTATAAAGACCACCCATATAGATTAAAATATACTATCTCTCTCCTTTTGCTTCTTTCATGAGAGAACTATAGCATTTGGAAGTAATTTTTTTTAGAGCATGGGTCCCATCTTAATGTCAATTGCTATATCTATATACATTGTGGAAATAGAAATAACAAAAGACCACTTATATGGGTCCCACCTATATGGACTACTTGGTCCATATACATTGGTGATGCCCTGATAGTCAAAACAGCTATAGTAGCAGTGCCTGAAAGCAAGACTGGAACCGATAATCAGGATGTGCGTGCACGCATGGACGGATCTAGAAATAGCTTGGTACACGTATAAAAGTTTCTCATATTTTTCTAAAAAAATATTAATAAGTGGTTCGTATAATCGTAAACATAAACGAAACAAATGAGACCGGTGATCAGCATCCATTCTGTCTACTACTGGCGACACGAGGTGCCCGTCTCTTCCATGTGTCTGGAAGGTTAATCGTGGTGGAACATGGAAACAGATCGAGCTCGCGCCTGCCGCATGTCAGATATATAGTACTAAGCCTGCGTTTTCCACGTAAAAATTAGAAATTTGAAGAAATTGAAACAATGTGATAAAAAAGTTAAAAGTTTATGTGTACAGGAAAGTTTGATGTGACGGAAAAGTTGAAAGTTTGAAGAAAAAAAGTTAAAATCTAAACAAGGCCTAAGGGTAGGGGTTATTTTGCAACTGAGGAAGAACTCCCTCCTTTTTAAGATTTCGCTGGGCTACCTTCTTTTCCAGATGAGAGTACATAATTCTTTCTTGGTCTGGTTTAGTTCCCAACTTTTTCTTCGAACTTTTAACTTTTTCATCACATCAAAATTTTTCTACACACACAAACTTTCAACTTTTTTTGTCATATCTCGTTCCAATTTCAATCAAACTTCTAATTTTGACGTAAACTAAACACACCCCTTGTGGTGATGCTTAGTATGTCCTTGCCGGCTCGCCTCCTCAGCACAAGCAACGCTTTGTTGGTTAAATAGCTTCAGCTACAAGATCAACTGTGCACCTTATTCACAACAACCGAACTCTAGTGTTAACCACCACAAATTCCCTTGCATGGTGCCTGTTTCTCTCCTTTTTTTTTCAATTAATGTTACATATACATGTGCCCCCCAAAAAATGCATAATAGAAATGGCAAACCAAATAGTTACAATCACAGGAATCTACAACATCTGGTCCGAAAGAGAGAAAAAATTCTGCAGCACCTTCCCCCCATTACACCCAACTCTTTAACCTGGAATGTATCACAATTTTCTGAAGGAAGAGCAGCACGTCTCAACATAAACCTTTGAGCCGCAAAGGAGACTGAGCAGACGCATCTTTAGACCAGAGACGCTCTTGTCTCTTCTCTTCTAGCTGCGAAGCTTCATTCAACATGTCCATAGCATCACTCTGCATATTTAACTTTGAGAGCGCAACAGCTTGCATATAGAATGCGGTTGGCCAATCAGGGTATACGCACTGCGCTTGCATTGCATCCCGGAGGGCAGCATCAGGTTGGTCAGACATGAGGTGGCATAAGCTCCGTCTAGCGTATACCGTTGGTGATACCATTGTTCCCACATCAACAAACTGCAACCCAAAGAGGAGGTAAAGGAGTGAGATAACTTCAATCTAACGATTTTTTTGTAACACCAGAAGGTTCCTGATATTTGACGTTCCAACCTGTGTGTAACACTCTATGGCTGTCTTAAAATCTTTATCACGAAACGCAAAGTCCCCACGTTTCCTAGCATCCAACATATCCCTCATCTGCTGAGTCCATTCCTGGAACGATAGCTGCAACAGGGAGATTGATGAAGAGATAGATTTCTTAGACAACGATCTGCCGTATGACAGAAATCAAAGTGCTCCAATATTTACCTCATTAGTCCCTTCATCATCTCTGTAATGTGTGGCAACTAGAATCTGATGGATTGCTGTCATGTCCATCCTAGAACAGGCTTCACCCATGGGGGATAGAGGGTGTTGTGGTTGTGGAGCTGGAGCAGGAGCAGGAGCAGGAGGTGCTTCTTCTTCATGCTTTGGAATGCCAAGCATCTCATAGGAAGGCACCTGTTTGTATTTCAAAATAAAATTAGGTCAGTCAAAATATGGCAGCCATAAATTAGTAAAGAAGGCTTAAACCATCAAAGACAGAAAAAAGATTTAGAAAAGTAAGGATAAAAACACAATGGTTACCTCTAGTTTTGTTTGCAAAGGATCAAGTATGGAGACCAGCTTTCCTGTATTGGGACGGTCCCTAGGTTCATACTGTAAACACTGAGAAGCAAGATCTACCAAAGCAGTTGCCTCTTCTGTTGAGTATTTTCCTTCCAAATGTGAGTCCAAGAGCACTTGAATGTTTTTGCCTCTTATCATATCGAGAGCCTGAGTGAAACAAAGCTAATTGTCAATAAGAAAGCACATGTTTTAATTGTTTTAAGCATTGTTACCACTTACGATGTGATTATGCTACCAAGTTACATTTAGAAGTAAAATAATATTTGGAGCAGCTAAGAGTGTTAGTCATACTATGAATTCAAGCAGCAGTCAACCTCTTAATGTTCATGTCTATATAAGTAAAACTCTGTTCTACTGTAGTTGCACAGGAGTGTTGCATCAGCACGATGCAAAAGAAATACATATGCAGAAGCAGAATAGCATTGTATGCCACCTGGCCAAGGTATTTTCAGTATGGATTTCGGACTTCTTATACTGCATTGGAGCTAGGATAAAGAGGAACAAGAAAAGGCATACTTTACTAGCAAAATAAACTTACATGGGAAGGAGGTATGCGCTTTCCACTTAGAAGGTCGAGGAGAACAGTACCAAAGCTGAATATGACACTTTCTGGAGTAACTCTACCTGAAAAAGGAGAATTTACCATGAAGAAATGTAAAAAAAATTACCTTACATTTAGAATGGTTTCCTCTTATATTTGTTATCCTAAGGCTGCCTTTGTGTTAGTCACCCATATGTTTTAGCTGGCTAACTATGAGCTTGACATTTCTTCGCAATCACCTTAAAAAGCACATATCAATGCTTACAAAAGCACTCAGTAGGCAAACAAGATGAATTATTTATTTATCTGGCAGGGAAAAAGAACATGATTATTATGCCTTATTTTGATTATAGGTCCAGTTTGTGCATATGATGTGTCATGCCATTAGAGTGGAAGGTACAGTTCTGTCATCAATGGACGATGGTTAACATCTATAATATTCCTATGAATGCCCAGAGTGTCAAGGACGTCGGAGCCAAGGGTAGCTGGCCCTCGACTACGTAGTTCGTAGTCTCGGTCCGTCGTCGCCGGCGAGGTTTTGCCCCTCAGCCGTCGGCTTGTTGAGAAGAGAAAGAGAGAGATTATGATAATGATCTTGCTTAATTTCTTCTCAGCACGATTACATGCCTATATGGCTAATCCCTTCCTAAACTTAAGGACTTAAGAATAGAAACTAATCTTTCTTTCCTAGTTCAGCCACTTGCGGTTGCCTCCTCCTGCGCGCGCGCCGCACGTTCTGTGGCGCGACGCAAATCACGGCGGCGCCTGTACGTGCGCCCCCACATGACACAGAGTAGGCAATTCAAATAAAAAATTTAGGCATAAAGCAAGAATTACATGCATACAGAAAAAAAAAGAGCAATGTGTATTTATCTATTTAATAAAGAGAAAATCTAAGAAATGTCATTGACAAACATCCAAATCCAATAAATGCCATTGACGAGTGCAAGTTCAATAAAATACCATCGTACAAGCGATTTTGTCCGAGAAATGCCATTGCCGTTAGGGTTCTATCCATCCCGTGTCATTAAATACACTGTTCATCATATAGCACCTAAAGGAGGGATGCTAACGGAACCCTAACGGCGATGGCATTTCTAGGACAAAGTTGCTTGTACGATGTCATTTCATGGAACTCGTACTTGTTGATAACATTTCTTGGAATTGGGCGCTTGTCAATATCATTTCTTGGATTTTCTCCTTAATAAATAGCAGTTCATATCTCAGAGTAAAAAATAGTTTTTAGTCTCAGGGTAAAAGGCATATGTACCATTTCTCAAATACTCTGGAGGTGTATATGCAAGGTTTGTGCTATAACTTTTGCCATCCCTGCTGTTTTTCATCAGGCCAAAGCATGAAAGACGAGGATCACCATTCTGCAAACATAAATACATTAACGATTTAGATAAACGGATAACATCTGGATAACCATGTGAAGGAGAGGTTCATGTGAACAACATCATGGGAAAGCGATTTATTCTTTCATGAGATTCCTAATCATTTCTCCAATCAGCACAATTGGTAAAGAGTTGACATTTTCATTTCTGCCATGTGCTTTCTTCCAGGTACTAGAGATGCCAACAATTTCCACTTCCAATATAAGCATGCAAATCAACAAACAGAGGAAGCATCCAGGATAAGAGCACAAACTAAATTAAATCAGTGCCATTCCGTAGATTGCACACTACTTCTTGCAGGGAGGTATTTGTAGAGATAAATATACTATCCTCACTTCCTCTACCACATGAGACAATCCTACAGAATAAAACATACAAACACCACAAAAGAATTGGTTGCTTACCTCATCAAAAAGGACCCTATATGCATTTAAGTCATGATATAAAGGCCGTTCATTGCTACTGCAGTAGTCAAGTGCTTCAGCAATGTGGTGTGCAACTCTTAAACGCATAGCCCATTCGATAGTCTGGTTTTCCCCTGCAAATGTGTAAAAAAAAAATAATCATGATAAATGAACTGCGATTTAATATCACACAGCTAGTTTGCGCAAATTCAAACTTGCATGAATGGTGAATGCAATTAAGATCACAAAAAGAAGTAATACAGTGCATTATTGTTGAGGTTTTACAGAATTAAGTACTTGCGGCAACTATTACCAATACAGTCCACAGCTCACCCTTCACCACTGCCAGTGTACCCTATTGTCAGGTTGTTCATCAAACATGAAGACAACATATAAAGAAGCCTAAGTTCTCAAGTGAACTACAATCTCCCGTAACCTTAAATGCATAAAAAAGTTACCAACTGCATTGGTCACTGTAATAACAAGACATTTCCAGCTGACAGACTCATAACAACACCAACATTCCATCGAGTGTGTTAAGGAAGCTTGTGTCATAATCAGTTCGACTGACTCAAGATCATTGCCAACAATAACCGAATAAGAACAAGATATGACAAAGGGCAGTCCCAATCATTCGTTCGGTACACCAAATGCAGGAAGCCGGTAGGAGCCAGCAGTTGCTCAAAGCAGACCAATATGTCCTCTTTTGCCAACTTCCACACTAACCAGGAACTACAAGGCAGAAGAATCCAAACTTTTTGCGACCAGTGTTTATCGGATATGGAAAAAAGAAAAGAGTCTCCGGGTGATCAGAAATTCAGAAAGGAACTTATCAAAAGAAAGAGATTCCAATAACTCACAATGGAAGAGGTGCTTGGCTAGGGTGTCGTTGGGCATGAACTCGGCGACGAGAAGCCGCTCGTCCCCATCGCAGCAGTAGCCGATGAGGTTCGCCAGGCGGCGGTGGCGCAGCTTCCCCACCCCCTTGGCCTCCTCCTGCGAACCAAAGCAAATAACCTTAATCTATCGGACTGATGACAGCAAAGACGAATTCTCCAGGCACACCAAGCTCCTCCCGAATCGGGGCGTACCTCGAACTGCTTGGGATCGGGCCACGCCATCTTGGGGAACTTCTTGACGGCGATCGCGCGGCGGGTGCGCTGGAGGCGGCCCCTGTACACGAAATTCGGGGCCTTCTCGCCGCTCTCGGACACGATGTTCTCGGCGGCGAACCCGCCCGTGGCGGCGCGGAGCTCCGCCAGCGAGAACTCCGCGAACGCCGGGACCTCCCCTCTCCCCACGCCCTGCGCCGCCGCCGACCCCGGCGCCTGGTGCTGGTTCAGGGAGAAGGACGGGCGCTGCGGCGGCGCCGGCCTCCCCGGCGGCTTCTCCGGGTGGGTCCCGGCCTGCAGCGACGACCCGCAGCAACCCATCCCAGTCCCCCTCCTGGTCGTCGCCGACTACCTCGCGGGCTCGCTCGCTGCTCCCCCTCGTGCGGCGGTGGCCTGTAGGGCGAGCGAGCGAGTGCGAGGTCGAGTAGGAGGAGTGGTTGCTTTCGACGCGGCGGCCTTTGTACAACACCTGCTCGCTCGAATTTGGGGGGTTCGGGTTTCGTCTCGGTTTTCGCTGCCGCGGTACGCCTAGTACGCCGCTGTGTGTACGTGCGTGCGTGCGCGTGTGCAGTGCAGGGGAGTACGGCCTAAGGCTAGGCCGTGGGCACGGTGATCAGTTGTCTGTCTCCTGTTCACATCTCGGCAAATCTGTGTTTAGATCAAAGTTTGAATCTAAACTCTAGTCTTTTTCCATCACATCAATCTGTCATACACACACAACTTTTTAGTCACATCATCTCTAATTTCAACCAAAATCCAAACTTTGGGCTAAACTAAACACAGCCTAGAGCGAGGGGATGAGCTAAAATGGAGATGTCGGCCCTGTTTGGATCCGGAGGGCTATTAAATAGTCATCCGGAATCTTGTTATTTAGGAGTATTAAACGTAGATTACTGACAAAACCCATTCCATAACCTCTAGGCTATTTTGCGAGACGAATCTAACGAGGTATATTAATCCATGATTTGCTAAAGTGATGCTACAGTATCAGCCGATAATCATGGATTAATATACATCATTGGATTCCTCTCGCAAAATAGCCTAGGGGTTATGGAATCGGTTTTGTCGGTAATCTACGTTTAATACTCATAAATAACAAGATTCCGGAGGGCTATTTCATAGCTCGGAG
>CM020180.1:3699282-3713336 GCA_009805545.1 Oryza longistaminata | reverse complement strand
CGTCGCTACCGTCGACGTGCATCCGAAGCCAAAATCGCCGTGCTCCCGTGAATTCGGCGACCATGTCGCTGCCACGCCGCGGCAACGAGTCTCATGACACGGGCACCTGGAGGCACGAAAGCTAAATTTCCTGATCAGTGCCCACCAGGCCACCGATGTTAATTTTCGCCGATGATACCGTGGCCCTAAGGGCTGGTTGATCTGTGAGTTTGGGATGGTAGATTAGAAACGAGAATACTCATTAGTATATTATTAATTAAGTATTAACTATTATAAATATATATATATATATTATATAATCGTTTAAAAACCCTTTGTATAGAAATTATTTTGACATAAAACGTACAGCGTAACAATTCGGGTAGTACACTAACGAAAAATGAGAAGTTGTTATGAGCAATTTGAACACGAAACACGTTTGACTAAATGGGATGGAGAAATTAGTGCGCATTTACTTCGTTGCCACCTTTAACCCTATTAAATCTTGATAATGTTAGATTTTAGTATGTTTTGATGTTGCCACATTTTGATTTTCTTTAACTTTTTTAGAGAAGGATATTTTTATCCTGCCTCTACACCTAATCGGATATATACACCCTTTTTAAGTTAGAAATTAGCGCTCAAATAACCTAATCTGAAATTCGCTCCTACGTAGCTACTTAGGTCACCGCAACCACTAGGCTACATGTCCTTTCAATTTTGATGGGGTTAGATGTATTTGGTTTAAAGATTTACTTATGATAGAGCTTTTAAAATTGGAAATTTTATAATTGTCAAACTTTGATAAGATAATAATGACAAGAAAAGGTAATTCGATATGGTTAAAAGTAGCAACGAAGTAAATAACCCTTAAAGTTTTACCTTTTAGAATTTAATTAAGTTCTATTCGTAGATGTTAACCAATTGACCATCCATTCTTCCTACGTACCGTTTCGTCTTAATCTCCTATTAATTTATATTTTTCAGTCTTGCCTCTCACAATCCATATCCAAACATACATTCGTTTTCTCGTGAAACTATTTCCACGGATGAAGATGATGTTTTAGTCCTATGAAACTGTTGTTAACTAAACACTGCAGTAACTGATGACGACGTGTTGGCACTTGGCAGCCGAAAAGCAGCAGAAACAGTGCCATCCCGTAGACCTTTTTCGGGGAAAAGCAATCCCGTAGATTAATTCATGGTAGAAGGCTTTTGCCGTAGCAAGTGGCAGCTCAAAATTGGAGTATCCTCCTAAATTGGAACGGGTAAATCCAATGTTTAGGTATTTCTTACTACTAGTCATTCGCTGTCTCCACCTCCTATTAAAGTAGTTGAACTTGAACTCAATTACTCAAGCACAGTGTCTACTGGATATAGTGCTGACAGAAAATGAATATGGTGAAACAGTCAGAGTTTCTGACAGTAAGAATTAGTCCAAGCAAATGCATGCTCCAATAAAATTAGCTCTCGTTTTGGCCAAGGGTTCAAGTTAGTGTTAACTCATTGGAGCAACTCGGTCGTATTTTTTTCCTTTTTATCCAGACTTCATTCTTCAGAAATCCAGGCTAGCATTGTGTTTATACAAAGAATACTTTAGCAATTATTGAATGTAGTGCTCAATACAGAGTCAACAGAATATCAGATTCTTCAGATCCCTCGCTGCCTCGCAAGACCTCATTTGACCTGATCAGCTCAGTCGTTAGTCATCAGTCATCACTCGTCAGTTTGATGGAATTATCCAGTTGCATGCTGTTAGCTTCCGTTCCCATTTCTAACAATCAAAGGAGAAAGAGAAGCTCATGCTTTTTGCCCAGAGGCAGACGAGTAGCCGAGCCAAATATCAGTTGATCCTTAATTTGCACTTAATTGATATTTGATAATTATTTTTTCATTTCAAGTACAAACAGCAAGAGAGGACAATAGAGTGCCCAAGTTGGCAACTTACCCTGTCCATTTTATTTGTGGCTGATCTGGCACGCACCCGGGCAACGACCGTGTCGTTTACTAATCACTCAGCCAGTTCCAAACAATTTACTGCTGCTTAACGGGGACATGTAGCTTTTGTTACTGCTAAAAGTACATGACTTATGACGTGCTACTGTGCTGGTGCCACTGCCACTGTAATTCGTTTATCAATTCATCGTCAGCGGCGCCAGAGCATTGTCTAGCTCTCCTCTCCAGCCTTAGAGCCATCAAAAGATTTTTCTCGAACTCATAGTTAAGATAATCCTCCTCACGTGCACTGACAGCTTACCAGGATAAAATAACCTGATGTGGCAGAAGATTACATCGCGTTAACTGCCAACGAAATCGTTGGATAGTGCTAGTAGATAATAGTATAATGGCTAGCTGCTGTCACTCTCATAGGGTCATTATCAGTATAAAAATGTTCAATGTTTATACACCAGCATCCCCAATTCTCCATCGCCATTGCGATTACTATTCCCGTGCAAAAGACAAGTTGGGAAATTTGCGATACCATTTTTTCTTCTTTTCCCACGAAAACCTTATTAAAGCATATGCCCAAATCAATACTAGCTACGTACTCCCTCTGTCCCACAGTATAAGGGATTTTGAGTTTTTTCTTACAACGTTTGACCGCTCGTCTTATTCAAATTTTTTTTGCAAATATAAAAAACGAAAGGTTGTGCTTAAAGTACCGTAGATAATAAAATAAATCACAAATAAAATAAATAATAATTTCAAAAAAATTTGAATAAGACGAGTGGTCAAACATTACAAGCAAAAACTCAAAATCCCTTATATTATGGGACGAAGGGAGTACATACATATACGTACACACCGGAAGAGCACGGGATTAGCATTTAGCACCAATTCAAGTTAATCATTATTAAATCAGAAAAGAGGGGAATAATCCGGTTATCATGATAACGACATGAACCGAACCATCGATCGATCGCTCACGCACGGATGCATCGAAGTACAGATTAGCATATGGATGCTTCACCTGCCGCACAATAGTAGTAGTACTACTACTCCATTGGCCGGAAGAAATAAGGCGAAAAAGTTGCGGCTCCAGGTGCTCATCCCACGCGGGATTCGAAAAAAATAGTTTTTAGTCTCAGGGTAAAAGGCATATGTACCATTTCTCAAATACTCTGGAGGTGTATATGCAAGGTTTGTGCTATAACTTTTGCCATCCCTGCTGTTTTTCATCAGGCCAAAGCATGAAAGACGAGGATCACCATTCTGCAAACATAAATACATTAACGATTTAGATAAACGGATAACATCTGGATAACCATGTGAAGGAGAGGTTCATGTGAATAACATCATGGGAAAGCGATTTATTCTTTGATGAGATTCCTAATCATTTCTCCAATCAGCACAATTGGTAAAGAGTTGACATTTTCATTTCTGCCATGTGCTTTCTTCCAGGTACTAGAGATGCCAACAATTTCCACTTCCAATATAAGCATGCAAATCAACAAACAGAGGAAGCATCCAGGATAAGAGCACAAACTAAATTAAATCAGTGCCATTCCGTAGATTGCACACTACTTCTTGCAGGGAGGTATTTGTAGAGATAAATATACTATCCTCAGTTCCTCTTCCACATGAGACAATCCTACAGAATAAAACATACAAACACCACAAAAGAATTGGTTGCTTACCTCATCAAAAAGGACCCTATATGCATTTAAGTCATGATATAAAGGCCGTTCATTGCTACTGCAGTAGTCAAGTGCATCAGCAATATGGTGTGCAACTCTTAAACGCATAGCCCATTCGATAGTCTGGTTTTCCCCTGCAAATGTGTAAAAAAAATAATAATCATGATAAATGAACTGCAAATTTAATAACACACAGCTAGTTTGCGCAAATTCAAACTTGCATGAATGGTGAATGCAATTAAGATCACAAAAAGAAGTAATACAGTGCATTATTGTTGAGGTTTTACAGAATTCAGTACTTGCGACAACTATTACCAATACTGTCCACAGCTCACCCTTCACCACTGCCAGTGTACCCTATTGTCAGGTTGTTCATCAAACATAAAGACAACATATAAAGAAGCCTAAGTTCTCAAGTGAACTACAATCTCCCGTAACCTTAAATGCATAAAAAAGTTACCAACTGCATTGGTCACTGTAATAACAAGACATTTCCACATTGGAGACCCTGAATCAGTTTAAGGCATCCATTTGTGTACACATATAGCTGCTGACAGACTCATAACAACACCAACATTCCATCGAGTGTGTTAAGGAAGCTTGTGTCATAATCAGTTCGACTGACTCAAGATCATTGCCAACAATAACCGAATAAGAACAAGATATGACAAAGGGCAGTCCCAATCATTCGTTCGGTACACCAAATGCAGGAAGCCGGTAGGAGCCAGCAGTTGCTCAAAGCAGACCAATATGTCCTCTTTTGCCAACTTCCACACTAACCAGGAACTACAAGGCAGAAGAATCCAAACTTTTTGCGACCAGTGTTTATCGGATATGGAAAAAAGAAAAGAGTCTCCGGGTGATCAGAAATTCAGAAAGGAACTTATCAAAAGAAAGATATTCCAATAACTCACAATGGAAGAGGTGCTTGGCTAGGGTGTCGTTGGGCATGAACTCGGCGACGAGAAGCCGCTCGTCCCCATCGCAGCAGTAGCCGATGAGGTTCGCCAAGCGGCGGTGGCGCAGCTTCCCCACCCCCTTGGCCTCCTCCTGCGAACCAAAGCAAATAACCTTAATCTATCGGACTGATGACAGCAAAGACGAATTCTCCAGGCACACCAAGCTCCTCCCGAATCGGGGCGTACCTCGAACTGCTTGGGATCGGGCCACGCCATCTTGGGGTGGGAAAAAAAAAAAAAAAAGAAGAGGCTGACACATGGGACCCATGTGGGTCCCACGCTGAGTCAGCTCCCACGTAGGACAAAACCGGTGTGCAATACTGTCCTAGGATCTATTGTGACCGGTTTTGATTAGTTAAGGGACGTCAGATATCTGGTTTTGTGGTTTGAGGACGTTTTTTAACTCGATGACAAGTTGAGGGACCTTCGGTGTACTTTTTCCTAGCTCAAAACTGCACGAAGTTATGCAAAGCAGCAAAGGGCGTGTTCTTCTCCTTTTTTTAAAAAAACCATTGGCACAAATACAAACGTTCACAACACGTGCGCTCATCCTTATCTTTATGAGCATGTCCGAACCGATATATTAAAATTGATAAAGTCACCACAATTGATTTACTGTTGATTGATACCTTGCCTACCAATGAAAAAAATAATTATAATGTGTCCTTTGTGGTACATGAATTTGGGCTGATTAGCGGCTCACAAACGAAAAAAGTGGTTAGTATATAATTAAATGACTATTAATTATTAAAATTTTGACAAATATATTATTTAATTTTTAAAGTACCTTTTATATAGAAATTTTTTTACACGAAATATACCGTTTAGTAGTTTTAAAATATGCTAATTAAAAAAACGAGAGTTAGTTGAATTAGGCCTTGTTTAGATCCCCTGATAAAATTTTACACCATGTCATATCGAATGTTTGGATATATGTATGAAGTATTAAATATGGACAAAAAAAATAACTAGTTACACAGATTGCGTGTAACTTGCAAGACGAATCTTTTAAGCCTAATTGCACCATGATTTGACAATGTAATGCTACAGTAAACATTGCTAATGATGGATTAATTCGGCTTAACAAATTCGTCTCACGGTTTACAAGCGGATTCTGTAATTTGTTTTGTTATTAGACTACGTTTAATCCTTCGAATATGTGTCTGTATATCTGATGTAACACGTCAAAACTTTACACCCCTTGCACGGCTGAGTACGAATCACATGAGAAAGGAAATGGCTATACATACAACCAACTTGTACGATCTTTGTCCGACTAGCGCCGAATTGCTACGTGTCTAAGTTCACATGGAGAGATGCCGTGAGTACTGATTGGTGGTCGGATGCGGGTTGTATGGCTCTAGTCGTATGTATAGCAAGACTACATGAGAAATACGTTTCCGATCTTTAGCTGTCCTGTTTGCCTGAACGATCACATCGAAATTTAAGAGTGATCCGATTAGATAGGCACCGGTGTACGTCCTACTAACTCCCAAATGATCACCGTGTCACGTCCTCGAACTAACGCTAACAACGTGCAGAAAATCTCCCTGCATCTCGTGATGGTTCATTGGATCGTAGTGGGCTCCAATAAGTGGGGCTTCCAGGCCCATCTTGCTGGGGCCCAATAGTACCGAAAACGAAAGTAGCACCAAGCTTCCATGCACGACGACAGAAACGAGCGATGACATTGTTGTTTCTTTGGGAAGAAGGACAACACAACCGATCCGTTAGCTTGTCCATTTCGACCCTATTTAAGTGGTGCAAAATGATTGGAGAATTAGTCACCAAAAAAAATAATTGTACTAGTTCTAAGTTCTGATAACACAACTAGTGGCCAACTATGACTAGTTCTATAGAGATGTTGGGTTTCAGATTTTCAGTACAGAGCCGACGCAAGTTCAGTGTTCAGATGCGCCAAATTATACGGATCCGTGCATGCTTCCGATTCTAGTTTAGATCGCGACCTTCTAGCTAGATAAATTATAGGTTGCACAGGTTTGATGAGCACGCTAAAGCTGGGGCATGTACACTGTATTGGTTTGGTTGCAAAGGAAAGATCCGGCTTAAAAGTGCAGCTTCTCTTGACTGAAGATCTTGATTCTGGCTTTAGGTGCATTAACCTTCACAACCACCCAACTTATCTGAAAGATCTAACAGGATGAAAGAGGAACTGATTCTGCGTTTCCGAACAATGAACGGTGCCTGGTACGGCCTAAGGCTAGGCCGTGGGCACGGTGATATGTTGTCTGTCTCCTGTTCACATCTCGGCAAATCTGTGTTTAGATCAAAGTTTGAATCTAAACTCTAGTCTTTTTCCATCACATCAATCTGTCATACACACACAACTTTTTAGTCACATCATCTCTAATTTCAACCAAAATCCAAACTTTGGGCTAAACTAAACACAGCCTAGAGCGAGGGGATGAGCTAAAATGGAGATGTCGGCCCTGTTTGGATCCGGAGGGCTATTAAATAGTCATCCGGAATCTTGTTATTTAGGAGTATTAAACGTAGATTACTGACAAAACCCATTCCATAACCTCTAGGCTATTTTGCGAGACGAATCTAACGAGGTATATTAATCCATGATTTGCTAAAGTGATGCTACAGTATCAGCCGATAATCATGGATTAATATACATCATTGGATTCCTCTCGCAAAATAGCCTAGGGGTTATGGAATCGGTTTTGTCGGTAATCTACGTTTAATACTCATAAATAACAAGATTCCGGAGGGCTATTTAATAGCTCGGAGGATCCAAACAAGGCGTCTTCGTCATCGGTTTGGAACAAATTTTATTTCCTCCGCACCACTACAACATAACACTACATCCACACTCACAAGTGGAAAATACTGCACATACGATGTTTTATTACGATCATAGTACGATCCAACGCCGGACCATCTGCTTATGTAGTTTAGCGTGGGACCGAAACTTGCAACAGCCAACAAACACTAGGAGAGAACATTTATCATAAAACAATAGTAAACAGAATACCGTATGTGTAGCAGCTCTCCTTGCGAGTATGCCCCTAACACACCAAACAAACGAAAACCTATGATACATATATGATCTCACTAAATTTTCGTTGAAATCCTAAAGTTTTTTTCTTGTAATTATACAGTAGACATACGCGTAGCTACACCTACATATATAACACTATACTCACACACCCACGAGTACGTTCCAAAAAAAAAAAGAAACAAGAAACCGACGATATGACCTTGATCTCACTTTTTTTAAGCCAAAAAAATTAGTTCAATACTACAATGATTACTCGGATGTCTATTTTTTGTTTGGTCGTATTAAATATCTTTGAAATCATTGTTTCTCTCACATTGAAATTACACCACGACAACACTAACTATACATAGGTAAACTCCTCTAAAATGTTCCATATATTCAATTCAACGATAGAAACATTCATCCAACTCGCAAAACGCTTTAATGATAGGAAAATAAATGGAACCATATGACATAATTGTTTTGTGTGAGCCTTACAATGATTCATATTGAACAGTTCAGTTGAAGCTGAAATCATGGAAAACACACACATAAATTGTTTGAGATGCTTTGATGGTGTTCTAAGATTCTCTTTGATGTGCCTTTCAAAACATAGTGTTGGAGAAGGAGAGGACATGATGTGAAATGATAACCCTTGTACCTATGTGTTTCCTTTCTTTCAACCAATTCGAGTTATTTTTAGTATGTTATTCACCTTTTTTTTTTCTAGAGAAAGGTTGTCCCACATATTAGCTAAAGACAACAAAATTTTAAATTGGAGGCCTAACTTTGGATTTTATTTTAGTTTTTTCGTCAGGTCTATTTTCTATATTATTTTAAACCAATAATAACACATATATAAAAGTCTCATCCTAAACTATTTTACGTTTCTTGATTCGGTTATTAGTCATGGGCTCCATAGCTCAAACTTTATTTCTCTGTCAAATTTTGATAAGAAATGGTCGAGGGCATCAACCTGTAAGCAGAGCATACGGAAACGACTAGTGAAAACTGAAAACGAACGGTTTGGAGTAATTTCTGATGTTACGTCATGCTTTGGCCCACACTTCCTCTGTTCCTCTAGTATTTTGGTCCATGAGTCAACGGTTTAACTCGTGCTCTCGTTTTTTTTTTTTTTTTGGTTGTTGTTGTTTTTTGATGAGTTCGAAAGGGAAAAGAAAGGACAATAAATCCGTCCGTCGTGGCGACGTACGGAGCCACAGCCACGCGACGTCGCTACCGTCGACGTGCATCCGAAGCCAAAATCGCCGTGCTCCCGTGAATTCGGCGACCATGTCGCTGCCACGCCGCGGCAACGAGTCTCATGACACGGGCACCTGGAGGCACGAAAGCTAAATTTCCTGATCAGTGCCCACCAGGCCACCGAACCGACGTTAAATTTTCACGATGATACCGTGGCCCTAAGGGCTGGTTGATCGTGTGAGTTTGGGATGGTAGATTAGAAACGAGAATACTCATTAGTATATTATTAATTAAGTATTAACTATTATAAATTATATATATATTATATAATCGTTTAAAACACTCTTTGTATAGAATTATTTTTACATAAAACGTACCGCGTGACAATTCGGGTAGTATACTAACGAAAAATGAGAAGTATGTTACGAGCAATTTGAACACGAAACGTTTACTAAATGGGATGGGAGAAATTAGTGCGCTTTACTTCGTTGTCACTTTAACCCTATTAAATCTTGATAATGTCAGATTTTAGTATGTTTTGATGATGCCAAATTTTGATTTGTACTTTTATTTTTTTAGAGAAGGGTATTTGCTACCCGAAAAACGAGAAGTAGTTGTTACACGTAATTTGAACACGAAACATGTTTGACTAAATGGGATGGAGAAATTAGTGCGCATTTACTTCGTTGCCACCTTTAAACCCTATTAAAGCTTGATAATGTCAGATTTTAGTATGTTTTGATGTGCCAAATTTTGATTTTCTTTAAATTTTTTTTAGAGAAGATATTTTTTACCCGGCCTCTACATCCAAGCCGCGAGATATATAACAGCCCTTTTGAAAAATTAGCGATGACCGAATCTAAAATCCGCTCTATGTAGCTTACTCAGGTACTGCTAACCACGTCAGCGGGGCTAATGCTTTTTCAATTTTGATGTGTTGGATGTATTTGGTTTAAAGATTTACCAAGATTATGATAGAGCTTTTAAAATTGGAAATTTTATAATTGTCAACTTGATAAGATAACAATGCCAAGAAAAGGTAATTCGATATGGTTAAAAGTAGCAACGAAGTAAATAACCCTTAGTTTCAACTTTTAGAATCTAATTAAGTTCTAATCGTAGATGTTAAACCAATTGACCACTCCATTCTTCCTACGTACCGTTTTCGTCTTAATCTCCTTATTATTTTATTGTTTCAGTCTTGCTTCTCATAATCCATATCCACCATACATCGTTTTCTCGTGAAACTATTTCTCCACGGATTGAAGATGATGTTTTAGATCGCCTATGAAACTGTTGTTACTAACACATGCATAACTGATGACGACGGTGTTGGCACTTGGCAGCGGAAAAGCGATATTTTTTTTTACAAATAATACGATTTTTAAATGGAGAAATCGCAGAAAATGTATGTCAGTTAGGCGAAATCGTAAGTTTACACCCTATCGATCAACCGTGGTTCGACAGATAACCTATCGATCACCCGTTGGTTCGATAGGTAAAGTAAAAAAAATTTTTAAAAGAAATAATCACTGTGCAGACTGTAAGTACTGGACATACGAAACCCAACGGTCAGTTCGATACGTGATGCTATCGAACACTCGGTTTTATAGGGTGTGCGTGTCGATACACTTCTAGCGTATCAGGTAAGCCGAGAACTATCGTTCGTAGTATTTTTTTTATTTCTTTTACGTGGCGAGTACGTCTGAATGCCGCAGCGACAGGTACGTTGCTCACTGACAGGTTTTCCGATCCAAGATGTTCCGACGTAACCGGAAACGTGCACATGAGCTTGTGATTCGCATAAGGATTGTAAGTGGCCGGACAGGGATGTGTAAAATCCTGTGCAGATGTAGGTTCGCAGGCAGGATACTGTACTGGACAACGTTACCGACTATATTGGTTGCGATTTTCATTAAAATTGTATTATTTCTCAGAAAATTCGCGCGAAAGGCAGCAGACAACAGTGCCATCACTATCCGACCCTTTTTCCGGGGGAAAAGCCATCCCCGTACTTAATCTCATGGTAGACAGACTTTTGCAGTAGCAAGTGGCAGCTCCAAATGGAGTATCGCTCCTAAATTGAAACGGGTAATCCAATGTTTAGGTATTTCTTACTACAGTCATTCGCTGTCTCACCTCCCTATTAAAGTAATTGAACTTGAACTCAATTACTCAAGCCAGTGTCTACTGGATATCAGTGGCGACAGAATGATATGGTGACAAACAGTCAGAGTTTCAGACAGTAAGAATTAGTCAAAGCAAATGCATGCTCCAATAAATGTAGCTCTCAGCCAGGCTACCATTGTGTGTTTATCAAAGAAACTTTAGCAATTTATTGAATGTAGTGCTCAATGCGAGTCAACAGAATATCAGATTCTTCAGATACCCTCGCTGCCTCAGCAAGACCTCATTTGACCTGATACAGCTCAAGTCGTTAGTCGCATCAGTCGATCATCGTCAGTTTGGTGGAATTATCCAGCTTCATGCTGTTAGCTTCCGTTCGCATTTCTAACACATCAAGGAGATAAGAATAAGCTCATGCTTTTTTGCCCAGAGGCCAGACGAGTAGCCGAGCCTAAATATCAGTTGATTCTTATTTGGCACATCACTTGGTATGATTTTGTTAATTAGTTTTGTCATTTCAAGTAAAAACGCAAGAGAGGCACCAATAGAGTGCCCAAGTTTGGCAACTTACCCTGTCCATTTTATTTGTGGCTGATCTGGGGCACGTCACCCGGGCAACGACGCGGTCGTTTACTCTAATCACTCAAGCCAGTTCGCAAAACAATTTACATGCTGCTTAACGGGGACATGTAGTTTTGTTACTGCTAAAAGTACATGACTATCACTGTGCTACTGGTGGGTGCCACTGTAATTCGTTTATTCTATTCATCGTCTGCCGGCGCCAGCCGCATTTCTAGCTCTCCTCTCCTGCCTTAGAGCCACCAAAAGATTTTTTTCTCGAACCTCATAGTTAAGCTAATCCTCCTCACAGTGCACTGACAGTTACGCAGTGATAAAATAACGCCTGATGTGGCAGAAGATTACATCGCGTTAAACTGCAACGAAAATCGTCTGGATAGTGCTAGTGAAAATAGTATAATGGCCTAGCTGCTGTCACTCCTCATAGGGTCATATCAGTATAAAAAATGTTCAATGTTTATAACCAAGCATCACCACAATTCTCCATCGCCATCGCGATTACTATTCCGTGCAAAAGACAAGTTGGGAAATTTTGCGATACCATTTTTCTTCTTTTCCCACGAAAACCTTATTACAAAGCATATGCCCAAATCATTAACTAGCTACGGTACATACATACGTACACACCGGAAGAGCACGGGATTAGCATTTAGCACACAATTCAAGTTAATCATTATTAAAGCAGAAAAGAGGGGAATAATCCGGTTATCATGATAACGACATGAACCGAACCATCGATCGATCGCACACGCACGGATGCATCGAAGTACTCACTCCGTCCCCCAAAAAAAAAAAAAAAGACAACCACTGGTTTCCGTGTCCAACGTTTGACCATTCGTCTTATTTAAAAAAAATTATGAAAAAAATTAAAAAGCAAGTCACGCATAAAATATTAATCATGTTTTATCATCTAGCACAACAATAAAAATATGAATTATAAAAAAATTTCATATAAGACGGACAGTCAAGTTGGACACGCAAACCCATAGTTTGTATTTTTTAGTACGGAGGTAGTAGTACAAATTAGCATATGGAAGCTTCACCTGCCGCACAATAGTAGTAGTACACTACTAGTACTCAGGCTGTGTTTAGTTGGGGAAAAGGAAATTTTTGGTGTCACATCAGACGTTTGACCGGATGTCGGAAGGGGTTTTCGAACAATGAAAAAACTATATTCAGAACTCGCCTGGAAACCGCGAGACGAATCTTTTTGAGCCTACTTAGCCGTCATTAGCACATGTGGGTTACTGTAGCACTTATGGCTAATCTGGCCTAATTAGACTCAAATATTTCGCCTCGGATTTATAGCTAAACTGTGGCAATTGGTTTTTTCTTTTTGTCCACATTTAATACTCTATGCATGCGTTCGAAAGATTCGATGTGATGGGTGAACGGGAAAATTTTTGGGAACTAACTAGCTCTCAATTGGCCGGAAGAAATAAGGGCGAAAAGTTGCGGGGGCTTTGCTTCCAGGTGCTCATCGCCCACGCGGGATTCGCTGCGCTTTGGCGCTTTCGATCATTGCGTGCCCCTCCCCCTCGGCCTGGTGCGTTTGGTTGGACACGTTTCCGCGAGACGGCGAGAGCGGACGTGACGCGCGCGCGCGCGACGTCGCTCACGCAGCATGCGTTTTCTCCCCCCCGTTTTTGCGGCGCCTGGCACCGCGTACGTGCCCCCCGCCCCCGGCGGCATCGCCAACGCCAACGACGAGACAACGCACGCCGCAAGGCGGCGGAGGTTGGAGCTCGGTCTCGTGGGTTTATCAGGTTTACACACGAGACGGCGCGCGCGCGCGCGAAAGAGGAGAGAGAGAGAGAGAGAGACGCCGCGGCCGTACGTGCAGCGTGCAGGTGAAAGACGGGTGGTGGTGGGGAACTCGGCCAGATGCCGGACGAGGCGCCGTACCTGCTGCGGTGGCAGACTGGCAGTGCCAGCGCTAGTCGGACGGCGCGACACGACCCCTGCCTCGGTGGCGCTGAGCTGTGCTGTGTACCGCCAGCCTTGCGGCTGCGGACATCGTGCTGTACCTGTACTTATATCATGCGGCGTCCGTCCCGCTGGCTCCTCTGTTACGTGGGCCGTCACCTCTGGGTTCCGTTCCTCTTCGGCTAACAAGGTAGGTTTAGGCCCATGGGCCTTTTCTTGGTAGCTCAAACTGCGCGAAGTTATGCAAAGCAGCAAAGGGCAATGTTCTTTTTCTCTTTTTTTTAAAAAAACATTGGCACATAATACAAACCTTCACAACGCGTGCGCTCATCCTTATCTTCAATGAGCATGTCTGAACTATACTGAGATTGACAAACTCACCACAATTGTGGTTTACTGTTGATTGGTACCTTGCCTACCAATGAAAAAAATAATTATAACGTGTTCTTTTGGTACATGAGTTTTGGCTGATTAGGGCTCACAACGAAAAACCGTGTTAGTAATATAATTAAATGACTATTAATTATTAAAATTTTGATAAATATATTATTTAATTTTTTAAAGTATCTTTTTATATATAATTTTTTTTCACACGAAATTATACCGTTTAGTAGTTTTAAAAATATGCTAATTAAA
>CM020180.1:3646493-3699257 GCA_009805545.1 Oryza longistaminata | reverse complement strand
TTGAGACCCAATCGTATAGTAAATGTTCAATGTTCCTTTCAGTATATTAGTATTAGGCAAAATTGGTTCTGTAGCACTCAAAGTTTCCATTTTTTGTTTTATAGCACCGGAAGTTCTATGTTTGGTTTAATAGCACCAAATCTTTCCTCCGTTCCTGTTTAGAGATTTTTTCATCGCTCTCTCCCGTTTTCCGTTTTCTTTCACCGTGATTGAGTGCCATGGCTGAGCGAATGGACCAAATTGCCCTTCTTTGATTACGGGATTTGTTTTTGATCTCACGACAAAACGATCGAACCGGAATCATCCCGTCGTCCGTCCTTTGTGGCGACGACCTCTCTCTCCCCGATTGTGGACTCACATTCCTGCAAACAACTCACACAAAGCTAAAACTCTGATAGCTAGTGTCTGTGATGCTCTTTCTGTCTCCCACATGAACCCACACGGCCATTAACTTGCATCAATTCACTGAAATAGAAATTAACTTGTATCAGTGTACTGAACCTGATATTCATTATACGCACTAGAAAGAAACTCACTTACATCATTTACTGAGCTGTGAAAAATCAATAAACATAGTTGCATTTGTTCACTGAAATTACAATCCCTGAAGTTGACTGGGGATCGATGTGGCAGCAAGCAGGAGAAGAGAAGAGACCCTGCCAAGTGACGAGCCATCAGTTATGGGTGAACCAGAAACACGGGTATCCGCCGGTAGTGGAGAGGATGCCGGCGGCCATGAGGATACTAGTAGCCAGACGGATGCCGGTGGCGATGAGGAGACCAGTTGCCAGACGGATGGGGCGCTTGTCGCCTTTCGACAACGGCGGCGGCGGCAGTGGCAGTGGCAGATGGGGCCACACCGGGCCGAGAAGACCAATGTTGCTGGTTCCGAACAGATATGGACCACGAGCAATTGAGGCGACGGCCGACCGGGATGTCTGCGGGAGAAGGAAGGCGAGGAGATGGATGCGGCGAGGCTTAGCCGCTGCCGCCGTGTGTGTGGCAGGAATAGC
This sequence comes from Oryza longistaminata, assembly GCA_009805545.1. Lineage (NCBI taxonomy): Eukaryota > Viridiplantae > Streptophyta > Magnoliopsida > Poales > Poaceae > Oryza > Oryza longistaminata. The sequence goes on along the minus strand of CM020180.1, from coordinate 3,698,244 downwards.
GAGAACGGCGAGGCGAGGGATGACAGAGTCTGGTTCGATCGTTTCGTGGAAATAGAAAATCAATCCCGTAATCACATAAGGGCAAGATGGTCCATTCTCACAGCCATCGCACTCTACCACGGTGAAAAAACGGTAAATGGGAGAGAGCGACGGAAAATCTCTACACAGGAACGGAGGAAAGATTGGGTGCTATTAAACCAAACGGTGAACTTTCGGTGCTATAAAACCAAAAAGGGAAACTTTGAGTGCTATAGAACCAATTTTGCCGTAGTATTTAAGTGCTAAAAATAACTGAAAAGACATAACTATAGAATGCAGCCGCAAAGCCTGCATCAAAGGACCTAAACGCCAGCTTAAATAGAAAGACAATTTGGTAAGTTCGATTCCAACGTGATACATTAACTCCTTGACCCAATTCCATGTGATGCCAAACCGACCGAACCCTTACGCGATTTAACAAAGATTCATCTTTGCGATTGAAAAATGCATGGGAATAAAAAGCAGAGGCCTCACATGCTCAGCTTAACGGTTATCTTTCAGTTCAGACCCAAACCCTGCATGGCTGCGTATAGCTGGAAAATGAGACGGGAATAAAATTGCAGCTGAATCCATATACACATTTGGTATTTAGCAATTGACATTAACTCGCATCCAAATCAAGGTCTAATTAACATAAGTTTATATGGTTGCTGCTGTCACTTAAGAATCAGAAAGCAACCACTGAATTTGAGGAATCCATGAAAGTGAGGTTGTGTAGACATTTGATTTGAAGGCTAATAACTAAATTTTACTGAATATTTCACCTAAACACAATTCCATTCCATTGTGAAACGATCCTATACATCATGTACGCAACCTACCAAAAGCTAAGAAGAATGATGTCAAACAAATCCGCATTGTCCTGATCACTAATCTTCAGGAATTTCCCTCCAGAGAAGATCAAAAGCACGGCGCAGTACGTTGACGAGTGACACCCTCGCGTTCACGAGCGCCCGGTACACCTGCTCGCAGCCGTCTTCCGCCGCCACGACGCACTCCTCCAGCCTGAGCAGCCGATCCATGGCCGCCTTCCTTTCCTCCTCTTCCTCATCGATGCATTCGTCAATGCGTCTCCTTTGCGCCTGCGCCGGACTCGCATGCCAGCGACCGACACCGTGCGCCCGCCGCCACCCGCAGGAGGTCGGCCACCCACCACACCGGCGCGACCGCGACCTTCGCGGGAGAGGCTGCGGTCGGGGACGCCAACGACCGCGAGGCAGAGGAGGCGGAGGCGGATGCGAGCCCCGGCAAGATGGAGGCGGAAGCGGCCGCCGCCGCGCACGTGGCGGCCCGACGGCCTCGGCTAGCGCGGCCTCGCCGGAGTCGGACGTCGCTGCGGCGGAGAGAGGCAAGCGTAGGAGAGGTCACGCAATGTAGAGGCGAGGCGGGAGAGGTCGCGGTCGAGCGGCGGCGCGCGCGCAGCGCGGCGGCGAGGCGGGTGGCGTCGCGCGGCGGGAGCGCGGCGTGGGCCTCGGCGAGGAGCTGCTTGAGCGCCAGGAGCGCCTCGCGGAAGCACCCGTGCGCGTCGGCGAGGAGAGGAGGTCGTCCAGCAGCCGCTCCGTCCACGCCGCCGCCCTCGCCTTGCGCGGCGGCCGGAGCGGGTCCTGCGCCTGCGGGTGGTGGAGCAGCTCCGTCAAGCCCGCCAAGAGCCGCGCCAGGTGGCCGACCCCTTCGCCGATCCACTGCGTGCCAGCCTGCGCCGGCGCCTCATCAGTCCACCCGAGGAGAGCACTCGCCGACTCGTGCAGGCCGGCGACGACCGGGTGGAAGCGGCCGGGGAGGCTAGCGGAGCGGGCGCGGGAGTACGATAACTTCTTGTGCCTCGTCCGGCGGAGGTAGGACGATGCCTTGGGGATGGTGAGCGCGGTGAGCCGTCGGCGGAATCCCGCTGCCATTTGCTGCGTCGTGCACCTCCGGCTTGCTCGAGAAGCTGTTGTGTCCTTCCCGGCGTCGCGCGCTCGCGGTGGCGGTATGGGCTTTTGCTGTGCGATCGAGTTGGTGATGGTGGTGGTGGTGGCCGTGGTGTGGCAAGTGGATCGCGCGGGCGTTTTTATAGGGTGGTGTGGTGTGGATTGGTAGAGCCCGCACGGGTGGGACTTGGGAGGGGGTGTGGTCTTGTATACTGTGTTCGGCAGCTAGCCAGGCGCCAGTGGCGGAGTGGCGCGAGTAGGAGTTGGATTTTTCACTCCCCCCTTGAGCTTTGGGCAGCATCAGCTTACGATACAAGATTCTGAAGTCCGTCCTGAAGGGTATAACCACCGTGTTCAACAAGCTAGGGAGAGCAGCGGACTACAGGATTCTTCTGGTAATCTGGCCAGTTAGAGCAAGTTCAATAGTATAGCTAACTACTAGCTCCAATTCATCTATAGCCAATCTAATAGCTCATTCATACAATAGTTGCATACTACACTATTAATATCTAGTCCCACCTGTCATAGACACACTGCGTCTTGTAGTCCGTGCTACAGCTGACTACAAATCTGTAGCCCGCTGCTCTACTCTCTCCTGATTTATCTCCTTAAAATATGTTTACAGCTGGCTTATAGCCTGCTATTGTACCTGCTCTTAGGACAAGATAGTGTACTGTGTCTTCTTTTCGTACTACTGTTCTGGGCCACTTCGATAAGTTTATTTGTTTCTTTCTAGGGTAAATTTTCTCGTTTAACGAACCATTTTGCAGTGGCCTCATTTCCTTTGCTTGTGCAGCAGGGTAGTACATTAATGGAGAGTGAAAATTGAAAAGTCAGTGCCAACGTCCTGTGGCTTGCAAACAGTAATGCCGTTTTGTAGCTACTCAGGCTGTGTTTAGATCTAAAGTTTGGATCTAAACTTCAGTCCTTTTCCATCACATCAACCTGTCATACACACACAACTTTTCAGTCACATCATCTCCAATTTCAACCAAAATCCAAACTTTGGATCCAACTAAACACAGCCTCAGATGAAGTAACTCCTTTTTTTTTTCACGAACGACATACTCCTACTATATTAGCACATGGAGTAACTCTTATGTACCAAAATATCACATGTAACATAAAAAATATCCCATGTAAAAATTACTCACACGTACTAGAAAATACCATAGATGTAAATGATTCTCCTATATGAGGAAGTAGGATAATCCAGGGCCGGATCTACCACCCGGCCACCCCGAGCAGATGCCCGGGTTTATCGACGGATAATCCATTAAAATATCATATAATTAGAAATTTTCAAATAGAATTCCTATATTAAATACTAGTTATAGTGAGGTTTGTCCGGACTTAAAAATATTTCAGATCCGCGCTTGCGCCATGCTTGAATTGATAGGTCATTTTCGTTTTTGGACTAAATATTTTTATATAAATTCAAACTCGCTCCAAGCGTCTTGGACTCTTGTTTGGATTGCACAAGTCTACAGGTGCAAATTGGCATATCTATCTTGCATCGCACGGAGAGTAAAGTTGGTTTAGGCTGTTTTAGATTCAAAGTTTGGATCCAAACTTCAGTCATTTTCCATCACATCAATCTGTCATACACACAACTTTTCAGTCACATCATCTCCAATTTCAACCAAAATCCAAACTTTGCGCTGAACTAAACACAGCCTTAGGGCAAGTACTATGAGCCTCTACACATTGCCCCTAAATTTGCCACATAAAATTAGATGATGAGGTGGAGGAGAGAAGTTAGGAGAGAGAGAATGAGCCACCCCTCATGCAAGGGGCAACCTCTACACAATCTCTAAGAAAAGTGCAAGATGATATGAGAGTAGACTAATATTGGGTTTTGTGTATTAGATGTGATATATTGTATGTGTTGCCTCTTAATTAATGAGAAGATGACATGCTCTAAATTAGATGTGGTATCCACCTCCACTATAAAACTTGCCCTTAGGCCTCCTGTGCCTGTGGCGCGGGCCCTGCCACCCGGTGTGGGAGCACCTGGTGGGTGGCGCCCCACGGCCGGCCAGGGTTTACCTTACCGCCGGGGCCGGGGTTACCGCGCCCCGGCGGTAAGCACGGTTACCGCGCGGTAACCGCGATAACCGTGAAAAACCGTACAAAACCGTGCAAAATTTATCAAAAATTTAAATTATTTTTTAAATTTATTTGTATTTAAGAAGGTTATCGCGGTATTTATATTACCGCACCCCGCGGTAACCGCGCGGTGGTAAGGTAAACCTGGTCCCGGCCAATATGTGCATTCGCCATTGCCATCGCCTCGATCGATTGGTGGGGGCGGAACGGATGCGGATGGATGCACTGCACTGGCGCAGCGTCCCATCTGGGGCGGGGCCTCTCGGGCTCGTGCGATGGGGACGTTTGACACCGGTTGGCCTGCGCTGCAAGGAGAGAAATCGATCGATCGATCGATCGCCATATCTCGCGACTTCAATGCTCATCTTCGTCTGGTGCAATGCAAATGGAGGGGGGCGGGGCCGTACGAGCAGCAAATCATTGCGATCGACTTGCCAGCCGCTGGCACTGGCCTTGCTGCTACTCCATACCGTCCTCGATAGTTCCATGTGGGGTTCATCCCTACATGTATCGATCGATCGATCGATCGATCGGACTGTGAGACGATGAAATCAATCATTGGGTTTGGGTTGGTGTCCCTTTCTGAATCCATGCATCTTGCGCAGTATTATTTCCTTTGGTGTTATTTGGCTGGATCGATGTGATCAACTCTATAGATCAAGACCTTTGGTGTTATTTGTGCAGAACTAGTTCGCTGCAGGCTTGTTTCCAAGCTCCCCTGCATGCAGGCTGGTTGGAGTATCTAGATAGCTGACCATCTCTCGTTGCCCTGTCACGATCCTTTTCGTCCGTTTGCACATCCGCACTGAGCTTTTTCCAGGTTTTCCTATGTCCTGCTTATTACTGACGATGCATTATATTTGACTCCCCCTGAATCTGGAAGGAAAAATCCTTGACCACATGTTAGTATTTGCAGACTACGGCTGATATAATTCTAACACAAAGGCCGTTTGATGGCTCTTATGTATGGATCAAATTATATTATACTACTACGATTTTGTGCTACTACAACCTATGCTTGTGATTTTTAGTTAGTATTAGTACTTGCTTCATTCAACCTTTGTTTAGGGATTCCAATGAGATACTCTAGATAAACTCATAAACATATAGATCTACACACATGAAAGCGTGCAACAAAAGAATTGCCGCACCATGGCCTACCAGTACCAGGGACAATGAAGAGCATAACAGGCGGTACAATAAACAGTGTATCAGATGCATTGCACTGCAAATAATTTAATGAACGCCAACTGTGCTCTGATTAATCTACAAATCTCAAGGTGTTTTTGTAGAGTGGGGCTATTAGCTCTCTCGATGTTAAAGGCTAGCATGCGACGTGTCCTCCTGCCAGCAGCGCCATCCATCCTTGTCACTTAGCAGGTGACATACTATCTTCATCATCATCATCAATTGATCATTATCAAATTGGTCAGCAGGATCAGCTGAACGACCTGTTAATTAATGACACCCTCTTTACGCACATAAACACATTAAGGATCACGAGATGCTGATGTAAAGCATTCTAGAGACTGGATAATTTATGTAGTACTAGTACTTATATTGTGCACGGATTAAAGCTCAAGTTACAGCAAATGCTTTTCGTAGGCAAAATCGCAAAAGTTACTGACATGACTGAAGATTATCCAGACCAGCTTCTAGCTTCAGATCATACTGGAGGGGTGGCTTCAGATCATACTGGATAGAATCTCCAACCTGAACGTTGAAGTCTGCAGTAGTAGTCAACAAGAAATCCAATCGTATCGTCCATCGTTTGCAGTGAAGCCAATTTGACTTGGTTGGGGTTCGTGAATGTCGTTGCATGTAGTTTGAGAAGCAGCCAAGAGTATGTGACTGTGAGAGAGCGACTGGAATGAATACGCAGATTCTTTTATGTCAAACGCCACCGGCCGCCGATTTGGTCGGCTGAGTTAGTTAATCACGGCTGCGGCATCTGTCTCTAGAATGTGAGCATGTTCGTCTAGCGGAAAAAATCTATCGATGAATGCAGCCATGTGCTGCAGCTATCAAGCTTGACAATACTAGAGAACTGGTATCCCGGTATCGCAGGAGATCGCCAGATCTGCATGAGTGCAAACAATTGTAACCGACAATACTAATCTGCATGAGTGCAAAGAATTAACTAATACCATTATCAAATTTAGTATTTATTTAAAGCTTAGTGGCTAATTGCACACCTGCGCGCATTTTCAGTAATCTGAACATGACAACATACTTGTGTGTGGATTCTGAATTTCTGAGACTGAAATTGGCATTGGTGCAAGCAGCGGAGAACAGGTGGGCTTGAACACGAGCAACAAGAGGTCTCAGAAGTAAGAGCCCAATCTAAAACGGCCCAAGATAATAACCCACTGACGGCCCAATATAAAGCAGCCCAAGCCGCCAGCCGCCGGCCGAAACACCTAAGCCCCTGCCGTCGCCGACTTCTCGTGCGCAAACAGTGCGGTTGCTCGCGCACTACGCCGGCGGGCGGCGGCGGCGGCGGCGGCGGCTGGGGAGTACGGGAGACGCCGGACTACTAGCCTCGCATCCTCCTCCCTCGAGTTCGCCGCGGGACCGTGCCATCCTCGTCGGAGCCCGGAAGCGTACGGCCCAGGGGACTCGAGCTTCTCCGCCCTCTTGTCCTTCGGTCAGCACCGACGCCGCCGTCTCGCTCGCTCGCTTGATCGAGCCGTTGCTTGTGGCCGGAGGAAAGGTATACTCCCTCGTTTCGATTTGTAGCTGTAGCTTCGCGGCCCGTTAGAAGTGTTTCCCATACACGCTACGAGTATCATCAGGTTGTTTGTCAGATATGGGATTAGGCTGCTGTTGTAGTTGAGATGTGATCCTTTTGCTGTATGTTCTGCACTCTGTTTCCATGTTGGTGTAAGCAGCTTGCATTTGGATTGAGGAGAGATTTGCGAGGCAAACGTAGTGGTTGCCTTTGTAGGGGGTTGCTTTTACTGTCTAGGTAGTTCCTCAATTTAGCGAAGCAATTTTGGCAGCTCGTTTGATTTTTTTTTATTTGGGGATTCAAGTCGATCCGTTATCAAACTCCTCAAATTAGCACTAGCGTTTACTAAGTAGGTTGTTCATATGGATTTCCCCCACTGTCTTCAATCCTTTGGTATAGTAGTGTTTTTTTGGGAACGGATCTGGTAGAGAGAATCTGAAACCTATAAATAAAGGGTACAAAAAGCTACTGTGAATCTACGATGCAGTCATGATTGAATGATAAAATAAAATGCATGATGACTGTATTAATAAGGGGAACAAAAGTTGAAAACTGCCAAAGCGATATAATGATCTGCTTATCTATGTTTTGTGTTGTGAAGGAGCTTGATGAGGGTTTATGTGTAACTGCTTCTGTAGATTCGATGCTTATAGGACATCCTTGTTTATGGACGCTGTTATTGGCTGTTAAACAGTGTATCTAACAAATGTTTGTTTTCTTAACCTTTAGGGCTCAGCAGTCAATATGGCTGGCTCATTCATTACTGGGGCTTTAATGTAAGTAGCAGCAGTTTTTGTACAAAAGTACTGCAGTAGGTAATGGTTTTGGTCTACTACATGTTTGTTATTACCTATTTTGCAGGCTTATTCTTGGATATGCATATCCAGCCTATGATTGCTACAAGACGGTGGAACTGAACAAGCCTGAGATCGAGAAGTTGCGGTTCTGGTGTCAGTACTGGTATGCTTTTTTATGCCCTTTTGTTTCATTTTGGACTATCATTCTTGGATTTCTTATGCTTGACCTCAGCTGTGTGATCATGGCTTTTGCAGGATTTTACTTGCTGTTCTAACTGTTTTTGATAGAGTTGGAGATAATTTTGTATCATGGTAAGTTGACCATTTGGAATTGTATTTTTTAAGGTGTAACAGTAAAGGGGAAATCTTACCTGCTTGCTGATGATAATTTTGTTTGCGTGTAGGTTGCCAATGTACAGTGAAGCAAAGCTGGCATTTGTCGTATTTTTGTGGTATCCCAAAACACTGGTATGGTACTCTAGTATTTCAAACTGCTAGAAGAATCTATCTCTTGTTTGTTGGTAACACAGGTTGATTTCAGGGGACTGACTATGTGTATGAATCATTCTTCAAACCGTGCATTGCAAAATACGAAGCTGATATCGATCACAATCTGCTTGAGTTGAGGACTAGAGCTTGCGACATGGCGGTTCTTTACTTCCAGAAGGTTTCCAACTATGGTCAGACAAGGCTTTATGAAATCTTGCAATATGTTGCTTCACAGTCACAAACTCAAACATCTCGCCCGCAGGTATCTTTTAAAACGTTGATGTTACTCCCCAGTCCATTTATGTATTTTTGCTTCTAGTATAGTTTGATCTGTTCGTGGTATATATATATATATATATATTAACACTAGCCTCATTCTTGTTATGATCTTTTACTACAGTAGGTGACTTGAGAAGCTTGGATTACCTCCTTATTGAATTACTAAATGTTGCACTCTTTAACCATGCCATTTATAAGGCGGTGTCAACCATTTTTGTTTGTTAGTGCACGATAGAGTTGTTATTTGAGCACATGGTGATGTTTACTGTTCTAGTATTAATGTCTTGTTCACCAGTTGTAGGATTCAAATGATTGTTTGCACCTCTATATATTTACTCCCTCTATCCCATAATATAAGGGATTTTGGAGGGGATGTACATGGTCCTAGGATGTATCACATCCCTCCAAAATCCCCTATATTATGGGATGGAGGGAGTAGCGAGCATGTGTGACAGTTTATATTTGTGTGACTGACATACTGACTTCACTGCAACCCTTCTATTCTGCAGGCACGTCAACAGCAGCAGCGCCCACCACCAGCACAGACTCGGCAAGTGAACCCTGCACCTCAGCCTGTTCCTGCACCTTCGGTGCCTCCACTGCCACCACAACCCACCCAAGCTCCTCCTGCTCCACCAAGGAACCAAACGCAGGATACAACTCCAGTTCCTGTTCCTCCTCCTGGTGCAGAGTCTCCTGCCCAGCCACAGGCACAAGCTTGTCCTCCTCAAGCTAACGCCAGCGACGGCCCTCAGAACACTGAAGCTATGCAGATTGATCCATCTGGTCCATCAACAAGCAACGCACGTCAGTCATCAATACCGGACGAAGATACGCTCATCCAGGAGGCTATTCGGATGACGAGGGGCCGGCTTAGGAGGCGCACGGCCGGGTCTGGACCTCCGCCAAGTTAGAACCTACACCAAGGGTGATCTCGACGCACCATTCGCTCTATGCTGGGATGATTCTGCACCTTCGTGCGTTCAACTGATGAAGTCAGAAGGAAATGCTGGGTTGGTGAAACGTGATTCAAATATTTCAGTTCCTCCTGGAGTGAACGCACACATTCCTCCTCTTGATGTGATGCCTGTTGCTGTCGTCTCACTACTCCCAATTGTGCATAATAGAGGCAATGATGACATATATCAGTAGCTTGGCATGTCGAATGCATCAAGATGGGTCGAACTTGTCCATGAGGAGTCAGGTCCGTCATATTTGAATTTTGAAAAGTTCAACATGCCAAAGTATGCGTGACTGACTTGCCGAAAATCATCACAAAAATCAAATGGGTAATTAGTATAGTTGATCTTGATCCCTTTGTTTTTAATTGATCTTTTTGTTCCTGTACTCTTATTTTGTCTGATTTCCTACTAACGTGAGCAAGCCAAATTTGGATGAATCATATCGGTGGTAAGTAACTGCGTACAGGCTACATCCAAAACCAGTCATTTTCAAACCTAAACACATAAACGGACAAGGATATTGAAAGGCCGGATAAGTATTGGATTCTTGGCCTCTCAATGGTACTGTTATATCTTGGCCCACTGACGTCAAAACGTTTGTATCCTCCTGGCTGCAGGCTGTAATCCGTAGATTAAGGCCCAGAAAAACCTAAGCCCGGTTTTTTTTTTCCAGATTCCGGTTTAGATCAATAATATTTTTCCAGATTCTTCTGCTGATTAAACTGCTTCATCTGAAATTAGGTGTTCCAAATGGAGATTCATGCACTGTCTAGAACATGGTATTTATATTTTGTTTCATATATATGCGGTAACAGGTAACTGAACTGTTCCATATAAATTTCATCTGAGTTGGCAAATTGTTCCCTGCCATGTGGCTGATAGTAGGCCGATATATGCACAAAGGCTATAGTCGATGTGATCTGAGACCATCTTCTGCAAGGTAGTTGCGTGCTGATCAACGACACCAAAGCTTTCTTTCCGAGCGTCTAGGTTAAGCGAGATTTATCATGATGTGGCTATGTCATCTTGAGGTAACACGTCTGAGCCTGACTTATCACTATGTTTTACAATATAAACACCACCTAAAATCAATCATTGCCCTATTCACTGTTACTTTGTTTTTGGCTGGCCCAAGTATTACCTAGTCAAGCTATGAACACTGGTTGGGGTCCTGAGAATCTGAACCCAAGTCATACTGAAGATGAAACAACATGTGTCGCCATAACAACATAGTATTTACTGATATCATGCATACACATAAAATTTCTGCAAACGTCAGATCGTTATTTATGTCTTCACACTTCAGTCAATTTTTTAAAACTAAATATTGTCTTCAGTCAAATTAAGAGGCTCTCTGTTCATATTTTCTCTTCAGGTTTTGTTAATACAGTCGCCACCAACTCCTCCTGCTTGAACAACAGTGACCCACTTATGCGTGATTGTGTGACACCGCATCCTTCAGAAAGTAACATCACCGATTTCTCTGAAACATCATCTCAATAATCTAATATAGAGTAGCTATCGTCATAATTTAAGTAGCATCTTTGCAAACTTCAGCTTGAATACTTGGGCTAGCAACCTACGTCGGCAGATGAAATAAACTATCAGTTTTATGCTAGTGATTCGTTAGCCAACAAAGTGAAAAAGAAATGTTGCAACCATTTTGTCACTTGGCTCTGTTCGTAGTAGTTATATTCGATTGGGGTTGCATGATATATATTTCTATCTTGTCATGAGCAAAACAAAAATGTCACCTAATAACTGTCACATTGGTGTTAGCACAATTACAAAACTACAATGGAGATACCGTTGGTTTAGGTAGGCCACCAATTTCTCTTCACAAGTCACAAGATGGAGTTCATGGCTCCCAAATAAATCCACTCATGAAGCTGATGCGTACTTGCCCCATCTGTTTCACTAGTTGCGTCCTAATATTTTTAGATAAAGAAAAAAATAATAAGAACGCCCTGTCCTACTAATGGATAAGAAGCTCAGAACTATGCACAGTACTCATGATTCTGACCTGTGATTTCTGTTATCCGAAACAGAATCAGAATATTACAAATCAGCTGTCCATTTTTTTGTTCACTGAACCAAACGAGAACATTATTAGCTTTTGGCTCTTAGGATTATCCTAATGTCTGAATGCATGATAAGACTTAATATATATCTACTAAGTACAAGACTTGCCTCTGCTAACTTGGCAACAGCTCTTCAATACTACTGTCACTAGTATTTCTGTGCACCTAAATGAGCAACCATCTGAAACACCTAACCAGAATTGTACTTCTGAATCTAATTGGGCAAGAACATGGACCTCAAACCAAAGGCTCATGTGTGGAAACAAGCAAACAGAGATAGTAACAAGAACTATTCAAAACTACCCTTCGTGATTAAAATTCAGTTGTTCATTTGGAGTTCTCCTAACCACTAGATTCGAGTCCTCTTTCTTGTGCTGGTCGGCTCGTATGATGATTGATTATACGGCAGCAAAATGCCAAGTGTTGGAGGTTACTGAATTCCTACTGCAAGCTAAGCACAAGGGGACAGCGAATTATACCGCCGGGCCGGCCGCTCTGTCTCACTCGAGGCTCTCACACATGACATACCTGCTTTAGTGATCATCGTGTTGCTTGCCTACAAATGTTGGAGCCTCAGTGATCGGATCAGATTGTTGGCTGCTGGTGCTGCAAATCGATTGATCCATGCTGCTGCACGCATGATGTACGGTTGACCACCTAACTTTCTCAAGTGCTAGTTGCAAAGTTGCTCGGATGTTTGATTGCTTTGGCGCTGAGCAGAATTGCAGAACCCTCGGTTTCAAGTACTCCATTTTAATTTGATTTCAACTACCACCGGTTTTGTTGTTTGTGAAAAAATTAGTTCAAACGGATCGTTTTATATGCGTTCATGAGCTGTTTGATTAGAAGCCATGACCTGGTCCTAGTCCGTGGAGCGTGGACAGCCAAGTTTTGAAAAAGAAAATGGACAATTTGGGCAGCAGAAATGAAGAAATGAAGTGCTTCGAAGTCTGAATCTCTGGTTCACTTGCAGCTAGTACCTAGTTTCAGATCGAAAGGCAGAAGATGCTGCGTTGATCCAACCCTGTACCATCACCTAGACACGATCACTGGCAACGTAATGCGAGGGAAATCTCACTTTAAAAGCTCACTTTCACCGGCACATTCAGTTCAATCGGGCAACTGGCCATCATACCTCGCACCATGGACTTGTGGAGTTGCGGTGTCCATGATGGCTGTGACTGCCATGTATGGCCCACTCACCTACCGTGCCCTGATGCCCACCACATACATGTCTGAAACTCTGAATTGCAATATCCCTCGTAATGTTCTCGTGTAAGTAATCAACCTCACATTTTTTTTTCAGATAATGGAAACGGTTCAGTAATCACCTCACATTTCATGCAGAATCCTGATAAGGTTTAACGACCAGCTCCGTCAGCAAGTATGACCACCAACAACAACGAGCAACGTGACCAAGCAGACCGTAGGCAGGCGCAGCCGAGCAAGCCATGTGTCAGGGTGGAGAGGAATGTTGCCGGAAGCAACACACCCAGGCCAGAGGCAGCAACAGCATGTGAGCCCTTTGAAACTGCGATACGTTGGTTGTTGCAAACGTTCTCAGGAGAGTTGTTGCTTCACGGCGGCGCCAATTCGGTTCGTTTTTCGTTAGTTGTTTACGCTCCCAATGGGACGGGACGGTTTGCAACTTGCTTTAATTTTATCTTTACACATTAGTTAGTAGCTCATGATTCGAGTCCTCTTTCTTGTGCTGGTCGGCTCGTATGATGATTGATTATACGGCAGCAAAATGCCAAGTGTTGGAGGTTACTGAATTCCTACTGCAAGCTAAGCACAAGGGGACAGCGAATTATACCGCCGGGCCGGCCGCTCTGTCTCACTCGAGGCTCTCACACATGACATACTTGCTCTGCTTTGTCCTGCTTTAGTGATCATCGCGTTGCTTCCCTACAAATGTTGGAGCCTCAGTGATCGGATCAGATTGTTGGCTGTTGCTTCTGCACATCGATTGATCGATTGCTGCTGCACGCATGATGTATGGTTGACCACCTAACCATCTCAAGTGCTAGTTGCAAAGTTGCTCGGATGTTTGATTGCTTTGGCGCTGAGCAGAATTGCAGAACCCTCGGTTTCAAGTACTCCGTTTTAATTTGATTTCAACTACCACCGGTTTTGTTGTTTGTGAAAATATTAGTTCAAACGGATCGTTTTATATGCGTTCGTGAGCTGTTTGATTAGAAGCCATGACCTGGTCCTAGTCCGTGGAGCGTGGACAGCCAAGTTTTGAAAAAGGAAATGGACAATTTGGGCAGCAAAAATGAAGAAATGAAGTGCTTCGAAGTCTGAATCTCTGGCTCACTTGCAGCTTAGTACCTAGTTTCAGATCGAAAGGCAGAAGATGCTGTGTTGATCCAACCCTGTACCATCACGTAGACACGATCACTGGCAACGTAATGCGAGGGAAATCTCACTTTAAAAGCTCACTTTCACCGGCACATTCAGTTCAGGTAGTGTTTGGATCCAGGGACTTAATTTTAGTCCCTGTCTTTAAACACTAATTTAGAGTATTAAATATAGACTACTTACAAAACTAATTATATAAATGAAAGCTAATTCGCGAGACAAAATTTTTAAGCCTAATTAATCTATAATTAGAGAATGTTTACTATAGCATCACATAGGCTAATCATGGATTAATTAGGCTCAATAGATTCGTCTCGCAAATTAGTCCAAGATTATGGATGAGTTTTATTAATAGTCTACGTTTAATATTTATAATTAATATCCAAACATCCGATGTGATAGGGACTTGAAAGTTTTAGTTCCATCTAAACAGGGCCTCAGTCGGGCAACTGGCCATCATACCTCGCACCATGGACTTGTGGAGTTGCGGTGTCCATGATGGCTGTGACTGCCATTTATGGCCCACTCACATACCGTGCCCTGATGCCCACCACATACTCCCTCCGTCCCACAATATAAGGGATTTTCAGTTTTTGCTTGCAATGTTTGACCACTCGTCTTATTTAAATTTTTTTTGCAAATATAAAAAACAAAAAGTTGTGCTTAAAGTACTGTAGATAATAAAGTAAGTCACAAATAAAATAATTAAAAATTTCAAAAAATTTTGAATAAGACGAGTGGTCAAACGTTACAAACAAAAACTCAAAATTCCTTATATTATGGGACGGAGGGAGTACATGTCTGAAACTCTGAATTGCAATATCCCTCGTAATGTTCTCGTGTAAGTAATCAACCTCACATTTTTTTTTTCAGATAATGGAAACGGTTCGGTAATCACCTCACATTTCATGCAGAATTCTGATAAGGTTTAACGACCAGCTCCGTCAGCAAGTCTGACCACCAACAGCAACGAGCAACATGCAGGGGCTGTATATTAGGAGGGTGCCAGTAACCGGTTAAGAAAATTCTTTTAGCTATATCTTATCTATTCTTATCATGTAAGCACTCTCTCAATACAAACTTAGACATCCGCATCAGCTTAAATTCGATCTAAACTAGAGTAAATTAAGCAAGTGGTACCATCCTCCATTTCGTTTTAGCTCCGCCCCTGGCAACGTGACCAAGCACACCGTAGGCAGAGGCAGCCGAGCAAGCCATGTGTCAGGGACTCAGGGTAGAGAGGAATGTTGCCGGAAGCAACACACCCAGGCCAGAGGCAGCAACAGCATGTGAGCCCTTTGAAACTGCGATACGTTGGTCGTTGCAAACGTTCTCAGGAGAGTTGTTGCTTCACGGCGGCGCCAATTCGGTTCGTTTTTCGTTAGTTGTTTAGGCTCCCAATGGGACGGGACGGTTTGCAACTTGATTTAATTTTATCTTTACACATTAGTTAGTAGCTCATGCACAAAGTTGGAAAAAGAAGAAGAAACGGAAGAGGAAATCCTGAAGTTGCCGAGGGATTAGGAGGACTCTAAATCGGGTCAGTGAAATCTCTACTTGGAGCCGAGCCGAGAGACGTCTTCTTTCTCATCAAAGCCCAACCAAAATGGCCGTGACGACACAGGAGAAGTACGTGTGGCTGGCTGGCTTCTACTTCCACTCGTGCGTGTCGCAGGGGAAGCAGCCTTCCTGGGCGATGTCAGTGATCTGGACCCCCGTGTCGTAGACCTCGCCGGCGCGCCACCGCCTCGGCAGGACCTCCCGGTCGGCCCACACCCACTTCCCGTCGTAGCCGCCGGTCACCACCAGCCTCATCTGCAGCGGCCCCGGCGGCGCGTTCGCCATGCTCCACGACGGCCCGTGCTCCCTCGTCATGAACTTCCAGCTCGACGACCCAACCTGCAGCTCCCAACACACGATTGTTAGATTCTGCGACACAAACACTTGCAGATTCTTAATGATTGTTCTGTGTTTTACCTGGGCGACGTCGACGGCGACGATGTCGGTTTGGCCGCCTTGGTAGAGGAAGCTGATGGTGAGCTCGTTGGGGCCGCGACTTCTCTCGTCGACTCTGACAGAGAGGCTCCTGTGCCTGTACTCGCACGGTACCCTGCACATGCACATCGCTGACGAATTTGAGCCTGACTTCCAATTCCGGCTTAGGACAATCGTACGTGTTCACTATCTATTGCCTCGCCTAGCACTTGCCAAACATTTCGTACGTACGCTTTGCACTGGTAAACTACAGCAACGGACCGGTGAAACTCTCTCTCTCTCTCTTTTGAACAGTGGTAAAGTTAATCTTTATCTATGTATGTGTGGAACACGAGCTAAGGTGCGGTTGGTGAAAAGAAAGCGAGCTGGGTAAAAAGTAAAGCTTGGTGAGCTTTGCTTTTACCTCTTGTACTCGACGTCCACGGCGGCGAGCTCGGTGAGCGACGCGGCCATGCCGGGGCGGGCCATGGCGGCGAACGCCGGGCTGCTCAGAACGAGGCCGGTTCGGTTCGTCCTGGCGCGGTCCGTGACGACGACACGGGCGCCCGCGTTGCTGCACAGCTTCTTGTCCTTGCATCTCACCTGCAGCAGCGAATCGGTCAGGATGGGAATTGGGAAGCCATGGACAGGGCATGCAGCTAAGCTAGTTGCCTTTCTTCGGTTGTGTTCTCTTTCTCGATCGAGCTTGATTGATTACCTGGTAGCACGCGCCGCAGCCGACGCCGCCCCGGTACAGCGCGGGGCCCGCGGCGGCGAGGAATCCGCCGCCGTTGAAGGTCGCGGCCGCCGTGCCATACCCGCAAGAACCGGCTGTGCGATGCAACAACAAACAAAACAGAATCAATCAGTCCATCCATAATCCGGCCGCTCCTCTGCACGCAAACCACGAACAAAAACAGAGCCATCGTGTGGCGACCTACCAGTGAGGGTGAGCGATGAGGTGTAGTAAGCCGCTCTGGAGCGGCGCACGCAGCGGTCGCAGCCGGAAGCGAGCCGAGGCGCGAGCAACGCAACGATGACGAGGAGTAGTCGCGCGTGGTGCGAAAGGGAGGAGGAGCCGAAGCAGCAACGGACAGAGACGGCCATACTCTCGGGCTTAGGCACGGGGACGGGGAGTGTGGGTTGCTTCCGAGAAGCGAGAGACCGAGGTGGATTCGTGTGCGTGACGACTGCTTTTATACACCCCCCACACGCCCGCGCCGCGCGCACACAGCCAACCCCGTATCTGCAAGACTGCAACTGTAAGTAGGTAATTAGGCGCCACTTAGTAACCAAACCAATAACTAATCCCACAACGAGAGATATACAGAGAAGATAAAAAAAGTACGGATCCCGCGCGAATCGGCTGCGTGCGTATGTGTGGAGGAGGAGGTGTACGTCGTGACAGGCGGGTGTGTACAAGGCGGTGGCCGCGCCCGACAAAATGGAAGGGAAAAGGAGGGGATCGCACGGGACGGGAGGCGGCCGGCCACCGGCTCCACTCGACAGCGCGGCACGCGCGCGAAGTGGCCCGCTTGGCCGCTTGCGCCGATGCGGCATCGAGCGGTCGACCTCTCGACGCTGCACGAGAGATACCCATAAGATTTTGGCTCCAAAGCCCCGCTGCTGCTGCTGAAAAATGTACCCAAGTTTCGTGTCAAATCGTACGGGCGCGGCTGGGGTTTGAGATACGCGGCCATCTGAAAACGATGGCGTGGCAAAGGGGGGAATGAAAACGATTAATTCACGGGAGGTTATGAGGTAATCGTGTTAGTAGATTTTGCGTGGTCTTGTGTACTCGTTCCGTAGCTCGGTAGATTGTTTTCCGTTAAGAGCGTAGAATCATCGTAGTACGGTTGGACGTCGACTCCTGGAAACGGATATGGACGACACAGCTAGCAGAGCCGGTTGCAAATTGGAGAGGAAATAATAATTAATAATCGCTATGATTTTCGATTCTATTTGTCCTTTTCATGTGCTTGTGAAATTAATATTGACGGTTACGTGACGCCATATGAAAATCGATCTTTGCTAATCCTGGGGCGTTTATACTAACGGATTAACCCCTCCTGTCTCTGCATCTGTGCGCATTCAGAATCACCTGTTTCCGTTGAACGAGATCTATTTGTGTAGAACCCCAG
Source organism: Oryza longistaminata (assembly GCA_009805545.1). Taxonomy (NCBI): domain Eukaryota; kingdom Viridiplantae; phylum Streptophyta; class Magnoliopsida; order Poales; family Poaceae; genus Oryza; species Oryza longistaminata. Next base: position 3,680,368 of record CM020180.1, on the reverse strand, counting down.
GATTTTAATTATTAGTACCATGCATTTCACGAATCTCAGCTCAAGACAAAAGTTGAGTCCCACGCAAAGAAAAACCAAATACTAGTATTACTGATGAACATTGAGCGAGTAGGTCGCCTAGCTTTGCTAGCTGGTGTTGGCCGGTGAGCTTCCCTTGTTGTAGAGCGTTGGATTTATTCAGTTTCTGGTTCTCTCATGTCGCTCTTCTGCATCAATCGCTTCTTGATCACTTAAAAAACTACTGGTACAATTAAGAGGGCAGCTTATTGTGTGACTCACAAAAAAGTTTCAAGTCGGCCATGAACAAACAAACAAAAAAATTAATTAATACTATAAGATTGTGGCATCCAATTAATTAAAGATTAGTATAATAGCTAGAGTGAGTGGCGCCGTATGATCTTCGAGTTCGTGCGCAATCGCACTACTGAAAAATTACGATGTTGGGGGTTGGTGAATGTGTCCAATTATTTCTTTTTAGCTGGACCAGTGTTCAGTGACTCCAGGTGAATGTGCGAGCAGAAAAGAAATATCAGAGAGACCCTTCAGGCTCAAGATTTTGGGCAGGGTAGCGATCACCAGCATCATCATCTTGACGCAGAATCGACATTTCCCTCGCTGCATCTGCGACTAATTACGTACGCACACAGTTCAGCAGATTTTAGGTCGTTACGACATGATTCCTACTTTATCCGTTTCATAATGTAAATTATTTTAGTATTTTCTACATAATACAAATATAAAAAATGTTAGAATAATTTATATTGTTAAACGAAGGGAGTACCTTTGAAAGGTGAAAAACAAAAACCTCTGTATTGCTAGCATACTTATTCCATAGAGTCGAACCGCACGTTCACACGTTGCGACACATGCTACTTGACAAGTCCTCAATAGTACACAGTCACCCAGCTCAAATCTCTTGTGATGTTACGTAAGTATGCAGATCAGCTGTTGATTTATCACCTACCGGTTTTAATTATATTCGTTTAGAACTCACGAACTAATCAGTGGAGTTGACAGAAATTTATGAGCCAAGCATGCCTTAACTAGAGCCAATCATGTGTTAATCCAAAAAATAAAAGAGATAATAATGTACTTGTACGCATCTCGTCGATCGTCGCTTTTCTAATAGTATACCCATATCACTAACACTGGTGGTCACCATGCACGCACATATACATTTTCCTACAGGAAAGTATAAGACGGATGGCAGAAAGACATGGTAGGAAAAGAAAAGAAAAAAACAAAGCAAAGAAAGAAGCAACTGTCTGATATCTGAAGAATTTAGGGCGTGCGAGAAAAGGGATCAGACAGTTGAATGGAGTTGCAGAATGAGGCTGAGCTGAGGTGATGCTGAGTAGTGGGGGTTGGGGGATAAGAATGAACGGAACAGAAGTGGCTGCCTTTGCATGATGTGGAGAGGAAGCAAAGCAAAGCCGATAAAAGATTAGGGCTTATCATGTTCGTACGGCACGCACCACCAACGCCGGTGCGGTGAGATGCGCGGCCACGCCACACGACCACGAGACTGGCTGACTGACTAGCTGAAAATTCATTTCCGTTTTGTTCTATATAATATCATCATAATTGTGAATTATGAGGGCATGCATCATGTATGGGTATGGCCCCTCTGATAGGTCGACGTTTTTGGATGGATAATGCCAAGTTTTTAATTTCGTTAAGCATGTACCGCATTTTTGAGTTCTTATTTCGTAGGCCACATAATTGGAGGAATGGAGAAAGGGACTTGGGAGCTAGCCAGGATGCTCATGAGTCATGACGGTATAATTTCGTCCACTATGGAAAGAAAGGTCTTAATTCCAAAGAGGAACTCAAGTCTTAGTTTTGTGCAGTGTTATTCCCTTTTCTTTTCCTTTTCTTCCTCACTTGCAAATAAGCCAGCAATGGCATGCATGTATCCGGTGTCCAAGGATCATGGTTACACAATGGAGTGACGTGCAACTCAGTCGCAATTGACAAAGGCTAACAACTCCATTGACTGATTGGTGTTCAATTTAATCGAGCTTAGCTCCAGTAAACAACAGTTTCCGTTACGTCCTTTGTGATATATACTAGCACGTTCTGGTCGGTGTTTCTAAAAACTAACTTGTCCATATAATATAAGTCTTATACTATCATCACGAATCACAACATACAAAAACAAGATTGTCCTTTAAATTAGAAGATGATGATGTAGAACTGCTCCACTTGGGTCTAAAAACTTGATAACCACAGGGCATCCACTATTCCATTCCATTCCATTCCATCCCGTCCCTAGTCGAACAGCCGTGCACGCATTCAGCCAGGGTATGCACGAATGAATGCATCGAGGAATCAGACGGCTTCTAGTAGTAGTATACTACTGTACGCTGTGATGAGGCAGCAGCTAAGCTGTCAATTTGTCACGGAATTTGCAGCTCGATGGGCGCTGGCCCGTGACACAAGCGAACAAGGGACGCCAGATGACCAGGCCGGGGCAGCGGCGACCCACCGTACACCCGGCCGAACACCGATGGATCCAGCAAATCAAGCGGCAAGCAACGCGACCCGTCGCCACCCAGCCGGCTAATCATGGGACTACCCCGTTTCGCGCACTTCGCTCTCCGATCCTGACCGGCTAACGTGCAAGTGCAGGCCAGACTACGCGCGGGGCGCGGCGTCCTGTATGTATGCAGCAGGGTCACCCGTGGATGAGGCTGACACGAGGAAGTGACGAGGATTCTCCGTACTTTTGCGTGGTTGCACGGGCGATGCGCGCGACGGGGGATGGCTGCTTGCTCGGCTGCGACGCGCGGATACCGCAACGGCGCACGTGGGGCTGTGGCTTCGTCCGCCGCAGTTTCTGCAGCCTTCCACCCGGTTCGGGCTGCGCACCTAGCGAGCGGTTTTGCCTCGGACTCGGAGGTCGTGACGCAGGTCGGCAGCCGGCAGGTGCGCGCGCCCGGCCGCGGAGCGTCTGCGGGTAACCAGTCGATCGGGTGAGGCAAACACGAGGAAACCGCTGGATTTGTCCGTGATTTTTCCATGGAATCTGCGTGGTTGCACTGCCACTGCATGCACGGGCGGCCGGGCGTGCACTCGACGGGGGGACGTGGTTGTTGGCTTGGTTGCGCAGGTATCCAAAAGCACGTACTACGTGGCGTCCTCCGACGTGCGCCGAGAGTCCGAGACCGCAGTTTCTTCACCCTTCCTCCCCAGTTTCGAGGCCTGAGGCCTCGTAGCTCGTCAGCGCGGTGACACGTCGTGCTTGTCTGGTCGGGACTCGGGCAGCGAGCTGCCCATGGCAAATGGCATGAACTACTCGCCGACGGTGCCGGGCATGGTATCTACTGTTGTGGTGGTGTTTGAATCTTTCAGAGGTAAAGATTAAATATTTCACACAAAACTATATGATAATAACGTATGATTAATTGAGTTTTAATTATTACAAACTTAAAAAATAAATTAATTTGATATTTTAAAACAACTTTCATATAAAATGTTTTTGCACGAACGCACCGTTTAGTAGTTTGAAAAGCGTGCTACGAATATCTAAAACTTAATCTACTTTTTAAAGTGGAAACGAACGGAGCCTATCTCCGTCCCATAAAGGTCATGTTTAGTTCACATTAAACTTTCCCAAACTCTCAACTTTCCATCACATCACATCACATCCAAAACTTTCCTACTCACATAAACTCCCAACTTTTTTCCAAAGTACCAACTTTCCCCAAACTTCTCTCTATTTTCAGGAACTAAACACAGCCAAAATTTAGATCTGGACATAGCGATCCAATCCAGAACTTGGTATGTCATGTGTGTGTATATACGTTCTGCTCCGTCTACCAGCATTTTACGGGGCTGTTTGGATGGAGGCTAACTTTGCCACAACTTCATTTGCCATAACTATGGTAAGCCACACAAAGTGTGGCCAACAATTTGTTGGCTATAACTATGGCAAACTTTGGCTAGAAAATAAGAGTATGCCACGTGGGCCAATGTGCTAACAAAGTGTGGCTTGACTCAACTGTGGCGCTCAACCAAACACTAGCTAAGAAATTATAGTACGCCAGGCTGTGTTTAATTCACACCGAAATTAGAAGTTTGGTAGAAATTGGAACGATGTGACGGAAAAGTTGAAAGTTTGAGCCTATTTGGTTCTCTACCCTACCTATTTATTGGTAGTACCAAAATCTAGGCAAATTTTGGCACTACCAATTTTTTTTGTAGGGTAAAGTTAATTAGCCTACTTTTAGTTTGATACCAATATGAAGCCAAATTTTAGTAGTATAGTGAAGAAGATTCTAGAATATAGCCAAATTGAGTATGGACACTATCAATTGTTTTGCTTCAAACCAAACTAACATATTTACTATTTGAAATACCAAAATTTTAGTAGGACACCGTTTTGGCTTCAATCCAAAACGGCCCTTTATATATATAGGAAAGTTTTGATGTGATAGAAAAATTGAAAGTTCGAAGAATTATTTTGGAACTAAACACGGCCAAACAACCCCTACGCCTTCTCTGGCTCGTTGCACAGAACATCATCTGTACTTTTTATGCACACATGTACCGACTTTGATCCTTTATTCCATCTCCTTGATCCGACGAGATCTTAATGGACTGACTGATGAACAATTCGAATTGTGGTCTTGTTTGTCCCTGTCACCGAATCCTATAATGCCTTTCCCCTGCTTTAACGCCTTTATCAAGTCATTTTCCTCACTGTTCCAAAGGTTGCTCTGCGTCGACATCCTAGAGGCCACTTTAACCGCCTCTCTAGAAGAGATCCGTCCCAATCGATTTCACCTTTTATCTTGGTCGGAGAATGGGAACAGAAAAAAGGCTCAAAAGCAGAAGCAGACATGCGTGCGATATATGCTCAGCCCATCATCCTATTGTAGTGCGAAGAATGTTTGGGCCATGGAATTTGCGTGATTGGAGCAGCAAAGCATCGGTCAGGGCCGGCTAATATTCAATGTACTCCTTAGCTCAGGTCTGATGCTTTTTCTTTCTTATTTTCCCGTTTGGCATTTCTCACGGACAAATCAAATGCAGGCGGCTGTGTCGACCACCTACCATCATCCGTACCATTTTCAAGTGAATATAGGTCATTAGTAGACTAACGGTCGAGTTGTTGGCAATTAAAAACTCAATAATTGTGTGAACGCCTCCAAATTAGAACAAGTAGATCAATCCACCTCAAACAACTGTAACAAGTTGTGTTCTGTATAGGCAAACAAAATTGCTCAAACCTTAGAATCGCTGCCCTAACTAAGGTCTGTCTTGGCTGTAACTCTTCTGAGTAAAGATTGGGATGTTCTATTTCATTATTGAAAAAAAAAAAACTAAGGTCTGTCTGAAACTATCCAAAAACAAGGTCGTCCTGATACGCCATTACAGGCTGGAGGCCCATCAAGGCAAAGAAAGCTGGTGATCACCGAACTGATCAGACCCAAAACAGGATTTTGGACAGATATGAGTACCTCTGTTTTTCCTCTTTTTTCTTTCTGCGATGGGCAGACATGAGTGCACATCGAAGGCTCGAACTCGGAAATTATTTTTTATTTGATTATACAAGAATGGATACAGTGTAACTCTACCAGATCATGTATAGAAGAAATGCACATGACTGATGATATCTTCATTTACAAATACCCACCATATTGAGAAAGAGGGTACACAACAGCTAAAGTGTCTATGCCAATTCCAAAACGTACTCAATATCTTGCCGAATGCATTATTGACAAGCTTAATATATTGTGGAGTAGTAGATAATTGATTGGCATTTCATAGTTTGGATGTGGCAAGCTTAATAAGATCCTTCCTCAGTATCTTGCCGGATGCATTCTTGGGAATGTCCGTCACAAACGCCACCTTTCTAACCTTCTTGTAAGGCGCAACCTGCGTATATTATATAGCAGAAGTTCAGAGAAAATGCGGGATTGATAAGCCAAATCTGAATCAACAGTGAACACTGAACATGATGTTTCATTTCAACTTCTATTTTGGATCTGACGATCGAATCATGCTAACCTGTTTTGCCACAAACTCCATCACCTCGCGCTCTGACAAGTTGCTTCCTTTCTTCCTCACTATATAGGCCATCGGGAACTGGCCGACCTCCCTATCAGGAAACCTGCAACAGAACCAAATACCAACCCATTGAGAACCTAGCATAATTATTTCTATGGAAGTGATAACTGGCATCTATATGAAGCTTACGGTATAACGGCAACATCCGTAACCTCTGGGTGTGTCAATAAAAGAGCTTCCAGCTCTGCCGGAGGCACCTAGTGATACACAAATTATATTCAGAGTTACAGATATAAGAAAATGCATAGCCTAAATGTCTTTCAGGAAACCTAACATATCAGACACACCACCCAATGATTTTTACCTGATAGCCTTTGTATTTGATCAATTCCTTCAGGCGGTCCACTACGAAGAGATATCCATCCTCATCTATGTAGCAGAGATCACCGGTCTTTAGCCATCCATCTGGTGTCAGTGTTGACTGTGTTGCCTCTGCGTTCTTGAAGTAGCCTGAGGAGAACCAACTTCGAGTTATACCCATTATTATTTTTTCTATAGCAGAAAAATATAAAGCACCAATTTTGACTGCAAGCTTTAGCTGGCTAAGGGCGTGCGTATAACTGCCTGAAACACCTCTTGTTTCTTAAGCTGCTAAAAAGTAAGCGCTGACATTGCATAACTTTATCACGTAGTACTAACTGATTCCATGAAACTCATTCTGAATAAATATGTTTGCAGCTGAATGTAGTGAACACATGCTTTGTTAATATAACAGGCAAATACTTTACCTTATTTTTTTTTAAAAAAAAAGTAAAGGAAAGAATGGAGATACACTAAAATATGTTGAGGTGTGGAAGACTGAATGCACGATTCAGTTCAAAGTGTACTATAATGCCACAACATCGCAAGATATTCATGGCATTGAACAAGAACCTGATGTTCCACATAATGAACATAATTCTGCCACTCAATGAACCAATCTACTTGCCAATGAATAATGATCCTTAGTACTAGAAAAATGTGAAGTTACTTGCCGAACTAAAATATATACTCCCTCCATCTCAAAATGTTTGACACCGTTGACTTTTTAAAAAATGTTTGACTGTTCGTCTTATTTAAAAAAATTAAGTAATTATTAATTCTTTTCCTATCATTTGATTTATTGTTAAATATACTTTTTATGTATACATATAGTTTTATACATTTTATAAAAGTTTTTGAATAAAACGAACGGTTAAACATGTTTAAAAAAGTCAACGGCATCAAACATTTAGGGAATGAGGGAGTAAATCATAAGTCTGTGTTCACAATTGATTTCCTCTTCACGATTAAATCAAAGGCAAATGCCTCGAACAGCATACGCATGCAAACAGGAATTAATGTCAGGGACAATTCATTCAGTTGATGGTTCTGGTAGAGAGCACCCGCGAAAGATCACACCTAAAAGATCACTGAACATTATAATAGTTTGACTGCACAATGCACATGGAAGCCTACAGATAATCAGATGTAAACAATGTATAATCTATACATGTGCATTATGCATTTCGATTCTTTTCCCAACACTAACTTTATTCTCATGGAAAGCTACCGCCCGATCGATATAGTAAATTAAACAAAGGCCTGCGAACTGGCACCTACCATGTGGCCTTAGTCAAAAAAAAATTATGCATATGGGTCTCAATTTATATGTTTACATCCAAATGACGCGGTTATAACTTTGTTCAGGCAGCAAGCTCATGACAGTTCAGAACACGGTTATAGCTCAATTTACATGTTTATGTCCAAATGACGCGGTTATAACTTTGTTTAGTGCGTTTATATTAGTGATCCACAAACAGACAATTTCTAGCGTGCAACTCGCTAATGGAATAAAAATGCTGCCAAGTCTAAATGAAATGTAAACAATGTTCATCAAACCTTTCATGACGTACGGTCCACGGATCCAGAGCTCGCCGGTGCAGTTTACCGGCAGCGCCTCGCCGGAATCCGGGTCGACAATCTTAGCCTCGGTATTGGGAGACAGAAGCCCGGCCGTCCCTTTCTCAGGTTATTGCACCTAATTGCACCTACCTGCCAAGTTGATGTACCGTGGATGCAATTTATGTTGTCAATCGATTTTAAACTAAAACAGGGTGTTGTGATCTGGTCTAGCAAGAAACGGAGAGAGGAAATTTGGGTTAAGAAAGATGAGCTAGCATGCATAAAACCAAACGCACAACTGCCAATAAGGAGTACACTTTTGATTGTACATGTTAACATATTTATGCAAATTTAATCATCTAATTGTTAATATGTACTCACTTCCGTTTAAAAAAAAAGATGACATAGTACAAGAATATCGAATTTAGATATAGAGGATGTGTCACATCCTAATTCAATTCAATTGTCATATTTTTTTTTAAGTAGTTGGCTCTCGGTTAGCTGCAAATCTAAATGCTACAGTAGCTAGTTTCCGCGCGCGGCAACGGGGACCCGAACCCCGATCTCCGGTGGGAAATGGGCATCATCGACCGTTTGGCGGATGTGAATAGCACTACTCCATCTGTACCGTCCATGCCACAAAACGAGTGGCTCAGATCGCACACAATCCAAGAGACCCATCACCTTATCCTCTTATCCCTCCCGAATCCAAACCGATCATCCTCTTCCCTCCACTCCACTGCCACTCGCGCCACAAGCTCCCCCCACTCCAATGGAGGCTGTCCTACGACACCCATCCCTTTCCCGCCTCAAACCCCCCAACCCCAATGATCAGAGAACTCCAGCCCTCTCCATCACCGTCCCTTTCCGGCTTCGTCTCCCCAACCGGCGGCTCACCGCCGCGGCGGTGTTCCAGGACCAGACCAACCCAAGAAACCCAGCGAGCAAGGGAGGCGACGACGATGAGGCGTACGGCGAGGTGGACCGTATTGTGTCCAGCCGCACCATCAAGAATCCGGTGTTCGCGGAGGACGGCTCGGCCACCACGGTCGCCGCCACGGAGTACCTCGTCGAGTGGAAGGACGGCCACGAGCCTTCGTGGATCCCGGCGGAGGCCATAGCGGCGGACGTGGTGGCGGAGTACGAGACGCCGTGGTGGACGGCCGCCAAGAAGGCGAATGCGGCGGAGATCACGGCGCTGCTCGCGGACGAGACGCTGCGGCGTGACCCCGACGCGGAGGACGCGCAGGGGCGCACGGCGATGCACTTCGCCGCGGGCCTTGGGTTCCGAGGAGTGCGTGCGCGCGCTCGCCGAGGCCGGGCCGACGTGGGGCGACCCGAGCGCGCCGGCGGCGGGCTCACGCCGCTGCACATCGCGGTCGGGTACGGGCGCCCGGCGGGCCGGCGCGCGCTGCTGGAGCTGGGCGCCGAGCCGGAGGCCCCCGACGGGCAGGGCCGGACGCCGCTGGAGCTGGTCCAGGACGTGCTCGCGAAGACGCCCAAGGGCAACCCGGCGACGTTCGAGCGGCGGCTGGCGCTGGAGGCGGCGGCGAAGGAGCTGGAGAAGGCCGTGTACGAGTGGGGCGAAGTGGAGAAGGTGGTGGACGGCCGCGGCGAGGGCAAGTGGCGGGAGTACTTGGTGGAGTGGCGCGACGGCGGCGACAGGGAGTGGGTGAGGGCGGCGTGGGTGGCGGAGGACCTGGTGAAGGACTTCGACGCCGGGCTGGAGTACGCCGTCGCGGAGGCCGTCGTCGACAAGAGGGAGGCGGCGGAAGGGGAGGGGAAATGGGAGTACCTTGTCAAGTGGGTGGACATCGAGGAGGCGACGTGGGAGCCCGCGGAGAACGTCGACGCCGAGCTCCTCCAGGAGTTCGAGCAGCGGCAGTCTGGGGCGCCTGCTGGCGGTGATGCTCCGCCGCCGCCGCCGACGGTCGCCGGGTGACAGCGTCTCGCCGTCGACGGCGGGTGTTTGATTCTTCCTGGTTTTGCTGTGTTTAACAGAACGGGATAAAATGTTTGTGCTGGTGCAAAATGTATCATTAGCGATTTGATAATTTTTGAGTTGAGCAGAACTTTAGCCTCAGATTGCAATTTGAGAATGTGAAGAGTTTCAGAAAATGGTGATGCATATGGATCCTTCATCAGTTAAGTATAATTAGAAGAAGAAATGCTTGCCTCGCATCAAGGCAGCCGATCCAATTGGAAGACATGCTGAAGCCAACGACTCTAGCTAGACTGCACAACAGGATGCATAAGATTCAGGCACAATATTGCAGTCTGGCAGAGTGCCAATACCTTGCACGACCACATGAACATATCTAGCAGTCTGATGGCTTCAAATATGAGGATAATAGAAAGGAACAGCTCTTAGCATATATAAAATTATATGTTTATTCCTTCAATGAATAAATAATAGATCAAATATCTTTATCAAAAAACACTCTTAGCATGTCACATTGTACTCTTCCGGTGTACAGATCTCACATTTGCTAAATTGCACCAATGATGCAGAAACAAAAGGAGATTTGACTCTAAAAGTAATACTTTACAGGAGGCCTTGTGTTCATAAAGAACCAAAAGAAAGATGCCAGGTTGTTGGCTCCAATGTGGTAAGGTAATCATGAAATCAATCAGCAGCCTGCAAAATTAAGGTTGACGTTATAGACAGTCAAGTGGACTAAGAGCACAACTGGATGGAATTCCCTTAGAGCTGCTTTATAATTTTCTCAGCTTTGGAAGTGAAGCGAATTTCAATGTCACATAAAGCTATAAGCCTTTAAGGAATCAATAGGCATTTGCAATATTTGAAAAGGAAGGCCGTAGAGGTACATCCAATGATGAAAGTTGAATTCTTTATCAGTTCATACGATTAGGATGGCAAAATTCAAGAGGCTCCTTAGCACCTTCCACATCACTTAGCACTACATACATCACCTTTATGCAAACTGAGGTGATCATTAACTCACAATCATTTCACTACAAACTTACTAGTTTTGGGGTGCTTCTTAGATCATCGCAAAAACAGGTTTTAAGACCTTCAGTTTATCTTAAGAACAAGGTGCTTAATATGATCTGACGACATAAGGTTGAATTTAAGGTTGAACCTGATTGAGAGGGTTGTCTGGAGATTTCTTCCACAACTTCCATATCATATCTTTGTACTGATGCAGAGTCAGCCCAGGCTTTTCCTCCTTGAGTTTGGCTAGCTCTGCTTCTTCAAAAGCCTGCATTAAGATAGGATATGCTGATCAGAAGAGCACAAAAAAAAGGTACTAGATAGAACACACTAAGAAATCCAGTTGGTTAGATCAAGCCAGTGATTGCCAATTGGTCTCAAACTCACCATAGCACCAACTAAAACTAGGACAGAATTTCAGCCTATGTAAAACTGTGTTTATGTACATCAACTGCTGCCTATGAACCATGAATCCAGCAATAATTGCAGTCACATCTAAATGATTCTAAGAATATTTACTATAGTCAGTATTAATTTCTCCCCGAGTACTACAAATACAAGGAGGATTTTACAGTTGCCGTGGAAAGAAAAAAAAACACACAGATAGGTTAGTGCCATACCTTGTACGAGACCTTGAGGCGGCGCTCGGGGTGGCGATCCGGTGGGAGCGCAGGCTCGGCAGCGATGGACATCTTGACGATGGCGTCCTCCACTGACCGCGCCTCGATGATGGAGTCGTCTCTGTTGGTGTTGGCGACGAGCACGACGCGTTCGTACTCCTCCTCTTCGGCGGTGCGGGCCTGTCGCTTCTTGGCGGCCTCAGCCTCGCGCTCGAGGCGGATCCGCTCCTCCTCCCGGCGTCGCAGCAGCTCGGCCTCGGTGACCTTGGGGACGACGGGGCCGCCGACGCGCGCGGCCTTGCGGTCGGGGCGCCGGCGGCGGCGGCGAGCTGCTGCTGCTCGAGCTCGGCGAGGCGGCGGTTCTCCGCGCGGCGTGCGGCCGCCTCGGCGCGCTTCTCGCGTCCTCCTCGCGGCGGCGCGCGGAGCGGGACTTGGGGCCCTCGGCCGCCTGCCAGTAGGCCTCCTCCTTGGCGCGAGCGTCGCGGTCGCGGCGATCCGCCTCGCGGCGCTTCGGCGCTCGCGCGCCGCCTCCGCCTTGGTGTTGACTCCCATCTTCTTCGGCATTGCGGCGGGCGGAGCGGGGCGGCGCGGCGCGGCGCGACGAGGAGACGAAGACAGATGTGTGAACTGGCTGCGATGGGGTTCGCGTCGCGGCGCGGATGCTTCTGGATTCGTCTTAAACGTAACCCTTCCACCTATAGATGCATCGGACCACCGATTTATTGACACGTGTAATGCGTTGTGACATATGATCGGAAACATTACTCCTACGTTAAAAAAAACTCATCATAGTTTTGGTTCGTTACGTTTAACTATATATCTTATTTAAAAAATATATAATTATTATTTATTTTGTTTGTTACTTGTTTTGTTATCAAAAATTTAAGCATGACTTATCTTTTTTATATTTACACTAATTTTTTTAATAAAAAAATGTCAAACATTGCAGAAAAATTTTAAACGACATCAAGCCTCATCGTTTGGCCTAAACAGCAAAGAATAAGCAAATTTGAATTTTGAACTTGATTTTGAAGTTGATTTTGAAATGCTTTTAACGTAATTTTTTTTTGTTAATGTTAGCTTTTTAAGTCGCTACGAACATATATATAAAAGTTTTACTTATAAATTAATTTTTATTTTCTAATAAGCCATATTTTGGCTTATTAGGCAGAATGGGCAACCGATGGGAGCCATCTAACTTAGGACGAAGCATTCTGCTTCATTCGGTTCTCTTTGACGAGCTTCTAACAAGCACAACTTCTTCCTAGTTAGATTCATCAGCTTCTTTCAAAACTGCTTATCGGTTCTGACAGCTATAGCATCTCTTAAAATTTTCAGCGCTAAATTCAAATTAATCCATCAAAATAAACACTTCTTTAGATTCTCGTCAACTGGCTACTCATTAACTGCCTTTATCCGAGGGTAAAAGACTTAGGGCCTGTTCACTTTGTTGCAAAAAAAAAAAAACCTTACCAAAATTTGGCAGGATTTCTTATATAGTTACCAAAATTTGGCAGCAAACTAAATGTAGCCATTTTTTTTAGCAACTTTACCAAAATTTGGTAAAGTTGAAAATGGCATCAAAGTGAACAGGCCCTGAACAATACACTTTTCTGTACAAATATCACATTGCAAGGTATTATACATTACATTATGTACCTAGGAAGAGAAGCAATGCGCCCTTTTACATTTTACATCACAATCTACATACTACAAAATGATTATACAACACCTCTCATTTGGGCTTCTTCTATCATCTCCCAATCTCCGTATGAGAGAAGAGCAGCTTTTACTGATTATTACAGTGGTTAGGGGCTGTATTAGGTAGGCTATGCAACCGTGGAACGAAAACCTTCCCTCGGTGTGACGGTATGTCATGCGGAATTGTTGTAGTCAGCCTTCACAACCTGAGTTCTTCACTAAAACCATAAAACACTCGCCTTCAATTGAATGAAACTTGCTCTCGTGTCTGACCTTATGATTGCTCGGTTCCCTCAACAGTGAAACCAGATTCTTCAGCAAGGATTGGAAGTTCCTGGTCGCCACCCAAAACCTGCATGAAGGTCAATCAATTTGTCAAGAAAGAGCGAATGCTGATAAGCAGTTAGCAGTCTTAGGAGACCATGAAGATACAGCAACGCAACTGTCGATTGCATGAACAGTACCTAAAGCTTATCATGCCATCTAAAGTTTGCAATGCGCCAGTATCTGAACAGTATTATAAAGTTCAGAAGGGTTGGTGTGCAATTTCAGAGTTCAGGATGCTAGAAGTGCTTCTAATCAAAGTATAGGGGAGTATATAGATTTTCAGTACGGCAAGAAGAAATACAATGGCATTATATTTCTGGATAACAGGCTCAATAAAACAATGCCATCACAATCTTGAGCTTGCTTACAAACATCAAAGATATGGTAAGTACCTTGCCGTTGATAATCCATGTCGGAAAACCTTCTATACCAGCAGCTGCACATTCAGGAGCCATTTTCTTTCCCTTGCCAGCTCCATTAGGAAAACATTCAACATAGTCCAGAATTTTTGTAGCTTCTCGGCCAAAAATCTGCATGACCACATGATAAGGTAAGTAAAAACTTTTCTACTTCCAGTTTGGAGATTTAGTTGTGCACACAAATAAAAAAACGAAATAAAAAATCATAGCATCAGCATATTTACAGAAGCATTAGAGTAGAGCATGTAAGAAGCTACAGAAAATCATCCGGTATTCTGTACAGTGGATTCAAGAGCTTGTGTTGTACCTGTTTTTGTTCGTTACAATGAGAACACCAGAATGCTCCATACATCTTAGCGCCAACAGAGCGCAAATGTTTTGCAAGTGCAATAGCAAATGGGGTTGATTCGGTTGTTATCTCTGTATCATATCGTTCTAAAACAAAATCATCTGTGCTGCATATATAGAAAAAGAAAACTGAAAGTCACTCACTTTGGTGATGAAGACAATGCAATATGTAAGATCAAAGTTCATATGGTATTAAGCAGGGAAATCCCACCACAAAATATTGTAATAGAAAGAGCGGTGTTTTTCTTAACATGTGTTTTAATTATCAAGATCAAAACAGCTGCTCCAAACAAGAATTTATGATGGAATATGAAACAAAATGCCATAATAAAAGAAAAAAAATAAAAAGGTTTAACTGAAAACACATAGTCGAAATGTAATAAATGAGGATGCCATATACTTAGTCAGGCAAATCATTATTTGACGCTTAAGACCTAACCAATTTCAGAGAAACAAATACATTTGACACCACAAATTTTCAAGAGCCTCACCCGTTTAACTGTGTTGTAGCTGAACTGTAGGAATTTGTCAGAGCAAGAGCAACAATAATTGCTACTGATAATTGAAGACCAACAAACTTCTGGACACGTTCCAAACCGAGGTCCTGCATTAATACAATAAACATTAGTAGTTGAGTAGGTTACTTAATTACGAAATGTCTCAATGAAAAATAAAGGGAAACTAAGCGCTCACCTTAACTCTGATGGAAAATAAAGTGAAGGAGAGAAATGCAGACAACAAGCAGTATGAACAAGACGTCCCAATAAATCTAGTGTTTAGAATATATAGGAAATAAGAACTTGCAGTGGCCATTGAAGTAGAGATCAGAAGTAATGTTAAACGAATATCCAGATCATCAATTCCAGGGAGGAACTTATTCCCATTTTCTTGAAGAGAGAGCGTTAAAACCAAACCATATGCCACCAGACCAAGTAGTGGAAGAGGAATCCCTGTCAAATTAGAGAGAGACCAACTGTTAAAACTACAGAGCACATCACCAGTTTGCTTTCATCAAGGTAACAAACGGGAAACATCAAGTTTAGTCAAAACACCATCATAGATATATCAATAGAAGGATAGATAATTAGCCATATAATAATGAATATCTGAGAAACACTATCATCAGCCACTATTTCAGATGAAATTGGTACTTATACTTGGCTTTCAGTACACACTTCGATCCTTACATTGGAGAAAGTATAGTTATTCAGAATTTCCACAGTTTCAACGGACATTTAGCAGGAAGTAATCGGCAAAAGCGCTAAGAGAATACCGAAGACGACAGAGTAGTCGCTTTGGAGCACGTCGCCGCAGCCCCCGCCGCTAACCGGGCAGAACGCCTCGGAGCCCGTGAGCTTGATATAACTGAGGTAGGCGGTCTCCAGAAACCCCAGCCCGGCGACACCCGCAGACCAGGTGCTAGTGGAAATGCCCCACAGGGACGACGGCGACGCAGGAGGCTTCACTGGTGGCGGGGCCGGAGTCGAGGGGTTCTCCTGCTCCGGTGAAGAGGGCTCCGCGCAGCATCTGAACCGCGCGGGTCGCTACACAAACCACGGAGAGTCAGAGCCGCCGAGGAGGCTCTTGCAAGCAGCGGTTGGATTGGGGGGAGTTTACCTTGATACGCCAGGAGGAGGAGGAGGTAGTGGAGGTGGAGGTGGAGGTGGTGGCGACGGCGAAGCGAAAATTGGAGAAGGGAGGAAGGAGATGGAGAGAGTCGCGGAGATGGTCGCCATGGCCGGCGGCCGAGGAGGTGAGATGTCGCCTCGAGCTCGGAGGCTTTCCTCGGGTCAAGTTAATCTAAACTACTGTGTCAAGGTGAAGGATACAAAATGAACTTATTCCATCTCTCTTGGGCCCATGAGTAGACGTCCCAGCTGCGCCTCTGGGTCCAGCCCAATAGCACACGTCTAACCTACCGGCCCGGAGGCGCAACCTGCTCGCACTCACCTAGCCGGCGGCCGCGGGCGAGTGATGACGACGCCACGGCGGCGCGCTGACCCATCGCCCCCGCCTGCTCGCCGCCTCCTCCACCGCCTCCGCTCCGCGGCCTCCGGTCTGCAGGTTAGTCTCTCGCGGTCCTGCCACCGGGGCATTTCGTCGAGCGCCTTACGGGCGACGCGCTTGGGCTGGAATCCCTCTCGTCTTACCGTGCTTCGTTCTGTTGCTTCCAGACGCTGGCGTACAGCTCGAAGAAGGAAGGCGGCGGCGACATGGGCCCACGCAACGGCGGTTCCTCTTCTAATAGAAGACCAGGTGATGTTTTGATCACTCGTGATGGCCCCCGGAGAGCAGATGGTTGATGCTCACATGTGTAGATCAGTAAATCACATCTGTGCAATTCGCCCTTTCAGCAAATGAGCAAATGCTATTGATTGTGCTGCACGGTAGCTTGTTTACGTTTAGCTGGAAATGGCGTACTTTCTTTGTTGGTACACGGGAACTGCATAGTTGTTTACTTGTTTAGTATTTTGATCAAATCTCTGCTTTTAGTGGAATAATGCAGGCAGACCTTAGCTAACTACTAATTTAACAGCTTTACCACGCTGGTACAGTGGTTACACAGCGGGAAACCTAAAAATAGGATTTGTGTTTGTGCAGGATTTGTTGATTCTTCTTCATGGAGATATTTTGACTCGAGGGTTGTTGGTATTACTAGAGGGGATATACCTCGCCATGCCTGGACTGTCCTACACATGCTAAAACGAAAAGGTGGGTAATAAATCTCTTGAACACTTATTTATATTTCTGAGTTTTTGTGCATTGATATTCCATAGTCATGCCACCGTTTGCTCCTGTACGGTAAAACATGTATTACTACGAATGAAACTATGCGATATATTAGTGGTTGTTTCCTTTTTGTTGCATTACACCAAGTGAGCTATTGTAATATTATCCAAAGGCAAAAAAAAAGAAGGTAATCTTATTACACTTGTCCCGGCAATGCATGAACTTCTATCTTAATGTGCCATAGTGCAGATGCCATGCCCATCCATTAAAGCATCCCCACTAATCGGAAACATGTTTGAGGTGAAGGCAAGCAATAGTTCAAAATTGTAACGTGAGATGGTTTTGGAACTCAATTTCTCAGCTTCCTTCATGTTAACTATGGATCCTTTGGGAAGCATGAATATGCTGCTTGAACTTGTCGGAAGAGTACACATATGGAACATTTTGTGGTGTTCTCACTTTTAAATATGTATAGGGATGTGTTTATGTATGCTTACTCTATTAAAGTTGTACTGCAGGGTTTGCAGCTTATCTTGTTGGGGGATGCGTGAGAGATTTGCTACTGAAAAGGGCACCTAAAGATTTTGATGTGATTACTACCGCAAGCCTCCAGCAGGTTTTGGTGCATTAATTTGTCATAAGTGTTCATTTTCTGGATAAAAGCAAAAGAAAAAAAAAAGCTAAGTTGACAGACGTTGCTTTTTTTTTCAGATTAAGAAAATGGTTTTCCAACGATGTATAATTATTGGCAAACGCTTTCCAATATGCCAGGTTAATATGTATGGCACAAAAATTGAGGTGTGTTATTCATAGGAAAATCCACATTATGAACAATTGTCTTTGCAGCAACTTTGCCAAATGCTTATTTCTTGGGATTTCTTTTGTTCTAACAGGTTTCTAGCTTTAGCACGAATGCAAATCATGTGAAAGGAAGTAAAAATATAGGATGTTCAGAGGAGTTTAAACGTTATGATGAGGGGGATATTCTTCTCTGGCAGAATTCTATGAAAAGAGACTTTACAATAAACAGGTAATCTTCTGAATAAAATCTTGTGCCTGAAATGTTTAACAGATGTTATTGACTTCTTTTTGAAACATTGCTGGAGGTAATTACTAACATTGTTGTAATCCTTTCATGGCAGCTTATTCTTTAATCCATTTAACTTTAAGATTTATGATTATGTGAATGGAGTAAGGGATATTAGCAAAAACAAGGTAACAATTAGCTTGGTTCATCTCAATCCATGCAGATATCCAGAAATATCCTTGTTTTTTTCCCCCCTTTGGCTAACTCCTTGAGTGGATAACAGGTGTCTACAGTGATTCCTGCCCGTGTTTCATTCAAGGAAGACCCTGGTAGGTATTCAAAGAATATTCTTCATTTCTTTAATCTATCCACAGAAAATTTAGATTCTGGTTTATTTCAGCCAGGATTTTGCGTGGCTTGAGAATTGCTGCTCGCCTTGGTTTTGAGTTCTCCAGTGAAACTTCTGCTGCAATACAGGAACTTTCTTTGTCCATAACAGATATTGACAAGGTTTGTTGTATCCCACCATGGAACTATATGTATTTATTGCATAATTGCCACTAGGGCTTGCACTATCTGTCAACCTGCCATCACTTTTTCTGTAATTGCTCAAATGTCACTACTTTTCTTTCAGAGTTGTCAAAATGCCAGTACACTGTTAAGTCAATGGTTTTTGACTGTCTCTATGACCGAAATGGCTTCTTGATAGCGTATTAAAAAAACAAGTTATTTCTCTTCCTTTATGCACAATCATAGGTGACTTGCAATCACCTATGAAAAATGAAAGCTAGAGAGGAGAAAGAAAATAGAGATGAAGGGAATTTGGACAATTTTTAGCCTCTAACTAGCATTTTTGCATCACACTTGAATCCAATGAGATAAGAGCAATTGGGCAAAAACCCTGTGGCATTTTGACAATTAGAGCATGCACTGATGGCAAAATGTACCATTGTTTCTTTTTTTTCTAATGCTTTTGACCTCATTACTGTGTAGGCAAGATTAATGATGGAATTGAATTATTTATTGTCTTATGGGGCAGCAGCTTCTTCTCTTAGGTTACTTAGAAAATATGGACTTCTCGATTTTTTGCTGCCTTTCCAGGTAGGTTGAGCAACGCGATCATGTCATTGCGTAAGTAGAGTCATGCTTGTGGTACTGACCACTTCCATCTTTATCTTACTTGCATATGTAATGATATTTTCATTTTAGGCAGCATATATGTCGGATCAGATGAAGGATAAATCAAATGACACAGGTTTAATGCTCATGGTGAGTAACTCTGGAAATGTGTCATACTATATGATTTTTTTTTTGCTTCATAATAAAAGGTGAAATAATTTAAACCATGCACATGTGTTGGCTAGTGTTAGCTAACTAGTGTTATTACGCATCAATATCCATGAACATGAAGTATTGGCTGCATAGTTCTATAGTTTTGTTACTGTTCATCAGCTCTTGACAGTCACTTCTTGTTAGTTGCCTTAATGTAACTATGTAAGTAGTGTCTTCCTGGTTTCCTTTTCTTTAGTCAGTGACTTAGTAGTGTAATATTTGAGTTTTAAGACTAGGGCTCATTATGTGTTTATATATGCCGTATAATGATGTGCATTCACATGTGCAGAAACTACTGACTAATCTTGATAAATTACTCTCTGCTGATCGGCCATGCCCCTCCTGTTTGTGGTAAGAAACTTTAAATGAATGCCTGTGCGCATTTACCTTCATTATATAAAGGGGTGTGAAAATCATTTAGTCTTTGTTCGGTTAATCCCTGTGAAGGAGGGATTGGAGGGGATTTATTCCACACCTATTGTGGTGTGGAATTATTCCCCCTCAATCTCCTCCAATACTCTTCAATCCCCTCTAAACCGAACAAGGCCTTAGTGTTCTTTTTTGTATTGGCTGGTCCTACATATACACTTTGCAGGAGATGCATAGTACTAGACTACAATCATCAAAATTCAAAAGCCAGAAGTGTAGCTGATTAAAGATTTGCACTGACCAGAGTGATAGAGATGTATAGTGAAGTTAATATTCCTTTCTTTGCAGTCTTAGGGACACACTGATGTGCACTGTGAGTCTAGCGGTTCTGACTTTCCAGTTTTCATCACTAGAAGATATGCATGGATTTCTGTGAAATTTTGAGTGTCCAGTAGTATACTGGATAACTTGTGTGAGTCCTAGCCAGAAGGACAAAGTGGATTATCTTATTATCTATGTATGCCACCCTGGAATTTCTCACACACTTGCGCACGCACCTATGCACACTGACACACACATTGCATTTTTTTTAGAGTGTTACCTTTTTTTTCTACACTAGTATTATATACCACTGTCAATTTGCAGTTGAATGTTCCCATTTTGTGTCTAATACAATTCTTGTATATTTTGAGCAAGTCACGTCTATGGCATTTCATGTTATTCCACAGGTTAGCACTGTTGACATTTCACAGTGCATTGGTAAATTCTCCACATGATGCCCAGGTAATCAGGGCTTTTGCTGCACTAATGTATTTTGGATCATGGGAGGGCGCAGTCAACTTCTTGAATCAAGACATTGGAGCACCAGCCCCATTTATTCCAGAAACACTAGGGCCTTCTCGGAGCAAACTGGAGAATCTCATGGAACAAACATCACATTTAGCATCACTAGTCAAGTCGTCAGTTGATACGTTGACATCTATAGATGCTCTCCAACAATCACTGGCCAAATACTCAAAGGCTTCACAAGTTTCAGGACTGGTAAGTATTTCTTTAGCATACGTCTCAACTCCCAATTGTCATATTAATTCCTGGTATGAAATCCATAGTTGAATCATTGAATGTTGCTTGGGCTCTTCTGCAAGTAAGCATGCAAATATTGACTGATCAATCATTGTTCAGAGCCACCTAATGGAGTTCTAATATTGTGTAGTAGGAACAGTTCTAACGATGCATGAACCATTGTTTAATTGGCCCCATATTTGTTCCTAAATGAATTTTTACATTATACATACAAAGCGTACTAAAATTTTGTTACTGGGTTTGTTATCAGGTGCTTGTATCTAGCAGAGAGAGGGAGAGAGTGTTGAGAATATTTGAGGGCCTTGATACTGACTTAACTTCATATGAAGGGACAAGAGGGATGCAGGAAATTGATTATAAGTTACTGAAGGATGGGCACCCTGGTGAGGTCCGGTTTGTTCTTGGGCATGTAATCATGGACACTATGAGCGAGGAGTTACCACGTGTATCCACTGAGTATGATCTGCTCAGTATCGAGGCTAGTGAAGATGATCTTGCTGACGGAAGCCGTCCTTCACTGTCCACATTATTTTCCAGTAAATCGTGATGGCTAAGCCGTAGTCACTCAACAAAAATTAGCCAGGATCTCTCCATTCCATGATTCCATAATCAACGCGCTCAGCACATCGAAGTGCTTGGGCGTGCAGGATGGTCAGTTGGCCACCATACAATGCAGGCGAACTTTTACCGCAGCTAAACTCACGTGGATGCTGGAGAATGATGTTCTTGCCCAAGTGCCAACCTTGACGTCTTTTTGTAGTAGAACTGAGTCTAGTGCGTAGATAGTACTACCACTTTGGCTTGTTAAACTCCGCGTACTGTACCAATGTTGAGTCGTACTGCCCTTTGAACTTTTGAGCTTAGGTGAACTGAAAGTTTGAAACTGTCGCCATGGTTACTTGGGTTGAAAATACTTCATCAGTAATTTGATTACATGTAACATAGCGAACTGCCATGGGATTTGATAACCATGAGATATTTACTGGATTTCTGATTTGCAATGAGTTGTATATACCCTGTCATCCAACTAGCCATTTGGGTATAAAGATTTCTTGCTGGCTTATGATGATTTTTTTTTCCCTTCTTAGAGGACCAGTAAGGTACTATATTGTTTTGATGGGCCGAGACTATTTAGATGGCAAAAGTGGCAAAGCCCAATTACTGAAGCCCATGCATACTCTGTCCCTGTTGGCCTTGGACACAAATCGTGTGAAGCACAGGTGAGAGGATTCTCCTATTTTGAAGTCCAACTACCAAATTGACCTTAGTTTTTTGTCTGCTTGTTGGAAAAAGTACACCGAAGGTCCCCAACTTATCATCGAGTTAAAAAACGTCCTCAAACCACAAAACCAGATATCCAGCGTCCCTTAACTAATCAAAACCGTTCACTTTAGGTCCTTCGGTGGTTTTGACCCTAGTTTTGTCCGACGTGGCGGCTGAGTCAGCGTGGGACCCACGTGGGCCCCACATGTCAGGATGCCATGTCATCTCCCCCCCCCCCCTCTCTCCCTTCCTCGGTTCCTCCTCTCTCTCAGTCTTCTCTGCCTGTAGCCGGTCGGCAGGGCGAGGCGAGGCGGGAGAGGAGGAGGGCGGCGTCACCACGGTGGCCAGCGGCGGCAGCAGCCCGGGGAGCTCGGTGGCAACCAAAGATGGGCCTCGGGAGGAGGCGGCGAGCGGGAACGGCGCGGGTGTCAACGGGAGGCGGGGGTCGTCGACGCGCGGGCGCAATGCCGTCGAGGTCGCTCAAATGTATATATGTTGATAGTACATTTAACTATAAAATCTGTGCTTTTGCCATATGTGTCCCGCTGCTCGGCAGCCACATGGAGAGAGGATGAAGAAAGCTAGGAGGAGAGAGAGGAGGAAGCTGACATGTGTAGCTTATGTGGGTCCCACGTTAACTCACCGCCACTCTTAAAAATCGTAGTTTAGGACACGATTCAAAAACTCAATGTTAAGACGAGAGAATAAAGCGAACTTTTTCATAGGGCCTTTTGGGATAGCTTTTAGCAGCTGCAGCTTCTCCAAGAATCTTCAGCTGCCAGAAACTCTCCCAAACAGTTTAGATTTTCAGTCAGATTCTAAGAAGCTGTAATTGTAGAATATAGAAAATGAACTAGAAGCTAGAAATTGGGTTCCCCGGCTTTTCCAGATCCTCATAGCTATTTCTCAAAATATTAAGCTGGTTTCTAACTTTTCTAGATTCTCACCAGCTACCTTCTTCTTCCGGCTGCTTCTCAGAATCTTCGAACCCCCAAACAGGGCCCTATACACATTCGACAGCAGAATACGTATTATGCTCAAGTACGCCTTCGCGTGGCGGTCGCGTAAGATAAACTGTGACGGTGCTAGAACCTTCTATCCACCCACGACTCTATTACAGTCCGGTCCACGTGGGGGCCCACCCCACCTCCCTTCCCTCGCCTCGCCGACTCGCCGTGGGCCCCCACCGACGCAAAGGAATCACAGCCTTCCATCTCTGTCGCGCACTTATTTCCGCCGTTAATCTCTCCGCCCAAAGTTATTCCGCCGCCTCCTCCTCCTCGTCCTCGTCCTCCTCCCTCCACAAGCCCGTGCAGACGAGACGCGACACGCGACACGCGAGACGGGAAGAGGAGGGGGGAGGGGAACACACCACACCCCTCTCGCCGCACCGCCACGCGCGCTTCGAAGGATCGGGAAGGCGCAGCCCCGCGTCGGATCGGGAGCTAGGGTATGGGCGGCGGGACGGGGAAGAGGCAGCCCGGCGGCGCGGCGGCCGCGACGCTGCACATCCGGTGCACCAACGGCTCCAAGCTCGCGGTGCGGGCCGACCTGGGGCTCAGCGTCGGGGCGTTCAAGGCGATCGTCGCCGAAGCTGCGACGTGCCGGCGCCGCAGCAGCGGCTGATCTACAAGGGCCGGATCTTGAAGGACGAGCAAACCCTAGCCAGCTACGGTACGTGCCTGCCCTCTTCTGTGCGTTAGAACTAGCTTGTGTGGGTTGATGCGATTTGCTCGGTCTGTGCCTGAGATGCGATGGTTTAGGTCCGATTCATTCTAGTTCGTATGTTTGATACAATGCGCCAATGCCGTTGTTGTAGGAGGAGTCAGGAGTGCGAAGAAAGCTGCTCCTTTCATGCCGTGTGTGAATTATCTCTTTGATTTTCCATGTTATTACTTGGTAGACGATGGTATTATTGGGTAAGCAGCATCAGGGAGACTTGCACACTAATTATAATGCAGCCCAGTGAAGATGCAGTGGAAGGCAGTATCAGGAGCCTTGCTACTCTAATTTATAATGCAGTTTAGCGAACATGCAGTAGAAGGAAAAAAGCACTTCCCTCCCTTCTTGACATGAAAGTGATTCCAAACATCATGGAGCCACCAATCGCATTGTTAAGTGCACATGTCGATGTGAAATTGTATCTGGTAATGCGTGGTTAGGGTATTTTTGCAGGAATATACATTCCTTGCTGGATATTGTCAGCATAATGGCATCTTAGTGATTAGCAAATATGGAAGCTTTTATTAATGGCTGTTTTTATTGTCCTGCGTCATTCGTGCAAATGCTTGTTATAAACTACTCGTAATGATCCACGTGTACGTTAACGTGTACTTACATCTGGTCATGGCCTTATGAGTTAGCATTAATTATTGGCTGTTATGACATCAACAGAAGCTAAATGCGCAGCACTATCCACATGGGCAACTCTCCACAGCAGTGTAGAACTGAAAGAATTCAATCTTCCAAACGTACTACAAAAACTGCTACTGTGATGCATGCTGTTTGGTGCATGTTATATTCCTTTTCAAGTAAAAGGCAGAGGGTTGTACTGTTTATTGCAGATTCTTTCGGGCCACTAGATGAAGCTTTATATGGAATGAATTAATATGAGTAAAATTTGATACTGAGCATCGGGTTTTGATCCCACCTATTGCATCCATGCCCATCATATCCTCTTGCATTTGAACCTATTCAAATCTGCACCCATGTGTTTCCGAATCATTTATATGAGGTTTCTGGTTTTTCTTTTCAACGTTGGTGGGATATTGGTCTTGTGAAAGAAGTTATCCTCTTATGCAGTCTTTGCCCACCTTTGTGCTTTTAAACAGTATTACCTCTGTCCCATAAGGAGTTTTAGGATTGACACGTGTATTAAGATTGATGGAATTAAACGGAGGAAGATTGTGATTGGTTGAGAAGAGGAGGTAGGTAGGTAATTTGAATGGTGGATGGTTGTGATTGTTGAGAAGAGAATGTAGGTGGAGTTGTATATTTAGGGCAATTTTGAAGGCTAGAAGTTATATTTTGGGACGGAGGTAGTACCAATTTTTATTTTGCTCACGTGCACATCAACTTATGAGTTACCAGATATGCTAGTCCATCTACCAATTTTGACAAATGCTTTTAGAAATCATTACTCTTTAATGCAGCAAGTTTACTGCTGCAGTGCATGTTTAACCTTGAGTCACAAAGATTTTCCAAATGTGCTTTTCTTATGCCTATTTTCCCTCTTGAAGGTGTTGAGACGATCACACCATTCACATGGCCGTGGTGCTGCCACCACACCAGCTCACCGCACCTCCTGCAGCCAACAATGAACTCCTGCCATTAATGCTACCACTGCTACAATTCACCAGCAGTGGTTGGTGGAGGTTTGTTGCATGGTCTCGGGGGTTCAGGTTCTGCTAACAGTGGAGGGTTGGCTCATTTGGTTCTGGCCTTCCAGAACTATCCCAGATGCAACAACAGCTATCCGAGAACCCTACGTTGATGAGAGAAAAATGAATATGCCACTCATGCAGAATATATTGAATAGCCCTGATCTAATTCGCAATATAATTATGAACAACCCCAAATGCGTGAAATTGTTGATCGTAATCCGGATCTTGTCATGTCCTCAATGATCCGAGCATTCTCCGCCAGACTGTTGAAGCAGCTAGGAATCCTGAACTTATGCGAGAGATGATGCGGAACACAGACAGAGCCATGAGCAACATTGAATCTTCTCCAGAAGGGTTCAATATGCTCCGCCGCATGTATGAAACTGTTCAAGAGCCATTTCTGAATGCAACAACGATGGCTGGGGAGGGTGATAGAAGTTCAAACCCATTTTCTGCTCTCCTAGGAAAATCATGGATCAAACCAAGCCAGAGATCCAGCTGCAAATTCACCAACGACCACCTCAGAATCCACACAGGTTCTCCTGCTCCAAACACTAATCCACTTCCAAATCCCTGGAGCACAACTGGTAAGTTTGTGTACTTTTTTTTTTTTTATTTTGGTGTATGTTTTCTTGTCCTGTTTTGGATCCTAGATTCGCAGATGGGATTCTCTCTGACTAATAGTTAAAATCAACAGCTGGAAGCTGCACAGGGACAACAAGGCCCTCCCGTTACCTCAATGAGTGCCCCAGCTGGTGGCCTTAGGAGGTTAGTTCTACAGATTTGGAGTATGCTGGGTGGTGGCTCGGATACTTCCTTCTTGAATCAGGTGTTGCAGAATCCTACAATGATGCAATGATGCAGAACATTATGTCAAAATCCTCAGTCCATGAATCAGGTTCGTTGCTCATTTATATCTTCATGGATAGTTGATGTTGGCTTCTTGATATGCATGATACATAGTGTTTTAATTATCTCATGATTCTGTCTTGCTTGCAGCTTCTTAATATCAACCCAAATGTACGTAATATGATGGAATCTAACACTCAGTTGAGGGAGATGTTCCAGAACCCAGAAATTTGTTCGCCAGCTGACATCTCCTGAAACTTTGCAGGTAAAATTAGTGTATACTGCTGAGTGTATGGAAATCAGATGGCTTATGATGATTTTTTTTTGTGTGTGTGTGTGTAGCAATTAATCTCATTCAAGCAGTCCTTGATGTCACAACTTGGTCAACAACAAGCTGGCCTGATGAGTATTCCCCAGTTCACTTAACCGTATAATGCTCATCATGTTTATTATACCTTTTATTATTTCTAGTTACTTGTTGAGGTGTAAAATCAGAGAGATTTTATTTGTTAGTCTCGCCCAGTTACTACTTCTATTGAATCCTTTTCTTTTTTTTTTGAACCAGAGACGAACCCAATCAGTGGCTGGTGCAGGTAACTCCTCTACTGATGTTCACTATCAGAACGCTTTCACAGAGCTATCAGATACATATATGGTGATACATATGTCAACTTCTAGAGAGTCATAAGGCAAGATTTTTTGTTATATTGTTGATAAATTGCAGAATCATATTATACATTTCTTACAAATAGTTTTTATTACTAAGAGAAGCAATAGGATGCTTCAAAATTTGCCTTTTTAGATATATGTTAATCGATCATGCACACGAATGAAAACAAATCAATGCCCTCAGATCAAAAAGTTCTAGGACATATTTTATTGATTTAAATTTTGATATTTTGTACCCTGGTTTACTTTGTTAGTGGTAGTTGAAATCATGGCACTTAATCACCAGATGGGATTCTGAGTTCATAATTAGAAATCAATGAAATGTAAGCATGTTAGTATGTACCATCTATTGTCAACTGGTAGCAACTTAACACTGGTCAGCGGATGTCTGTATTAATAGATGGTCTGAACTTATTTAGTAATATGTATTGGTGCTTACATTGAAATTAATTTAGAATACTTTAATGGCATGACTTATGAAGAGTACTTTAATGTCAGCAATACTAACCTCAACAATCTGATGAGCATGTTCAGTGGGCTCGGTGCTGGTGGTGGCCGGGGGTTCCTAGTGCACCCAATGGTTAGTGATTTCTATATATTTTGGAGTGCAATACTGCAGAAAATGGTCACAATCAATATTTTTCTGAAATTTTTTTAGTTGGAGTCGGTTGTTGCCCTCGTTAAGCAATGTCATATTTGCAGTTCCACCAGAGAAGCTATATGCAACACAACTAGTCACGGCTCCAAGAGAATGGGTTCTCCCACACAACATTTGCAGACCAAATTCACCGAAGCTGTAAAACACGACTCACCAGCGCGCCGGAGAAATGGTACAGTTGCACGTGGAGCGACTTCTTGGGCAATATTGGCTGAGGGGGGAGACAGGGCGGGGGGGGGGGGGGGGGTTAGGACGGTTGTGATCAAAACGGAAGATTGTCCCCCGACTGTATACCTGTTAGCTCACGATCTTGTAAGATTGTCTGGGTCTATTGTTTATAATACCGTCAACCACCAAATGGCATCATCTTAAGGGAAAGCGATAGTTAGATGAAAGAAATAGACATAGAGCTCAAGTTGGTTAAACCAATATCCATAGCATGTTTCATTGCGGTGATCGAGAGCACAGTTGTGATCATCTCAAGTGACTGTGGTCTGAACACTCTGATGATTACAGTCACATTTCGTCGCTAGAAGTGTCACGCAGCTACTGATGACCGAAGTATGATATAAATTCCACGCTAGCATACATCGTACGAGTGCGAACGACACGCCTACAATCTGAGACTGAGAGGTGCTCACTTATAACACCATAATCGATCAATGCCTATTCCAATATCTACGAACCGACCAGGCAGGGCTTGCCTAATGGTATCAGCGAAGCTCGACGACACTACACAGCCAAGATAACGTGAAGATGAGAGAGGTGGCTGACAATACTTACATACTACGAACTTCACTCATTGCGATAACATGAATCTATTGTTAAGCCAGCTCAACCGGCCGTGACCGACGCTGGTAACCCCTTTGCGTTTGGGATGCCTTCGGTTCTCATCGTAATTGTGTTCAGTGAATTCTATCCTCTCTCGGCGTCTGGCGTGCCAGTGGCGCGCGGAGCCGCAAAGCTACCTTCCATCTGCATGCAAGATTACTTTACATCAGCCGATGTACCAAATCGCTTGCCAGAGGATCCAGCGAGTGCGAAAAATACTCTAGACACGGAGTAAGTCTAATCACGACACGAAACAAACACCCATACGTGGATACTCAGATCTGATAATAATTAATATACGTGTGTGTGATCTGCCGGTTTTGAAGAGAGAACTAAATGAAGAGTCCACACACACCACCACTGAAACATATGACACGATTCTCGAATGTGCACCCTACACACAATATAACAAAGATGCGGGAGTGCGCGTGTCGACATATAACAACAATAATCTAGTTCCAAAAGAAGATTGCGCATCTGTATCGCCGAAGATGAGAGGGCACAGACACGAGAAAACAGCGATATTTTATCTCAGACCAGAGCGCGCGCTAGCGAGCGTTGATGAGGGCGTGTGCGCCGCATCCATCCAGCCCATCTCTAATGACATGCCGTCGTCGTAGGCATACTAGGTCGCGGTGCGTTGTGACCACGTACTACGTCCACATCATTTTGACACGAGATGCCCGACGCGACAAAAAACCTCACACAAACCAGCGAGGGTTCTGTGCGTTCTTCCGCTGGCCCGCTAAAGTTAGGGCGGTGTGTGCGATCACAGACGTCGTATAAGTAAAGCGAGCGCGCCGGACGCCGTCGTGCAGTAACAGGAAGTGAGAGCTCCATCCCTACAGGTAACGAACTTGCTGCTCAATGTGGTACGGTTTGGAGAAAACGCGAGTACGGATAGTTTGTGTGTATAATAATTCGGAGCGAATGTTGTGCTGGCAGCACACCCTACGACTCATCCGCAGGTGCAGAGCGCGCGCATGTGCGCACCACAGACTGCCCGCCGCCCCGTATGGAAAGAACAGAAACTCGCATCACCGACACGAGACTAAACACTGGGATGAAGCGTTTGAAATAACATCATCATATAGCCTTTGCTGCTACCAGTGTACAATTCAAGACGTCAATTCCCAGTAATCTGTGCTAGGCTGGATATTTGTTTTTTTTTTGCTCAAACTAAGCTGTTGAAGTATTGGTGTAACAACTTATAACACCATGTCAAAATAGAACCTGTTATGTGGTAATTACCAACCAGGCTAACAGCGATACACTCTTCTGATGACTTGTTTTTCAGCCACAAAATGAAAACTGTGCGTTTTTACGAGACGATAAATGTAGCGCATTCTAAATTTCGTGAGAATGGGCGGACTACGAGGGTAACTTGTTACTATTCCGATACGATAGTCGTTGCGCGTAGCGATGTTTGACAATATGTAATACCTCAACCTGTAGCGTGGTGACAAAACAAATTAGAGCACTAGAAAAGAATTCGACACGATCACTCACCTGGGAGCGACTACCACCCTAGCTGCGTGCCACAAGCCGGTGACGGCGCCCAACAAACTTCATCACACCGACAGGAGCCGCTATTCACGCGGAAGCGCGCGATGGTGCACGGCGACCTGCAGCCGGCCGCGCCCAAGGCCTTCCCAACCCCCACAGGCTCTCTCGACGCAAGTCACACCGAGCGACACATCACCCACCTGGCACCTGCGCGACTCTCGCTCCGCGCCCGGGCGTCCAGACCCCGGTGCATCGTCCGTCTTTCTCCACCCGTCAATCCACGAGCGCGGGAGACCCGAGACCCTTCCGCGAACCCGCCGGCTTCGCCAATCAGTTCTACACCCCGGGGAGGCAGACTGGGACGCTCGTCGAGGCAACAAACTTCCCCCGCTTCTTCATCCGCGACGGCCATGAAGTTCCCGGACATGGTGCCCACTCGCTCAAGCCCAACCCACAAGTTCGCATCGTCCAGGAGAACTGGCGCATCCTCGACTCTTCTCCCCACCACCCGGAAGAGCCTCCACATGTTCAACCTTCCTCTTCGACGAATCGGCATTCCCGCCGACTCCGCACATGGACGGCTCCGGCGGTCAAAACCACCTACACGCTCGTCAGAACCGCGCCGGCAAGTCGCCACTACGTCAAGTTCCACTGGAGGCCCACCTGCGGCGTCAAGGTCGCTGCTCGACGCCACCGAGGCCGTCTAATCCGTCGGCCAGGTTAACGCACCAACCAGCAGCCACGCACGCAGGAACCTCTACGACTCCATCGCTGCCGCAACTTCCCGGGGAGTGGAAGTTCTCGGTTCAATCAACAGACCACGCGAATCTGCCCGACCCTACGCAGTGCACCGCGACTAACAAACTATCGACCCTGCACGACGTCACCAAGACGTGGCCCGAGGACATCGTGCCGCGCAGCGGTGAGCGGAGGATGCGTGGCTTTCAACCGTCGCCAACATGCGACAAGAAAAAAAAAAAAACTTCCTCTGCGGAGAACGAGCAGCGCTGGTCGATTCATAGCCCTTGAGGTTATGCTTATCGTGCGCGGGGATGCTAGCGTAACTCCAGCCATCTGACATTAGCTGCTGTGGCCACGATCATATTCTTCTTCCTACTTCTGCTCCTGACACGGTTCTATAGCCCATCCTCCCTCGGAACCCAAATATGCGTGATCTCTGCGGTTGCTTCCGGGTTGTCTGCATAACCGCCCAGCGCCAAGTGCGGCCCACCACAACATACCACCTAGGGAGCGGCATCTCTTCAATGAAATCCTACAAATGCCCCGCGACGAGGAGGTCGATCAAGAGAACTTCGCCATACCCTCTACGGACCCAGCCCAAATGCACGCCCCGCTACCCCATCCCCTCGCCCCTTCACCGGCCGCCGAGAAGTAATTTTTGTGTTGAATTATTTCGCTTTAACATTACACTACATTGAATTCCTTAATACTTACTCCTTCCCTTCGTTTCAACCAACGACAAACTATAAATTAAGACAATATAGTAGTTAATATTTACAGCCACTAAATTTATAATGTTAAATGTTTTATCTTTTTTTCGTACAAAACTTGCGGTTAAATTTAAAAATAGTTATCTCCCGATTAAAAGTGTAACACCGATTCTTCTTAAAAGTCATAATCGAAGGGTAGCTACTAGCCATAGCAACTTGCCATTAACTGCGTTCTCTTGATCCCATCTGTGGCCCGAGTGCAGATCCGGTGATAACGAAGAGCACTAAACGGGTTCCTCACCGCAGCCGAGCGAGCGACAGGAATCTACTCACGTTCGTGGATCGGCAAGGTATGATACACACAATGCCTGCGACACTCAATTAACCAGAACACCCTGCCCCGCGTAGAACCGTCGGCGCGGAGTAGCTCCGCGAATTGAACAATAAGATCGATCCTTATTCCTTCACCCACGACGATGAGACACCTCGAACCTGAATGAAACAAGAAACATGCGGCGTAAACTACACTGCGAGCCGCAGTGAGCGTCTTCAATCAAGAGATGGCATCGCCCGCACTCTCTGGAACCGCTCTGACCTCGAGCTGCGAGCGAGACAGACGAGCATACTGGCTCTCCTACTGCGTGCTCGAGAATAAATACAGTCAAAGCACACAGGTTTCCATAAATTTGCGATGAAAAAAAAAAAACACGTACCTACATCAGCGCCTCTACCCAGCTACTAGCCAGCACGCACTCTGATCAGGTTGCGTGTTCTGACTGCCGAACTTGAACCACGATCTCTGATGTTCTTTCGACTGCAGGCCTGACCAGGTCCTCTATGCGCGTCAGAAACGGCCAGCCCGTCTCAGCGCGAAGCCGAGCATGAAGCGTAGATCGATCAGCCGTCTTGCAATCCTGCGTCAGTCACGGAAGGCCTCAGCCGCACTCTATCGGCATAATAATGCTTACTCATACCTCTAGCATACCGATCGATCGCAGTCTATTTTGGAAAGCGAGTGACATATATGTTTCATAAATCACCGCACAAATTCTGCTACCACCATCATGTAATAATCTGTAACCTGAAGACACTTTTCTCCTTGATACTTCATCATTATTGTAAGCCACCCTATTATCTCAATAATATTATATACAGTAACCAACCTTACTTACAAATCTATATAACCTCTTTCTGAATTCCTGCATAGGCCACTTCATTGCATAAGGAATAAGCGCGTGCACTTCAGATCCCCTCAGTTCGGAGATAGAGTTTGATTTGCATCCTTAATCAAAATATCACATATAAGCGAGCTCCTTAAACTTATCAATACCGCGATATCTTAAAGTCCCATGGCAGTGTTTCGGTAGATGGGACTGAGGATGTAACATACACCACAATCACCACATGCAAGGCGTCACGTTATTTTTGCCCTCAACCCGCGTCTCATTTGTAGTCAGTGCTCACTCTCACACACAATTTCGCTACCCGTCCGTTGCTAGCCCATTCTCGTTAGCGAGCACCCACAAGCAAAACACCATCTGGAGTCATCAGATTAGCGATGAAGTTAGACGGTCAGGGCGGTTCTTGGCCGGCGCTGGCCCCGCCATGGGCGCATCCCACCCACTACGAAGCTTAGAGCGAGCAGCGCTTCCACAGTCTCGCTATCCTCAACCTCTGACGAACTGCTTCAGCCATCGGTTCTACTTGAAATTTCTCGAAATTTTGGTTTATCTTTTGGCGTGAGCAGTCTACTAGTTTGTACCCGCCAATTATTAACATAATTAACTGACATTAGAATGGAGAGAAAAACACCACGTATGAAAACCCAATCTTCTGCCCGAGATGATCCCCCTTGCGCGAGGGCGTGGGGGGGGTGCTTACCTCGAATAATTACCGGGAAACTTTGACAATTGTCCGACGTGAGCCTGGGAGCAGTGGTGCTCCCCAGGCAGACAGAAAGGACTACGAAGGACTAGCCATTGCCCCGCTGTCGCCGATCATGTTGTTACTGGTGTCGCACGGCGGCCCAAGGAGCGAACTGACCGGATGCCCGCTTTGGGCTCGTGGCGGAGGCCGGCCTCTAGCGCAGGGCAGAACTGCCGCGGCCGTGCCCTGGGCAGTTTCCCACCTGGATCTATCCTCCGTACGCCTGGCTTCGCGGTGGGAGGAAGGAGATAAAGTACTCCTGATGGGCTGGAGTCCGTAGCTGGCCAAAAGCCTGAAATTCAGTAGCCCAAACTGAATAGCGCCCACCAAAGTAGCTTCATCCATCCCGGCCACTGCGGGGAACCAGTAGGACCGCGACCTCCCTCAACTTGTCATCTGAGTTACAGAGAACTCGTCCCCCACCGCCAAAAACCAGATATCGGAGGTCCCTCAACTAAACAAAACGTCGCTTGAGGTCCTCGCGTGGTT
>CM020180.1:3552888-3639028 GCA_009805545.1 Oryza longistaminata | reverse complement strand
ATCACTTGCCGGGTGGGGGGGGGGGGTGTTGTCGAAAATTCCGAAATTGAAATCACTGTTGGTGTGGCACGGCTAGCCATTGCGCTGTCGCCGATCATGTTGTTACTGGTGACGACGGCGGCCAAGGAGCAACTGGACCGGATCGTTGTCGCTGGCGGGGCCTCTAGCGAGGCAAGAGCGGCGGTGTGGGCGGGCCACGATTTCCTCGTCAGAGAAAAGGGGAAAAGAGCAGAGAGAGGGAGGAGGAAGAAAACCATGTTGCGCGCCCCGGCTGCTTCCGCTTCTCATAGGCGCAAGTGCATGAGGACATCACAGACCGGCTCACCGAGCGACGATGAAGTCGTGCGAAGCTAACCACGGGGTGCGGTGGTGGATGCCGTGGCGGCGAAGGAGCTTGAGAGAAACGGCATCGCGGTGGAGGAAAGGAGAATAAACCGCTCACAATCCTGGCATGGGACTTCAGATACTCTGGTATCAGAAGTTTAGTGATGCTTGTGTCTGGTATTTTGGTTAAGGATGCAAATCAAACTCGACGCAATAAGAGGACTACAACGAACTTTTCTAAGGATTAAGCAGTGGCCGGATGGGCATGAACCTACTTTGTGGGCCATCAGTTGGGCTACTGAAATTCAGGCCTTTGCAGCAACGCAACAACAGCCCAATAATATTTTTTTGTTCTAGTTGGGACACGATAGTTTGGCACTACCACAAGTGCTGTGCACAGCTTTTTCCGTCTTTACAGAAACAACAACAACAACAACAAAAGATTGTTAAAAAAAAAAAAAAAAAGGTCAATAGGCTAGCTCTATTTGAAATTGACCCTGGGTTACTAGAGTTTCAAAAAGGAATAGCAAATGTGTCGACACGTGACTTTTACAAATGCAACGTTGCATTTCTACGACGTACGTTCTCTTGCACTCCACTAGAAAAGCATTAGCTTCCTTTTAAAAGCCGTACGTGGTACGTAGCACTAACAGCGCATTACGACCGCCCATTCGTACTTCTAGAGCTGTTTCGATTTCTTCATCACTCTTCTGCTTTTAGTTATGGCCATGACGCCAACGAAGCCGTCAACTGAGCACGATCCTATCTGCGTCTGCATGTCGAAGTGTCGAGCTAAGAGAAGCCTACTCTATCGACACTCGCGTCCAGCTCCACGTAATTGTGTGTTTGGTTCAAGGATGAAGTGGGTTGGTTAGGTCGAACCCATTTTTTAAGTCATTTGTTTGAAAATAGATGAATAGGATAATCCCTAAAAGATCTATTCTCTTAAGATCCGGGTAATGTTCACTCAAAAACTGGTGGATCAATTCATCCCATTTTTTTTCTCACATTATCCCACTTTTTTCATTGCATATGGCTCCCCTAAAAACTAGACCATCTCCTCCTCATGCTAAACGGATAGTGAGGACGGATCCCATCCTAAAAACAAGGATGAGTCTAACCCTATCATATTCATCCCCAAACCAAACACAGCCTAAGTACATGCATGCATCAATAAATCAATCATCCAATTAACCATATTGTTTCTGCTTTAATCCAACTGAGTTTCAGATATTTCCGATATTAAGTTTTCCTGGGAAAAAGGATTTTAATCCGCCTCTATCCAACGATATTGTAGCCATTTAATTTAGAAACTAGCCATCAAATAGGAACTTAGCCCTCTAAATAACCAATTAATTCGCTCAAATAGATATTTAATCAGATTTTAAAGCTACTCATTATTAAGCTAGTTGGAAAGAACCAAAAACTACCTCACACGACGCCGTACATGATTGCTGTGGAATGTGGATTCGGATCCAGCGTGCTGCATGCACAGAGAATCTACAAGTAGACGCTAAACAAACTCGAAAGTGTTAGGTTTAGCGGAGAATTAATGGCAGGATCGTATGATCTGCGAGTTTGCAGGACAAATTAAGTGCGCCACGCATTAGCGCCAAGTTGGGATAACTTATCAATCGATCGCCTCGTTCCTTGGTGCCGCGATTCGAATCTTGGTTAATTTCTGTACTGCATGCAACCCGATCATCAGGTCTGATATATAATTAAAATTCAGAATCTGCGATCTGTATGATGTCTGAATTTAGTGATCCGATTAATGCAGAGACTTGTTTAGATGCAATTACTTCTTAGTGCTCACGAAGCTGTGGATGAGACGTCTTAGCTTCAGGTGTACCAAACGGATTGATTGTCAGACAAGAAATATATACGATCCATGCATGATCCACCAGTTGTGGAATTGGAATTTTTTTTTTAAAAAAAAAGAAAGAAAGGGAGAACTAATACCGTTGGCTACTGGCTGCAGGGAACTATATTTGATACGACAGTTAGTTAATCGTATTAATTTCAACGCGCAAATGTGTCAAAGACTGATTAATCATGCAAGGCGACGAGAAATTTCTTGCACAAACAGCTAGCTTTATTTATTGAATCTTTTCTGAATTCTCATATGAATATGATCCATTGGACTTTGTTATGTCTGGACATGTCACGGTCTCTGTCTAGAGAAATTCAGAAAAATCGAGTTGGAGAGATATGATCCTATTTATTGCTTGCTAGCAAGAAACTGGCTACGTGCTACAGCTTAATTTGTTCAAGTCAGAATTAATTAAGCAGTGTAGCAAGTTGTCAGTTAGTCGAGTTGTGACGCAAGTGTGATTTTAATATTCCTTCGCTTTTTGCAACCTGCGTGCCGCCACGGGTGTTAATTATCACAACTAATTCTGCTACTGGAATCCTAGAAAAATTTTACTAGTCTATCGTAAGACAAAAAATTAAGAATATGTTCACACATCAACCAACGTAGTTAGTGTTAACCTTCTTCTCTTTTTTTACTCCTGAGAATACGTACAAGAGCTATATGCACCAAGAGTACTCCAACTCTCCAAGACTTAAACCACTAATGTCACTATTGCGAGCTACTGCTTAGCAACGAGTAGTATTAGATATAGATATGCATGATTCATCAGTTAATTTTGCAGAGATATCGTTGCAGCAAGTATAATCATCCACACATGCAGGGCGGATCCAGCAATAAACTGACAAGACAGTCCAATACCACTAGGGCAAGTATCTTCAGTTCTTTCTCCATTAAGTATTAATCAATCAAACCTAGCTTAAGATAGATACCAGTAGACGGATCCACATGTACAGCGAGCTCACAACAAATAGGAGCCAATAGCTTACCGTCAAAGGATTAACAAGCACGCACTGCCTATCGCATTACTGACCAGTACTGTTAAGCTCAATCAGACACTAATTAATCAACTTCTCTCAGTTGCTTGCATCATCAGCTCCTTTAATTTAACCTAATCTTTGTTTGGCAAAAGTCTCCCCCACATGAAGACCCCCCACACACCAAACATAATGGATTCCAAGTTCCCATAAACAAGTTCCCTTTGGATCATGGACCACCAGTGAAAACCCTAATGACCTTGTGGCCTGCACAAGTTTGCAATAAAAGTTAAATTGGTGCTTAATTAATCTGGTCCCATTAATTTTCAAGTTGGATCTGCTGCAATCAGGGAATTTTTTTACAGCTTACCATTACATTAGTGGATGACACTTTACCTACCCAAAGCACTTTGCTTAATTATTTTTTGACTAACTTTGCTAATTATGATGAGTTCATTTCAAACAGTGATTAGCATCTAGTGGAGGGCCACTTAATTTTCAGATACAGCCTGCATGACCCTCCTTTTTTTCTTCACATGAGATGACTTACTTGGCCAATTCGGCTCACCAACCCCTCAGTTTTGGAAGTTGATTCACCTACCGCCAAGTCATGCCTGTAGCAGGGCTAAATTCGGCCAGTGAAATTTTATGTGGTACCACTAGTCTTATCTACTAGACTAATCAAATTAATTAAGCATGGCCAGCAAGCTGGTTGATTCGGAATTCTTTTCTCCCTATGGAGCTGAAACTTTTGGGGTGTCATTATCAAAGCATGGAGGATCTTGATTGGAGATTTTAATCAACGCCACATGCATCTCTAAGTCTGTCAGCAAACCCAGCTCTCTGCTTGCTTGAATTAAACTTTGATTCCTCCTTTAATAATAGTTGGAAGTAAGCATAGCAAGTGAGAGTTGAAACGCCAACATGTCTCGAGATTCAGGACAAGCTACGAAGGAAAATAGCTCGCGTAACAATCAGTTACTACACACGTACGAACAGGGATGTGCGTACGCGTAATTATTTATACAGAGCCCTTTTTTTTAAAAAAAAAATAAATTGGCCGGTTGATTCATGAGTTGTAATTTTATACGTGATCCGTGGGCAATCACTGAAGTCCACTGCAATTGCAAATGTCAGATCAAAATATCAGGAATAACAAAACTTTCCTGTGAAACAATTGTGCATACATCGACAGAAAGTTTCAAAGATTGTACTAAACCAATTCAATTTGTCCACTTCCATCTCTCAAGATTACCGGTTTCAAACTAAATCCCATAGTATTCGTCCCAGGCATCAAAATCTGAAAATTATAGAAGTATAATAAATATGCTGATTGGAAACATTAACCAGTTAATCTTGAAGTATTTATATCTTGTTGATTGAAACCAATTCTCATTCTTTATAAACTTTTCTGTAATTTTCAATCTTGAAACAATATGAAAACCAATTCCAAAACATTGTACTATCGCCAAGAATGAAATGCTACAAACTAATTATAATCTTATCGTACATAACAAATACTCATCTCCCATAATTTAAAATAGACATCCTCATATTTTAGATTCATTATATTAAAATTAATATTAGGGGACGAAGGAGTACCCATTTGAGATTTATCTATATATAAAAATGATTTATTTGAGAGGAGAGAGAGGAGGGTATGAATAGGTGATTCAGGTGAGGGCGGAGGCGAAAGTCAGCAGCCAGCACAGCGCACGGACGTCGCCGTGTCGTCTTCCCCGTGAGCACGAAACATGGCCATGTCCCCATGCATATCCTCTCCCCACCCAAAATTACCCGTCCTCCCCTCCCGGCCCCACCCAAATCCGGTTGACCGCAGGCCCCACCAAGCCATTCCCGCCATT
Organism: Oryza longistaminata; assembly: GCA_009805545.1. Lineage (NCBI taxonomy): Eukaryota > Viridiplantae > Streptophyta > Magnoliopsida > Poales > Poaceae > Oryza > Oryza longistaminata. The sequence continues at coordinate 3,633,989 of CM020180.1, read as the reverse complement.
TCCCCCTCCCTCTCCGCCAAATAAAATAACAACGTGTTCTCGTGGGCCCACCCCGCGCCGAGAGGCTGCAGCAGATTCCGTCTCTGCACAAAACAAAAATACAGGAGATAGAATCAAAAGAGAGCGCACTCCGAGGAGGAGCGCGAGGCCTACTCAAATACGATTCCACCACCGCCTCTCCTCTCAATCTCCTCTCATGCTCCACCTTTCTCCTGCGAGAATCCCTTCCGATTCTCGCTAATCCGAGTGGCCAAACTCGACTGTTCCATTGGAGGCCCCCCTCTCCTCCCCACTGTTGCTGTGTTTTCGATCGACTGCTCTGCTTCTTCTGCTTCTGAGTAAGCAAGCAGTGGTCAACTACTCAACCGCGATTCGATTTGCAGTAAAACCGGGTGGTTTTTCGCGTGTGGGCTAGCTTAGCTATAGCTAGTAAATCGCGGGGGTTTGGGTTTGTGTTTGTGTCATTGGGCGTGATGGCGATGTGCCTTTCCTTCCATGATGGGGATGCCTCGTCGGCTTCCTCAACTGCTCGCAGTCTTGCGGCGTTGTGTGTGCGTGCGTGGTGGTAGTGATTCGCTGTGGCAGCCATGCTCGATTCCTTGGATTCGTAGAGGATTCGCATAAAAGGGTTTCCTCTCTGTTTTCCACATTAATATACCCAGGTTCGTGGCTCGTGTTTCTCGCCTACCGCCGGAGCTGCGTTTCGGCGATTGTGGGTAATCGAGGCGGTTGTAGGTTGGTGGTGGTGCTTGTCCGTCATGGAGCAGAAAGCCGCGCTGCGCCGCCGCGCGCGGCCGACGGAGGAGGAGGATGAATGGATTGATGGATGCGGGAATGAGCGGACGGGGAGTAGTCGCCGCCGGCGGGGAGCGGAGTCTCAATAGGAGTCTTTGCTGGCGACGTCCGGGGCTCATTTGTCGGAAGTTCTGGCATGTCGGGGCGGCGAGCCGCCTTCTCCGCTGTCGATCATCGGCAGCAGCGTCACCCGCCTTGACTCCCCCCGGCAGGCGGCGCGTGTGAGACGATCAGGGACGCAGGCGGGAGAAATGCCGCAGCTAGTGGCGGCGGCCGGCGGCGGCCTAGAGGTGAGCCCCGCGCACCGCGGCGACGTTCCAAGACGGCGCCGCAGAGGTGCCGTGGAGCAAACGACCGGAAGGAGCGGTTGCGCACGCCGCCGTATGGAGCGCATCGCGTCGGCAGTCGCACTCAGTCGCAGGCGCAGCGGGGCGACGGAGGACCTGCCGTCCAGGTCTGGGCTGAGCGCGACGCGGATCGGCGACCGGCATGGTGCTGACGACTTGCGGGGCAGCCGTTCTGGCCGGACGCCCCGGAACCATGAGACGCCTGCTCGCCAGCTATCCGGACGAGTGTCATGAGAGTACCAGTTCTCCCGCCGACGAGGAGCCGAGCGCCGACCCTGGGGCTCCCCGGCAGGGTCTTCGCGGCCGCGTCCCGATGTGACGCCCGGACGTCCGCTCCACTTTCTCCACGAGGGAGATACGCCGCGCGTCCAGCACGCGCAATACTTCTAATGCCCGGCAGCGTCAGCGCTCGCCGGTCTTCGGCCGCGGAGCCGAAGCCTGCCTCGGCGTCGTCCGAGCTCGTCATACCTACGCAAAGAAGTCAACATAACAGTGCGGAAGATCGAGACATCTGAACAATGCTCTTCAAGTAGATTGCTCAAACACTGCTCCATTTGATTCTCCAAAGCCTGAAAAAAATGCCTAGCCTTTGCCAGGCCACCATGTTATGCTCTTAACGTATTCGATAAATTGTCATTAGGAAATAATGTGATAAACTCTGGCACACCACCATCCCCAGTAATCAAATCTTTTCCACTCTCCTACCTTGGTGTCATCCTGTCTTAATAAAATACAATTCGTGAAAAATTGCAGAAGTTGAATCTTCAGGATCTGATGTTTCAAAGTATCCTCTCCAAGTTGAGATGAAAGATATTGAAGTGTCACGAGTAATATTTGCTTGAAATAAGTTGTTCTCAGTAAAGATGCTGCCGCTTGATGCCAGTTGTTGTGATGCTTCTTACCGAGCAATATATACCTGAGTCATGAGATGTTCTCAAGCTGTTTATGCATACCCACAATCTGCCCACTAGCCCACGCACATCGATACCGTGCAATCTGCCAGTCCAAAGAGGGGAAGCCGCCATCCTGATGAAAGCTACAAACATTGTGTGTCCACTGTTGATGAGGCATGTTATGTCCGCGTGATCGTTCCCTATTTAGGCTTCACCAGGGGCTTGCTCGAGCATCATCTGTTCAGGAGGTAGGGTGTTGTCGGCAGGGCATTTTGGGTGACGAAGGAGCCAGTTTCTTCCCACACATACCACCTAACAGCAAGACCGAGTACCCTGCTCTCGCATCATGCCAAAATTTCGGTCTTGAAGGGCAAGCCAGTTGCATCTCCGCGCACAAGTGTCAAGACTGGAAGCCTGAACTTGGTCTTGGAGTTTGTCTGTGCCAACTAAGTGCATAAATACTGAAGAGCAGAGGGCCATGCTCAGATCTTTAATCTAATACAGCTACAACAAGATCTATACATTAAGTAGTTGTGAAGCCAAAAGAGCTGGTAAAAATGATAGACCATTTGAAATTAGTCAACCAACCAGGCCAGAATTTTATGCCAAGTCCTGTGCATAAAACTTGATGAGCTCTGTTGTGGTATTATATGTGTTCCTGGAAGACAACATCATATGGCACTCTTGGGAGGTATTCCATCATATGGACTAGCGAGCTATAGGTGAAATGCTCAGAATGAGAGGAAAGGAGAAAATAGATGTTGATTGCCATTTCGGACATTCAGCCAAAACAAGATGATGAAGGATTTATGTTACAGCTGTATTGCATACTTCTCACAGTTATGTGCAACCTGACGGAGCACTGTTTTCGGTTTAAAGCGGCTGAAAATTATGATGTAAGAAAACACTTGTCCAGGTGATCCAAGCAATCAACTCGGACAAAGCAGTAGAAAAAAACGGGTCCACTAAGACGGAAGAAAACAGTTAGGCGCTGCAAGATCAATCTCGGAAGCATTTGCTAGTAGCCTGAAAGAAGCTGCAAAGAAATTTAGGAGGATATAATGAAACTGATCAACAGGAAATGGCTTACTTCCTTATACCTTTTTTAAATATTTTTGCAGCTTTTCCTGTACCCTAGCATTATCTCCTTGAAGCATGCTCAAAAGAAGATGGATTAAGTTTGCTCATAGTAATAAATCTTGTTTAACAGTGCATGTACACCCTTTCAGATCAAGTTCAGGATAAAAAAAAATACAGTGTCAATCAGGCGGGGAACTTACCAAGTAATAATTGAGATAAAATTGATAATTCAATTATCATTGGTTTTTGCAATAGATCCAACTGAAAGTATATAGACTAATGGCTTCATATTCACTATTTGCATAGATATAAACTGCAATATCTGTGGCTACTATTATCTATGTTTCTACGTTGTTCAGTGTCCGACTACACTGAAAGTAATAATGCTAAGGCAGCATGAATAATACGTTGGCCATCACGAAAGATCAAGAAAGTTGGCCATCCTGAAGAAATTGCAAATTGGTCATTGATCTCAGTACCCATGGTCCTGAAGGAACATTCAGCCAGTTCACTCTATGAAAATTTTCCAAGACCACATGCTCGAAAAGAAGAGTTACAAGGGAGATGTCCCTTTTCCAGGCTGCTGCAGGCAAAACTTCACTGGAACCTTCAGTCCTGATCTCCGTGTGAGGGCAGATCACTTCACCTATTACTTCTGGCTTAATTCCATCTCCCCATCCTGCAGCGAGCTCAAATTCTAGCTTGCGTTTCCCAGGTCCAAAGACTCAGGCAACAGCATGGTAGGCTCCTCAGCTGCATTCAAAGAGGAAATACAGGATGAGAATCAGTGCTCCACACTAATCAAATCTGCTACCAGCAGAGGCAGAGCTGCAAAAGGTTTGTTTGAAAAAGACCTTACCTGCTATTATGTCTCAGAGTCAAGTACTTTTAAGTTGAAACCACAAACCGATAGAAAATATGTCAAACGTGCAAAAGGGCTAGTCTATTTCTTCTCAAAAATAAAGACCATCTATGCGACGAAAGATGTATTATTCCGTCTTCATCCTAGTTGGGCTTTCAAAGGCTTAAAAGAAAGAATCTACAAGCGGTTCGGGCCATTTCTCAGGATACTCACGTGACCTCAAGTATTGGACGAGAATCGGAGTGGTTCTATTAACCTGTGATGCAGACCTGCGGAGTGTTTGATGTAACAATTCATCAAGTAATCAAAACGATTAGTAATATTGTAATCCTAGCATTCAACGTTGTTAATGCTTCCTTCGGCCAAACTGTCTGTCTACAGGTATTGCAGCACTGAAAACAATCATCTCATTGCTCCATGCAGGTAAAGAATGCCTGACGCTGCCTTCGTTGTAAGTCAAGATGGCGTACGCAGGCTTTCAGATTGGATACTTGCGCTGAGGTGCCAAATTAATGACACTGCCTCTTTGATTTGCAGTTGAACCTGCTGTGTTCTCTGAATTGGAACATGAAGTAATTGGATGTTCCTGTCGGTGATGTATGATTGCATGCTGAATTCATCAGGAGTCCACGGAATAGAAGATGAGCGTATGCCTTTTGTCAGCTGTCATAACCATAGGAACTTTGGGTAGGCAGATAACAAACTAGTGTACATAATGTAGGTGAGTAGGTCAAGGAGAAAATAATTGGCATTTGTCAAATGAAGCTTTGGAAGATTAGCAGTCAGACAGGCAAGTAGTGTAGCTCTTTTGGGGTTTCATCTGACTCAATAGTTCTTAAGTGTTTTCACATTCAAGTTTCAGCATTTCAAGCCTGGCCTCAGGTTACGCGTATACAGCGTGTCTGTTCAGCCTTCATGGGAGCATTTGCAATTCTGAAATGTCTTACCCACCAGTGTAAGTCATTGATAAAATATAGTGATATTTTTCCTTCTTTAGTTCATCTCATTAGTTGCATGCGTCACGATCTTGCACCCACATCAGTGCAGGAAGCGGAAAGGATTCACAGAAACACGTTCAGTCGTGGCAATGAAACAAGATCATCATCAAAGTCGAGATGAAGCTGTTGTTTTAGATCAGTGTTTAGATATGTTAGTACAATGTTTATTATGTATGTTGGATAGTTTGATGCTTGCTCGTGTAAACCTGCTCTTTCGGGTGAGAGAATTTTTTTTATATACTGTACAGTTACGATTAGAAAATGCGAAAAGAAATTGTGCTCTTTGGCCTGGTTAGTTCCTCTCTTTTTCTTCAAACTTCTAAACTTTTTCGTCACATCAAAAATTTTCCTACACAACAAACTTTCAAACTTTTCCGTCACATCGTTCAATTCTAATCAAACTTCCCGCGACTGTTTCCCAATTTTCTGTTGAACTTACTCGACTCCCACCCCCCCCACCACCCCGGGACCCTAACCCGTAGGGTCCTCGCCGGCGCCGGAGAAGAAGAGGAGGTCGCCGGAGTTGAAGGAGAAGGCGTGGAGTACGAATCTCGAAGCCCATCCGGTGTTCCAAAATCTGCAAGATTTGGGGATGGAAAATCTGTCGAAAGAAGGTTAGCAATTCCGTAATATTTTTTGTTCTAGTTGGGACACGATAGTTTGGCACTACCACAAGTGCTGTGCATAGCTTTTTTCCGTTCTTACAGAAACAACAACAACAACAAAAGATTTGTGAAAAAAAAAACCAACAAAAAAAAGGTCAATAGGCTAACTCTATTTGAAATTGACCCTGGGTTACTATGAGTTTCAAAAAAGAATAGCAAAATGTGCCGACACAGTGACTTTTACAAGTGCAACGTTTCATTTCTACGTACGTTCTCTTGCACTCCACTAGAAAGCATTAGCTTCCTTTTAAAAGCCGTACATGTACGTAGCACTAACAGCGCATTACCGACCGCCCATTCGTACTTCGTAGAGCTGTTTCGATTTCTTCATCACTCTTCTGCTTTTAGTTATGGCCATGACGCCAATGAAGCCGTCAACTGAGCACGATCCTTATCTGCGTCTGCATGTCGAAGTGTCGAGCTAAGAGGAAGCCCACTCTATCGACACTCGCGTCCAGCCATCCACTGTGTGTTTGGTTCGGGGGATGATGTGGGTTGGGTTAGATCGAATCTATTTTTCAAGTCATTTGGTTTGAATATAGGTGGGATAGTATGATCCCTGAAAGGGAATATTTTCTTGATATCCGGGTTGGATTGGTCTCTTAAACTGGTGGACCAATTTATCTCACTTTTTTTTCTCACTGACATATGGGCCATCCCCTAAAAAAATATGACAATCCTATACCTCATGCCAAACGGATAGTGGGGACGATCCACTCCAAAAACAAGGATGAGTCCAACCCATCATATTTGATCCCCAAACCAAACAACATGCATGCATCAATAAATCAATCATCCAATTAACCATATTCTTCTGCTTTAATCCAACTGAGTTTCAGATATTTCCGATTATTAAGTTTTTTTTTTTAGAGAAGGGTATTTTTATCCCACCTCTATACCAACCGGATATATGCAGCCATTTTAATTTAGGAACTTAGCATATCAAACAGAGAACTTAGCCCTCCAAATAACCTAATCTGAAATTCGCTCCTATAGAGATTTGAACTCAGGACCTTAAAGTGCTACCGTAGATTATTAAGCTAGTTGGAAAGAACACAAGAACTTACCTCTACACGACCGGCCGTACATGATTTGGCTGTGGAATGTGGATTCGGGATTCCACGCGTGCTGCATGCAGAGAGAATCTACAAGTAGACGCTAAACAAACTCGAAGAGTGTTAGGTTTAGCGGAGAATTAATGGCAGGATCGTATGATCTGCGAGTTTGCAGGACAAATTAAGTGCGCCACGCATTAGCGCCAAGTTGGGATAACTTATCAATCGATCGCCTCGTTCCTTGGTGCCGCGATTCGAATCTTGGTTAATTTCTGCTACTGCATGCAACCCGATCATCAGGTCGATTGATGATATAATTAAAATTCAGAATCTGCGATCTGTATGATGTCTGAATTTAGTGATCCGATTAATGCAGAGATTTGTTTAGATGCAATTACTTCTTAGTGCTCACGAAGCTGTGGATGAGACGGTCTTAGCTTCAGGTGTACCAAACGGATTGATTGTTCAGACTAAGAATATATACGATCCATGCATGATCCACCAGTTGTGGAATTGGAATATTTTTTTTTAAAAAAAAGAAAGAAAGAAAGGGGAGAACCTAATACCGTTGGCTACTGGCTGCAGGGAACTATATTTGATACGACGTAAGTTAGTTAATCGGTATTAATTTCAACGCGCAAATGTGTCACTTTAATCATGCAAGGCGACGAGAAATTTCTTGCACAAACAGCTAGCTTTAGCTTTATTGAATCTTTGTTCTGAATTCTCATATGAATATGATCCATTGGACTTTTGTTATGTCTGGACATGTCACGGTCTCTGTCTAGAGAAATTCAGAAAAATCGAGTTGGAGAGATATGATCCATCTATGTGCTTGCTAGCAAGAAACTGGCTACGTGCTACAGCTTAATTTGTTCAAGTCAGAATTAATTAAGCAGTGTAGCAAGTTGTCAGTTAGCTAGCGATGTTGTGACGCAAGTGTGATTTTAATATTCCTTCGCTTTTTGCAACCTGCGTGCCGCCCACGGGTGTGTTAATTATCACAACTAATTCTGCTACTGGAATCCTAGAAATTAATTGTACTAGTACTATCGTAAGACAAGAAAATTAAGAATATGTTCACACATCAACCGAACGTAGTTAGTGTTAACCTTTCTTCCTCTTTTTTACTCCTGAGAATACGTACAAGAGCTATATGCACCAAGAGTACTCCAACTCTCCAAGACTTGAAAACCACTAATGTCACTATCGCGAGCTACTGCTTAGCAACGAGTAGTATTAGATATAGATATGCATGATTCATCAGTTAATTTTGCAAGAGATTCGTTGGCAGCAAGTATAATCATCCACACATGCAGGGCGGATCCAGCAATAAACTGACAAGACAGTCCAATACCACTAGGGCAAGTATCTTCAGTTCTTTCTCCATTAAGTATTAATCAATCAAACCTAGCTTAAGATAGATACCAGTAGACGGATCCACATGTACAGCGAGCTCACAACAAATAGGAGCCAATAGCTTACCGTCAAAGGATTAACAAGCACGCAGTTACTACGAGTTTCAAAAAGGAATAGCAATGTGCCGACACAGTGACTTTTACAAATGCAACGTTGCATTTCTACGACGTACGTTCTCTTGCACTCCACTAGAAAGCATTAGCTTCCTTTTAAAAGCCGTACGTGTACGTAGCACTAACAGCGCATTACCGACCGCCCATTCGTACTTCATAGAGCTGTTTCGATTTCTTCATCACTCTTCTGCTTTTAGTTATGGCCATGACGCCAACGAAGCCGTCAACTGAGCACGATCCTTATCTGCGTCTGCATGTCGAAGTGTCGAGCTAAGAGGAAGCCTACTCTATCGACACTCGCGTCCAGCCATCCACGTAATTGTGTGTTTGGTTCAAGGGATGAAGTGGGTTGGGTTAGGTCGAACCCATTTTTTAAGTCATTTGGTTTGAAAATAGATGAGATAGGATAATCCCTAAAAAGGATTATTCTCTTAAGATCCGGGTTGAATTGGTCACTCAAAAACTGGTGGATCAATTCATCCCACTTTTTTTTTCTCACAATTCATCCCACTTTTTTTTTCTCATTGACATATGGGCCATCCCCTAAAAACTATGACCATCTCCTGCCTCATGCTAAACGGATAGTGAGGACGATCCCATCCTAAAAACAAGGATGAGTCTAACCTATCATATTTCATCCCCAAACCAAACACATGCCAAGTACATGCATGCATCAATAAATCAATCATCCAATTAACCATATTGTTCTGCTTTAATCCAACTGAGTTTCAGATATTTCCGATTATTAAGTTTTTCCTTGGGAGAAGGGTATTTTTTATCCGGCCTCTATACCAACCGGATATATGTAGCCATTTTAATTTAGAAACTTAGCCTATCAAATAGGGAACTTAGCCCTCTAAATAACCCAATCTAAAATTCGCTCAAATAGATATTTGAAGTCAGATTTTAAAGTGCTACTCAGTTATTAAGCTAGTTGGAAAGAACACAAAAACTTACCTCTACACGACCGGCCGTACATGATTGGCTGTGGAATAATGTGGATTCGGGATTCCATGCGTGCTGCATGCACAGAGAATCTACAAGTAGACGCTAAACAAACTCGAAGAGTGTTAGGTTTAGCGGAGAATTAATGGCAGGATCGTATGATCTGCGAGTTTGCAGGACAAATTAAGTGCGCCACGCATTAGCGCCAAGTTGGGATAACTTATCAATCGATCGCCTCGTTCCTTGGTGCCGCGATTCGAATCTTGGTTAATTTCTGCTACTGCATGCAACCCGATCATCAGGTCGATTGATGATATAATTAAAATTCAGAATCTGCGATCTGTATGATGTCTGAATTTAGTGATCCGATTAATGCAGAGATTTGTTTAGATGCAATTACTTCTTAGTGCTCACGAAGCTGTGGATGAGACGGTCTTAGCTTCAGGTGTACCAAACGGATTGATTGTCCAGACTAAGAATATATACGATCCATGCATGATCCACCAGTTGTGGAATTGGAATTTTTTTTAAAAAAAAAAAGAAAGAAAGGGGAGAACCTAATACCGTTGGCTACTGGCTGCAGGGAACTATATTTGATACGACGTAAGTTAGTTAATCGGCATTAATTTCAACGCGCAAATGTGTCACTTTATTTTTTGAAAGAACCAAATGTGTCACTTTAATCATGCAAGGCGACGAGAAATTTCTTGCACAAACAGCTAGCTTTAAATTTATTGAATCTTTGTTCTGAATTCTCATATGAATATGATCCATTGGACTTTTGTTATGTCTGGACATGTCACGGTCTCTGTGTCTAGAGAAGTTCAGAAAAATCGAGTTGGAGAGATATGATCCATCTATGTGCTTGCTAGCAAGAAACTGGCTACGTGCTACAGCTTAATTTGTTCAAGTCAGAATTAATTAAGCAGTGTAGCAAGTTGTCAGTTAGCGATGTAGTAGTGACGCAAGTGTGATTTTAATATTCCTTCGCTTTTTGCAACCTGCGTGCCGCCCACGGGTGTGTTAATTATCACAACTAATTCTGCTACTGGAATCCTAGAAATTAATTGTACTAGTACTATCGTAAGACAAGAAAATTAAGAATATGTTCACACATCAACCGAACGTAGTTAGTGTTAACCTTTCTTCCTCTTTTTTACTCCTGAGAATACGTACAAGAGCTATATGCACCAAGAGTACTCCAACTCTCCAAGACTTGAAAACCACTAATGTCACTATCGCGAGCTACTGCTTAGCAACGAGTAGTATTAGATATAGATATGCATGATTCATCAGTTAATTTTGCAAGAGATTCGTTGGCAGCAAGTATAATCATCCACACATGCAGGGCGGATCCAGCAATAAACTGACAAGACAGTCCAATACCACTAGGGCAAAGTATCTTCAGTTCTTTCTCCATTAAGTATTAATCAATCAAACCTAGCTTAAGATAGATACCAGTAGACGGATCCACATGTACAGCGAGCTCACAACAAATAGGAGCCAATAGCTTACCGTCAAAGGATTAACAAGCACGCATGCCTATCGCATTACTGACCAGTACTGTTAAGCTCAATCAGACACTAATTAATCAACTTCTCTCAGTTGCTTGCATCATCAGCTCCTTTAATTTAACCTAATCTTTGTTTGGCAAAAGTCTTGCCCCCACATGAAGACCCCCCACACACCACAAATAATGGATTCCAAGTTCCCATTAACAAGTTCCCTTTGGATCATGGACCACCATGTGAAAACCCTAATGACCTTGTGGCCTGCACAAGTTTGCAAATAAAAGTTAAAATTGGTGCTTAATTAATCTGGTCCCATTAATTTTCAAGTTGGATCTGCTGCAATCAGGGAATTTTTTACAGCTTACCATTACTATTAGTGGATGACACTTTACCTACCCAAAGTCACTTTGCTTAATTATTTTTTTTGACTAAACTTTGCTTAATTATGATGAGTTCATTTCAAACAGTGATTAGCATCTAGTGGTAGGGCCACTTAATTTTCAGATACAGCCTGCATGACCCTCCTTTTTTTTTTTCTTCACATGAGATGGGACTTACTGGCCAATTCGGCTCACCAACCCCCTCATGTTTTGGAAGTTGATTCACCTACCGCCAAGTTCATGCCTGTAGCAGGGCTAAATTCGGCAGTGAAATTTTATGTGGTACCACTAGTCTACTACTAGACTAATCAAATTAATTAAGCATGGCCAGCAAGCTGGTTGATTCGGAATCTTTTCTCCCTATGGAGCTGAACTTTGGGGTGTCAATATCAAAGCATGGGAGGATCTTTGATTGGAGATTTTAATCAACGCCACATGCATCTTAAGTCTGTCAGCAACACCAGCTCTCTTGCTTGCTTGAATTAAACTTTTGATTCCTCCTTTAATAATAGTTGGAAGTAGATAGCAAGTGAGAGTTGAAACGCCAACATGTCTCGAGATTCAGGACAGCTAACGAAGGGAAAATAGCTCGCGTAACAATCAGTGTACTACACACGTACGAACAGGGATGTGCGTACGCGTAATTATTTATACAGAGCCCCTTTTTTTTAAAAAAAATAAATTGGCCGGTTGATGTCATGCAGTTGGTAATTTTTATACGCTGGATCCGTGGGCAATCACTGAAGTCCACTGCAATTGCAAATAGTCAGATCAAAATATCAGGGAATAACAAAACTTTCCTGTGAAACATTGTGCTATACGATCGACAGAATAGTTTCAAGATTGTACTAAACCAATGCAATTTGTCCACTTCCATTCTTCCAAGATTACCGGTTTCAAACCTAAATCCCATAGTATTCGTCCCAGGCATCAAATTTCTGAAAAATTATAGAAGTATAATAAATATTGCTGATTGAAACATTAACCAGTAATCTTGAAGTATTATATCTTGTTGATTGAAACCAATTTCTCCACTTCAAGATTGTTACTAAACTTTTCTGTAATTTTCAGTCTTGAAACATATATTGAAAACCAATTCCAAAAAAACATTGTACTATCTCGCCAAGAATGAAATGCTAAAAAACTATTATAATCTTACGTACATAACAAATACTCAATCTTTTCCATAATGTAACAATAGACATCCTCATATTTAGATTCGTTATATTATAAATTATATTAGGGGACGAAAGGAGTACCCATTTTGAGATTTATCTATATATAAAAATTGATTTATTTTGAAGAGAGAGAGAGAGAGAGAGGGTATGAATAGGTGATCAGGTGAGGGCGTGAGGCGAAAGTCACAGCCGCACAGCGCACGGAACGTCGCCGTCGTCGTCTTCCCCGTGAGCACGACATGCCATGTCCCCATGCATATCCTCTCCCCCACCCAAAATTACCCGTCCTGCCCCTCCCGGCCCCACCCAAATCCGGTTGACCGCAGGCCCCCACCAAGCCCATTCCCGCCATTTCCCCCTCCCTCCCGCCAAATAAACAACGTGTTCTCGTGGGCCCCACCCCGCGCCGAGAGGCTGCAGCAGATTCCGTCTCTGCACAAACAAAAATACAGGAGATAGAATCAAAGAGAGCGCACTCCGAGGAGGAGCGCGAGGCCTACTCAAATACGATTCCACCACCGCCTCTCCTCTCAATCTCATCTCATCTCCACCTTTCTCGCTGCGAGAATCCCTTCCGATTCTCGCTAATCCGTGGCCAAATTGACTGTTCCATTGGAGGCCCCCCTCTCCTTCCCCACTGTTGCTGTGTTTCGATCGACATGCTCTGCTTCTTCTGCTTCTGAGATAGCAAGCAGGTGGGTCAACTACTCAACCGCGATTCGATTTGCAGTAAAACCGGGTGGTTTTTCGCGTGTTGGGCTAGCTTAGCTATAGCTAGTAAATCGCGGGGGGTTTGGGTTTGTGTTTGTGTCATTGTGGCGTGATGGCGATGTGCCTTTCCTTTCCATGATGGGGATGCCTCGTCGGCTTCCTCAACGCTCGCGTCTTGCGGCGTTTGTGTGCGTGCGTGTGTGGTAGTGGATTCCGCTGTGGCAGCCATGCTCGATTCCTTGGATTCGTAGAGGATTTGGCATAAAAAGGGTTTCCTCTCTGGTTTTTCAATTAATCCCAGGTTCGTGGCTCGTGTTTGTTCGCCTCCGCGCGGCTGCGTTTCGGCGGATTGTGGGGTATGCGAGGGTTGTGAGGTTGGTGGTGGTGCTTGTCCGGTCATGGAGCAGAAGCCGTCGCCGCCGCCGCCGCCGCGGCGCGAGGAGGAGGAGGAGGATGGATTGATGGGATGCGGGATGAGCGGGACGGGGGATATCGCCGCCGGCGGGGAGCTGGATCTCATGGAGGAGTTCTTGCTGGCGACGCCGGGGCTCGATTTGTCGGAGTTCTGGCATCCGGGGGCGGCGAGCCCCTTCTCCCCGCTGTTCGACATCGGCAGCAGCGTCACCGCCTTGACTCCCCCCGCGCAGGCGGCCGGTGAGGACGACAGGGACGAGGCGGAGATGCCCAGCTGTGGCGGCGGCGGCGGCGGCCTCGTGAAGGAGCGGTTGCGCCGCGCGCTGGAGCGCATCGCGTCGCAGTCGCAGTCGCAGGCGCAGCGGGGCGACGGGGAGCTGCTCGTCCAGGTCTGGGTGCCGACGCGGATCGGCGACCGGCAGGTGCTGACGACTTGCGGGCAGCCGTTCTGGCTGGACCGCCGGAACCAGCGCCTCGCCAGCTACCGGACGGTGTCGATGAAGTACCAGTTCTCCGCCGACGAGAGCGCGAGCGCCGACCTGGGGCTCCCCGGCCGGGTCTTCGTCGGCCGCGTCCCCGAGTGGACGCCGGACGTCCGCTACTTCTCCACCGAGGAGTACCCGCGCGTCCAGCACGCGCAATACTTCGACATCCGCGGCAGCGTCGCGCTGCCGGTCTTCGAGAGCCGAGCCTGCCTCGGCGTCGTCGAGCTCGTCATGACCACGCAGAAGGTCAACTACAGTGCGGAGATCGAGAACATCTGCAATGCTCTCAAGGTAGATTTGCTCAACACTGCTCCATTTGATTCTCCAAAGCCGAAAAAAATGCCCATGCTTTGCAGGCCACCATGTTATGCTCTTAACGTATTCGATGAAATGTCATTAGGAAAAGATGTGATAACTGCTGGGCACACCAATCCCCAAAGTAATCAATCTTTTCACTTCTCCTACCTTGGTGTCATCCTTGTCTTAATAAAACTACATTCGTGAAAAATTGCAGGAAGTTGATCTCAGGAGCTCTGATGTTTCAAGTGATCCTCGTTCCAAGGTGAGATGAAAGATATTGAAGTTCAGAGTAATTTGCTGAAATGTTGTTCTCAGTAACAGATGCTGCCCGCTTGATGCCAGGTTGTTGATGCTTCTTACCGAGCAATTATACCTGAGATCATGGATGTTCTCAGAGCTGTTTGTGATACCCACAATCTGCCACTAGCCCAGACATGGATACCGTGCATCTGCCAGGCCAAGAGGGGAAGCCGCCACTCTGATGAAAGCTACAAACATTGTGTGTCCACTGTTGATGAGGCATGTTATGTCCGTGATCGTTCCGTATTAGGCTTTCACCAGGCTTGCTCCGAGCATCATCTGTTCAGAGGTGAGGGTGTTGTCGGCAGGGCATTTGGGACGAATGAGCCATGTTTCTCCCCAGACATTACCACCTACAGCAAGACCCAGTACCCTCTCTCGCATCATGCCAAACTTTTCGGCTTGAGGGCAGCAGTTGCCATCCGGCTGCGAAGTGTCAAGACTGGAAGCCTGGACTTTGTCTTGGAGTTTTTCTTGCCAATGAAGTGCATAAATACTGAAGAGCAGAGGGCCATGCTCAATTCTTTATCTAATACCATACAACAAGTATGCTATACATTAAGAGTTGTGAAGCCAAAAGAGCTGGTAAATGATGGACCATTTGAAATTAGTCAACCAACCAGGCCAGAATTTTATGCCAAGTCTGTGCATGAAAACTTGGATGAGCTCTGTAGTGGTATTAATGTTCCTGGAAGGACAACATCATTGGAAGCATCTGAGGAGGTATCATCATGGATAGCGAGCTTAGTGGATGCTCAGAATAAGGGAGGAAAGGGAGAAATAGATGTTGACTTGCCATTCGGATTCAGCAAACAAGATGATGAAGGATTTAGTGTTACAGCTGGATGGCATACTTCTCCAGTTATGGCACCTGACGGTAGCATGTTTTCAGGGTTTAAGCGGCATGAAGATTATGATGTCAATGAAAACACTTGTTCCAGTGATCCAAGCAATTCAAACTCGGACAAAGCAGTAGAAAAACGGCGCACTAAGACGGAGAAAACAGTTAGCCTGCAAGATCTTCGGAAGCATTTTGCTGGTAGCCTGAAAGAAGCTGCAAAGAATTTAGGAGGTATTTTAATGACAAATGATCACTGAAATGGCTTACTTCCTTACCTTTTTTAAAATTATTTTTTGCAGCTTTTCCTGTACATTTATCTCCTTGAAGCATGGCTCAAAAGAAGTGGGATAAGTTTGCTCATAGTAATAATCTGTTTACAGTGCATGTAACCCTTTCAGATAAGTTTCAGGATAAAAAAAAATAAATGACAGGTGTACAATCAGGCGGGGAACTTACAATGTAATTAATTGAGATAAAATTGATAATTCAAATGTCTTGGTTTTTGCAATAGATCCAACTGAAAGTATATAGGACTAATGCTTCATTCACTATTTGCATAGATATAAACTGCAATATCTGTGGCTGACTATTGATCTTATGTTTCTACCGTTTGTTCCAGTGTGCCCGACTACACTGAAGAGAATATGCAGGCAGCATGGAATTAATCGTTGGCCATCACGAAAGATCAAGAAAGTTGGGCACTCCCTGAAGAAATTGCAAATGGTCATTGATTCAGTACATGGTCCTGAAGGAACAGTTCAGCTCAGTTCACTCTATGAAAATTTTACCAAGACCACATGGTCAGAAAGAGAGTTACAAGGAGATGTCCATTTTCCAGCATCTGAGCAAAACTTTCAGCTGGAACCTTCAGTTCCTGATCGTCCGTGTGAGGGCAGATTCACTTCACATACTTCTGGCTCTAATTCCATCTCCCCATCCTGCAGCCAGAGCTCAAATTCTAGCCTTGGTTGTTCCAGTGTTCCAAAGACTCAGCAACAGCATGGTAGTGCTCCTCAGCTTGCAGTCAAAGAGGAAATATCTATGGATGAGAATCAGTGCTCCACACTAATCAAATCTGCTAGCCATGCAGAGGCAGAGCTGCAAATGTTTGTTGAAGAAAGACCTACCATGCTATTTAGGTCTCAGAGTCAAGTACTTTTAAGTGAACACAAACCGATAGAAAATATGTCAAACGTGCAAAAGGCTAGGTCTGATTCTCTCAAAATAAAAGCCATCTATGGCGAGGAAAGATGTATATTCCGTCTTCAGCCTAGTTGGGGCTTTCAAAGGCTAAAAGAAGAGATCGTAAAGCGGTTCGGCATTTCTCAGGATACTCACGTGGACCTCAAGTATTTGGACGATGAATCTGAGTGGGTTCTTTTAACCTGTGATGCAGACCTGCTGGAGTGTATTGATGTATACAAGTCATCAAGTAATCAAACGGTTAGAATATTGGTTAATCCTAGCATTCAACCGTTGCTCAATGCTTCCTTCGGTCAAACTGGTCTGTCTTGACAGTGGTATTGCAGCACTGAAAACAATCATCTCATTGCTCCTTCAGGTAAAGAATGCCTGACGCTGCCTTCGGTTGTAAGTCAAGATGGCGTACGCAGGCTTCAGATTTGGATACTTGGGCTGAGGTGCAAATTAATGGACAGCTGCCTGTTGATGTTGCAGTTGAACCGTGCTGTGTTCTTGAATTGGAAATGAAGTAATTGTTGATGTTCCCTGTCGGTGATTGGTATTGATTTGCATGCTGAAGTTCATGCAGTGGAGTCCACGGGAATAGAAGATGGAGCTGTATGCCTTTTGTTCAGTTTCATAACCATAGGAACTTTGTGTAGGCAGACTAAACTAGTGTACATAATTGTAGGTGAGTAGGTCAGAGGATGAAAATAATTGGCATTTGTCGAAATGAAGCTTTGGGATAGATTTAGCAGTCAGTTACAGTTCAAAAGTTTGTAGCTCTTTTGGGGTTTCATCTGACTCAATAGTTCTTAAGTGTTCACTTCAAGGTTTCAGCATTTCAAAGCCTGCCTCAGGTTACGCGTTACAGCGTGTCTGTTCAGCCTTCATGGGAGCATTTTTGCAATTCTGAAATGTCTTCCCACCAGTGTAAGTATTGATGAAAATATTAGTGTATATTTTTCCTTTCTTTGTTCATCTCATTAGTTGCATGGTCAGCTTATCTTGCACCCACATATTGCAGAAGCGAAAGGGTTCACAAGAAAGCAGTTGCAGTGCTGGCAATGAAACAAGATCATCATCAAAGTCGAGATGAATTCTGTTGTTTTTAGATCAGTGTTAGCATTATTGTTAGTACAATGTTATTTATATGTTGGAGTAGTTTCGATGTTGCTCGTGTAAACCTGCTCTTTTACGGGTGAAGAATTTTTTTTTTATATCATGTACAGTACGGTAGAAATGTAAGAATTGTGCTACTTTGGCCTGGTTTAGTTCCCATCTTTTTCTTCAAACTTCTAACTTTTTCGTCACATCAAAATTTTCCTACACACAAACTTTCAACTTTTCCGTCACATCGTTTCAATTCTAATCAAACTTCCAATTTTGTCGTGAACTAAACACACCCTTTGTGACATTGGAACAGATCGGAAGCTCTCTTTTTCTCCCTTTTATAGTTGTTAAATATGTGTCCCAAATTTCAGTATGCAAATATATTTGAATTAATCTCGTAGTCGCATAGGAGTGACGTGTTATGCTTTTGTAATCAACTCTTAATAGTGATCTTGTCGGTTGGCGTCATGGTTTTTTTGTTTTTTCATCTATTTCTAAACACAAATTCTGGCATGTTATGGTTTCAGAGCTAAATCCGTTGTGTGTTTGTCCTCAAGTTTACACTGCATTTATCTCAGAAATCACATCCTGTATATGTGCTTCTCGTGAAAGCACAGGTCTGGGTCATCTTGTCGCTCTCCTGGATAGTGACTCAGTTCGGTTCATCACTACGGCTAATCTCATGGATCAGAGGAGTATAATCATTTGCAAAGTGAGATTGTTTAAAGATGACACGCACCGTAGAAAGCAAAAAGAATCAATACAATTCAATTCAATTCAATTTCAAATCCATGTTAGTATGCAGATAATCCCAAAGTTCATCGCGGCTTGGAATAAGGACTACGGTGCGGCGACCGGTGCGCGGCGGGCGGCGGCGCGCGCGGCGGCAGCTTCGCCGCCGGCGGCGCGCGGTGCCGACGGACTCGATCTCAATGGAGCGCGACGACGACGTCGTCCATGGACGGCCGGCTCTTGGGGTCGCCGCAGAGGCACTTGTCGGCGAGCTTGGCGGCCCGCGCCGCCGCCTTGGCCGGGTAGTCCCCGGCGAGCCGCGGGTCCATCAGCCCCGCCAGCTTCTTGCCGCCGGCGATGTACGGCCGCGCCCACTCCACCAGATTCTGCTGGTGGCTCGGCCGGTTCAGGTCGTGAGCCCGCAGCCCCGTGAGCAGCTCAAGCAGCACCACGCCGAAGCAGTACACGTCACTCTTCACGTACAGATGGCCTGAAAAAAAAAGTGAAAACGATCGCGAGGAAGACGACGACGCAGCCTGCAGTTAGTCCTTTGCACCGATATATACAACCGAAATTTCGGGGATTTTGGCTAAATTTGAATGGAATTTGCATAGTTAAGAGAGTTTGGTGCGGTGCAAGCTTACCGGTGGCGACGTACTCCGGCGCGGCGTAGCCGTACGTGCCGATGATCCTCGTCGTGACGTGCGATCTGCCGGCGACCGGGCCGTTCTTGGCGAGCCCGAAATCCGACAGCTTCGGCGTGTAATCCTGATCAAAAAAATGCGTGTCAAAATGTTGAAATTTGGAAGATGGTCATGATCGATCTGCGAATTTCGCAAGATGAGTTGAGATTTGAGAAGAGAATTTACCACGTCGAGGAGGATGTTGGATGCCTTGAAATCCCTGTATATGATCTGCCGCTCAGACGAGTGCAGGAAGGCGAGGCCGCGAGCTGCTCCGATTGCGATCTTGAGCCGTAGGCTCCATGACAGAGGGTCAAATGCTCCTCCTGCACGAAGATCGATCAGACTCCAGCAAATCAGACATGCATGATACTATTGCCCAAAATTATTTTATGTGATTTTTTGATGAATTACTGTATGACTAGTCCGTAGTTAAGAATTAAGATCAACCAATGCAGGATGGTCTCGTTTGTCAAAGTTCAGATCAATACGATGAAGTACGGCACTGACTTTGCAGAAGTCAAGCCGGAATTTGGAAGGGCAAGTTTGTTTGTTCACATTCGGACAAACATAAAGATAGTTTCAGGTACTAAATGTTACTCGTATTAGAAATCGTCAAATTATGTTAGGTAGGAGTGGGAGACTAACAGCTGAAAATGAACCAATTTTGTGGAAGCATGATATTCAGACATGAGAGTAGTAGTACAATGTCAGAGTTAGATTGATGGTCGTAGCCTTACTCCTGAAGAGATGGTTTTCCAAGCTTCCTTTGGGCATGAACTCGTAAACCAGCAGCAGCTCCCTCTCCTCTTTGCAATATCCCAGCAACTTCACAAGATTTGGATGCACAAGTCTGCCCAGGAAGTTGACTTCTGACTGTACTTGCACAAAACAAAGAGAGAATTGGAAATCGCCGATGAATTCGTGGCTAATCAGAGAACACAGACTCGAATTAACATGTGAGCTTGGAACAGTAAGCAATGCAGCCTTCTAATCAAGCAAGCAATGCATCACATTATACAAGGTCATCAGTTGACTTGTCCATTTGTGCGGAGAAAGCAACAGGTTAATTAAAACAAAAGCCATTTGTCCTGTTAAAGATAATGTTTTCTTAAGCGAAAGAAAAGATTTTAATAAATATGCGGTCTGTAACAATGTTGAGTTAATCTAAAACAGAGCTAAGAACAGGACGCATTCTTGAAACTATCTCGCTAATTATGGCCAAAACGAAACGCAAAATTAGCCAATAAAATTGAACAGCGAGATCAATCGAGCAACGAGCTAGCTAGCTAGTTGCAGTGCGGTGTACCTGCCATTCGTGGAGGCCCTGGACGCTCTCCGGGTTGAGCTTCTTGACGGCGACGACGACGCCGGCGGAGCTCTTGGCCGGGTTGAGCGTGCGCTCGTCGGCCCACCCCTTGTACACCGTCCCGAACCCGCCCTCGCCAAGCACCATCTCCGGCTTGAACCCCCGCGTCACCGCCCGGAGCTCCGCCAGCGTGAACACCCTCAGCCGCGGCGTGTCCAGCACCCTCCCCGTCTCCCCGCCGCCGCTCTCCGCCGCGATCGGCCACCGCCTGTACTCCTCCCTCCCTCCTCCTCCGCCGCCGCCCGACACCGCCGCTGCCGCCGGCTTCTCGTCGTCGGCGGCGTCATGACAGCACAAGCGATTCCCCATGTCGATCGATGGATGGATTCCCTCGTCGTCTTCTTCTTGAATAGGATCGTGCGTGACTGCGTGCGTGTGTTTGTATAGGTAAAAACGATGTGAGCTTGGCGAGCAAGGAGTAGAAAGAACAGCCAACCAAACACGGAAATGTGGACGTGGACAGCGCGAGACACTGAGATGGCTGGCGCCAAGTGATGAACTGGTCGTCGCGCGCGCTGCTCCGTGGACCCGGTGCACGAAGGCCACTCGCTCTCTGGCCCAAGCTCCGGGAGGTGTATTCCGCTGGTCCGTGGACTCGGTCCACGCAGGTGCGCGTGCCGGCGTACGTGCGTCATGCGGCTCTCTCCTCGCTAGATTGCGCTGTTCACTTCGCGGAGCTGGACAACTGGCACCCCCTGCTACTGACAGGTGGGCTCCACAGTTCGGTGGGCCGTGGGCCCACCAGGCAGTGGATGATTAGGTGGCAATTAGTTCTTTTTCTTCACTATAATCTGATTGGATTAACCACCTACGTTAAACAAAGCAAAGCCCAGGTTCATGCGCATCGCGGCAGCTGCTTTTCCGTTTCCCGGAAGCTGCACCTGCATCGCAGTTGCAGACGCGCTGACGTCACCGTTCCGAATATGAACACGAGAAAAAAGGATTATAAATGTGTGTAAATTTCTTGGCATCTCGACTGCTTCTGCTTCTGCATTGGGCCAACTCAGCTAGGGCAGCCATTGATTTGTCCTGATTTAAGGTCGTAATGAGTGACGACCATTTGTAAAAAAAAAAAAAAAAGCAAGCTCCGTCCCAAAATAAATGTAACCGGAGAACAAAATACTCACTCCATCCTAAAATAAATGACGCCGTTGAGTTTTTTAAACATGTTTGATCGTTCGTTTTATTAAAAAAATTTAAGTAATTATTAATTATTTTCCTATTATTTGATTTATTGTTAAATATACTTTTATGTATATAAATAGTTTTACATATTTTATAAAAGTTTTTAAATAAGACGAACGGGCAAACATGTTTAAAAAAATCAACCGCGTTTATTTAAGGAGGGAGGGAGTACTCCATAATCGGACAAAGTACTGTGAAAAGTGAAAGCTATTTCAGCAAGAAAGGGATCAGACTTTGGGTTATGGTACAAGATGAAATCATGGCTGTCCTTTTTTTTCTCTTTTGAGAGGAAATCAGGGCTATCCTTCGAGGTGAAGGAAGAAAAGACAACATGATAGCTGGCATGATGTGTGCTTCCATTACGTGACGTGGCTGCTCCGTGGACCAAATCTTCAGCTTCATCAGAGTCCACTGTTGATTAACTGGTGACATCATCATCCAGGACCTCTTCTTCAGATCGACAGCGTCAACCTTCTCATGCACAGCTCACAATTTCTCATTCAACAAAATTCTCAGTACAAAGCTAGGAAGATGAGACGATTTTGCAGCAGTACTCTTAACAGAGACATTTCAGATTTGTTCCAGCTACAAGATGGCAGTAATATGCAGCAAAGGCAGAAAGAAACAATCGGGTCTTCAACGAAAAGAGCAGGACATGGGCGGAAATTGCTAGGGCCATGACGGGCGAAGCGGACCTTTGGCGGTTGGCTAGAGCCGCGATACCGGCCATGGCGACCCCTATGTCAGGTGGAAGGTTGCCACATTCGTTGGGAGATTAGGCTTTTATTTTCTTCCTCCTCCCCCCTCCTGTATCTTGTCCCCTTCGTGTTTTTGATTTTTCGGCCCGCTCTGTAAATACTTTTATTCCTTCTTAATACAAAGATGCGCCCCTCGCGTATTCTCAAAAAGAAGTTTATAGCTGAGTTGCTCAGTTGAAGTTTATATCTCTTTGTTTTTATAAGTGCATCAATAATCTCAGCTTTATCATCATTGTCATCTACTCCTATTTCACAGTGAAAATTTTCAGCACATAAATGATTGGTTTGTTTTTTTTATTTTCAGTGAGGCTTTGTAGCAATAATAGAACATAACTGTTTACACCAATAACCTCTTATATTAAAAATGAAATAATAACAACGAGCTAATACTACAACGTAACACTAAAAAAGAACGTCAATGCTACAAGATTATTGGTTAGTAGTTAGTACTACCATATGAGGATTTATTATGATCCCGTCATGGATATCGATTACTTTCATTGTGCAGTCCTAAAATGTTTCCTTGCATAGTGGAACAGACATACATTTTTATGACGGTCGCTTAGTTAATAAGAATGACGATATTGATAAGTGAGTCAAAACTCAGTGCAGTATGGGAGCTGCAGTAAAAGCATTTACAAACACAGCAGCAAAGCTAAAGAAACATGTCAAGAAAGTTTTTCAGGAACTGAAGGAAAAAGCACCCAATTATTCAACCAGGAAAAGGAGAAGATATCGACGATTTGCTTGTTCAGGGTTTCTCTCTCCTTTCATATAATTTCATATTGAGTTAAATAAATGTTCCATGCCATTTCTTCTTTTATCTTTTCCTCATAAACACAGCATTAGTACTTAACAAAAAATTAGTGAGGAAAGATATCAGGATATTGCTTTCAGGCTAAGATTTTGAGAAAGCATATCACTGGAGTGGAATGAAGGAGAGCTAGTCGATTAGAATTGTAAACCGCTGCAGTAGATTGCTATCTATAAAGTTAGCCAAAAAAAATTATCACAAGCAGAGAACTACAATAAGTACAAAAAATGAGGCATTTTAACACTGGCGCGTAATCAGCCAAAAAGATAGGCAAAGTCATTTCAACAGTACTAACATGTAAACTGCCAAGAGCAGACAAACTCCTCGTCAACACACCAAATCCCAACATGAACTACTCCGTAGGTGGTATCATGCACAGCAAAGTTTGAGGAGAACTTACCGAAGAGATGGCTCTCCAAGCTGCCAAATGGCATGTACTCGTACACCAGCAGCCTCTCGTCACCCTGCGCGCAGAAGCCGACCAAACTGACGAGATGCGGATGGTTGAGCACGGTCAGCATCAGCACCTCCACCAAGAACTCGTTCCTCCCCTGCACGCCGTCCCGGGTGAGCTGCTTCACTGCCACCATCTACACATCACATACGAAGAACATTAAAAAAAAATTGTAAAAACCAAATCTTCCAGCATAAAAGATCTCAAGAAGTAGAATATGAAGGAGTCGTTGAACTCACCTGCCCATTGATCTTGCCTTTGTACACCTTCCCGAAGCCACCTTCTCCGATGAAATTCGCCTCGTTGAAGTAGCCGGTCGCCACTGACAGATCCTTGAAGGTGAAGCTGTGCGCGTAGCCGTTCCCCCCATCCGTCGCCAACGGCGCGACCTTTCTCCTCGCGTCGGCGCCTGCAACGATAAACAGTCACAATCCCAGCAAAAAAACCGGAACCAACTGAAACAACACGAGAGGAAAGAAAAAAAATCAAGAACCTGATGATTCGTCAGAAGAGTGGTAATTGGGCTTGGATGGCTTGAGGTCGTCGTCCACCTCCGGCGAGAAGCACCCAAAGCAACCCATCTCAACAGCGAAGAACTCTTATCATAACACACAACCACAAGAAGAAGAAAAGCCAAGAGAATGGGGGCAAGGAACAGCAAGCGAGAGGAGAGAAGAACTACTACTAGTCGTCCTCCTATCCAAGAAGCGGCTAGTATTAATGCACGAGCAAACCGGGCATGGAACGGCCACCCTGGGTCCCCAAGAGAAACTCCAAATCAGGAGCCGGATTGATCACCAACCGGCGAGGAGGGATTGCGGGGTTAGGAGGCAACAGCCCGAGGGATTTGGCGAAACGGGGCAAGGAATTATAGCAACGGGGGCGTCGTCGTCATGGCCCCCCCTTTGGTTTGGTCCCCATGCCGAATCGCACAACCCTAGCAGCACAGCAGCAGAGGAGCAATCTTGGAAGGCATTAACCACCCCAATCAATCAATTACTACCCATTTATCCTGCCAAATTTTCCTGGAGATTTCCTCTCCTCTCATCTCATCTCATCTGCAGCGGGGAATCGAGAGGGAAAGCGCCCGGCTGCCGGATTTGGAAGCCGGCCATCAGTCTCGCGGCTCGTCTAAAATTTTTGTCTAGAAAAGGTGGATTTCTTTGGCTGCTGCTTTGGCTTTTCCCGCGAGCTTGGGGAGGGAGTGTGGATGTGTGCGAGGGTTCTTGGCTCTGCTGATGTAGTGTGTTTGTGTAAAAATCGTTGCTTTCATCGCCAGCGTGATCTCCACCGCGGCAATCGCCGGTGTACAAGATAGTATCTGTCACTCTCACTCCTCCCTGTGGAGTGTGGCCAGCCAGGTCAGTGCAGCAGAGACACTCGTCACGAGGTTGACATGTGGGTCCCACGGACGACCTTGAGGATCCCACGTGTCACTGTTACATAGCTTTGCATATTTCTTTTTCTCCGTTAGAGCAGGTACAATAGCAGACTATTAGCCATTTATAAATATATTTTAATAAGATAAAAAGTGAGAGATAAGAGCAGCGAGTTACAAATCTGTAGCCAGCTGCGGTTCCAAATTTCTTTACAGAAATGCCACATGAGAGAGAGCTAATCTTTATGAATTACCAATTTCACCTAATTAAAACACCATGCCAGCTTTGCAAGTATGAAAAGAGACTTAAAATGACTCTTTTACCACTTGGTCAAAGTAATACTATTTATCATATGGGAGAAATTATTATGGGCAAATATTCGTTGAAATATGAGAGAAGAGAAATTATATACAAACATATGAAAAAAACATTATTTACTATATTCAAAAAAAATATTGTCATGGACCTGTGAACATGTTAGCCTAGTAATATATATTGAACGTGGTTCAGTTTTGTATGGTCGTGACCATGTTAAATGTATTATTATATTGTGTTCACTTTGTTCAAATGAATATTTGCTCATGATAACCTTTTTTTTAATATAATAAATAGTGCTTTTATATGTTTGTGTCGATGGGCTATATCTGCACACGGTATTTGTATAGTGTGGGAATCATTGGAGCCAGCATATACGCGAGATTGAGATAAAAGAGACGAGAGACAAATTTTTATACAGATTTGAGCCCACAAGTAATAGCCCTAATCATGTTGGCCAAGTCGGTGTTGTCTTTATATATCAAAATCATTTGAATACGATAAATTGTATATAAAATATTAATTGAATATTGCGTACTTGTGTAAATATATCTCGCATATATCTACGAAATTAAATTAGTAGATTGATTTGAGAAATTAATCTACCAATTGCCTATATTGATGCGTACCTGTGTATGCTTCCTTGTCGCTGTTTGTGTACGCATAACAAGACCATGTATAAATTCCTCTCGTATTACAATTAATACTGTATACAAATTTTGTATATAATGGATATTTGCCCATAATATTTTTTCTCATATGATAATCAATATTACTTTGACCCAGGGGTAAAAGAATCATTTTAAGTCTACATTCATACTTGTAAAGCTGACATGGCGTTTTAATTAGGTAAAATTAGTAATTCATAAAGATTAGCTCTCTCTCTTGTGGCATTTCTGTAAAGAATTTTGGAAGAGTAGCATCTCAAGAGTGTGCATCCGTAAGAGTGGCAAATAGTTAAAAACCCCACGTGCTTGTGTTTAGTTTTCTATACATCAGCTTGAGCCTTGAGGGGAAGATAATGCAACTGATGGATCCGTGGCAATAATCTATATCCAATAATCTAACATTAAACGAGCCTGTGATTTCTGAATTGGGGGTGGTGATCACAAGTACTACAAGGGAGTATGGGATTAGAATGGTGTTGATAAAACCTGCTTGATCCTTGGTATTATCCCCTCTTTTGTGGCTTGTGCAATGCAATATGGCATATTATAATAAACAACATGAACTTTTGCATATTATAGTACTGCACTACTGTTCAGGGTTGATGCATACTACGATTGCATAGTAAATTGTGAAGCTGTTATGTCCTCTCCAAGAGAGACAAATGCATCTTCCAAACAGAACAAACTTCCTGGTGAAGTATGTACATGCAACAAGAGCTGGACACAACTTCTATGCATAGTCAAGACAAGAGCATCTAGATATACAATTAAATACTGAAAAATACCCCTTTTTTTTTCTTTTAGAAAAATGACAAGAGGCCATAGCTAACCTTTTCACTTTTGACAGTGGGTAAAGAATCTGTCGGTGCCATCTTGTTCTATCCTCTTGTTCAAGTTCCATATCAGCCATTGCCTTAAGGTCAAATGTGGCCTGCCAAGCTGGACCATGTCAGGGAGAAGTGTTCCCTGAAATGCTTTCCAAAGCTATTTTCAGTGCAGCTCTTGATGGATGCAAAACAAAATTGCTACCAAACTCTGTTGAATCTACAATCATATTTGCTTGGGGTCCACAGCCCGCATACATGGGACTTGGTACGTGGCATTAATTAACTAGTAATGCTCTGATCTAAATCGAACAAGTACCACAAAGAAATCATATGGAGCAGACCTGATTTTTCCTCAATATTAAAAATATCTGAAAACAATTATTGGCATATAATAGAGACTATAATACAATATCTACCTGAAAAATATGGAGGTGAGACATCAGACATGTCCCCTACACAGCTACCAGAGACTATTGTGTGGAGTGGAACATGTTTCAGAATTCAGAAACCTCTTCTTTTCTTCAGAGAAAATTAGTTGAGGAGGTTTCAGGCTTAAAAAAAATTCTGAAGGTTTCAGGTTTCCAGCCATGAATTGCATTTGGTGCAGGAGAGGGTCACATGTGAATGTGATCTCACATGTAAACATGTATCAAGGGACCAACTCTAATTACTCTTGGTCTGAACTAGCTAGATGCAGATGAGGAGTACTGCAAATTAAAGCTGAGCCCTTGAATTACCTATGTCTCCGGTAAACTAACTAGGAGTTAATCTGACAGTAATTAATAAGTCAGTGTGGTCACCTATGATCTCTGGATGGATAAATGTATACCAGGATATATAATCATGTATACAACTGCAACATGGACCCATCATTTGGATCGTAGAGAGCAAGGAGTAGGGTATCATCATCGCCATCGAGCAAAGTCCAAACTTTTGCAGACGAAACAGGAATCGGAATGGATTGCAGCTGCGTCATGCAATGCATTGGCCCGGGCATGCAGCATGACATGATGGACGGTGCATGCCTGCGACTTCAGGGAAAGTTGCCAACTTTGCAACAGTGCGAACAATGTCCAATAATGGGCCATAATAACCTAATGTAATTTTAGTTTTGTCATGGTCCTAGCGAAGGGTTTGCAATACCGATCGAAACACAGCGAAAACCGGGGATCATTTTTATGAAAAATGAGCGGAGTTGGTTTTCTTATAGAGTTGATTGAAAGTTATGGGATCTATTTTTTGGGATCTTCGCTAGGTTTTCAGCAAACTGAAACCTTATGTAATTGGTTCTAATGATGTGATAAGATGAGATGAAATGCACTCTCTATCCATTAAAAAAAATCTGAGAATAAAATACTCAGATTCTAATGATGTAATCGGTTCTAATGATGTGATAAAGATAAGATGAGAATACTTGTCTAGAATAAAATACTCAGTTTTTTTCTTTCTTTGCTTCCCCTCCCCCTTCTGTTTCCAGGGGTCTTAACCTCTGGAACGACAGTATAATGTCATGTAAAATATGTATTTATTCCCCCTTTCAATCTTAATGAAATTTGGTCGGCTCCTTCGCCGACCCGGCAAAAAAAAATTCGTCTAAAGTTGATTTGTTTTGAGACGTAGGAGTAGGACATTTGTGCGAACTTTGTGCTGTTCAGTAGTCCAAAATACGTACACAAGGTGCATGAAAGCCCTGGCCCGGCCAGTCTGAATTATGAAACCGGAAATATGCATGCTCCAACAGTCAGGAACGGGGCAGACAAACTGCCGTATTATTACCTGTTAAATTGGACCATGAACTTCTCAACATGTTCATGAACTCATCAAGGGCCCATTTAGCCAGTTTGGCTGTACAATTCATCTCTCTTTGATGCTCTTCTCTGCGAGGAGGTACGGTCACACATGTCGTGTGGTCGTGGTTGTTGAATGTTGAGGGTGGATGGACAAATCAAGGGGAGTGTTCATGCACAAATGGTGGCTGGGAAGCTGTTTTGGTCATTCCAGAGGAAGCCCCCTTGTTTCTTTAAAAAACCATCTAAACAGTTTTTTTTTAAAAAAATTGATAACTCGAATTAACATGGGCAAAGAGAATTAAGCAATACAAGCCTTCCAATTAATCAAGGAGGCAATGCATCACACTATTTGTCCATTTGTGATTTGTCCATTTGTGCCGAGAAAGCACCGAGTATTTGGCTCTCCCATGACCGGCGCTGAAAGGCTAATTAAGCTATGGCGCTAGTAGCTCGTCATCGTGTAACACGCACAAATGGCTGAATAGAATACGGACAATAATGCAGAACAGTGCTACACACTGCTCGTGATTACTGATTACTAGTACTCCTATTATCATTAGCACCAGGTGACGCGGATCTAGCTAGCTAGTTAGTAGAGCTGGAGTGCTGTTCTGCAGGAGCAGTCGTCAATAAAGAGATTGATTTATCAGTCAGTTAGGAGTAATTAATTAATCAGTGGCGTCAAGTGCTTGGTGCCTAATACTCCGACTAGTATTGTCACAACTGAACTATAGCTAGCCAAAGGGATGGAGAGTGACCAATAAATTCTTAACATTATTTTGTAAGGGCGACGACAAGTGGTAGTTGATTACTTGATTGTACTCCATACATTTTTTTTTCAAAAAAAACTTATAAGTAAATTTTATTTTCATATTCACTTATAAATATAGATATCGGATTCTTATTCATTATTATAAAAAACAGAGTATATTGTTTATACTTTATAGTGCAATTAGTTGTATTTTTTTTCGCGAGCACGCAAAAGGATTGAACGTCAATATATTAGATGAAAAGAGTTTTAGTGTATGTTCAGATTGTAGCCAAAATAAACCATACCAAGTTTTGGCAATACCAAAATTTTGACAGGATTTTTTTTATATTGACCAAATTTGGCAACAAACTAAACGTAGATATTTTTTTGGCAAACGGTATGATTGAAAATGGCATCAAAATGAACAGGCCCTTAGTTACACAACGAAATCAGCCAAATCGGCTTATGATAGGGAAGGGAGAAAAAGCAAAATAAAAGCTGAAGCTAGAGAAACTACATCGGCTAAACACAAACTCTAAGCAATGGGAAGGGGCCTAGCCACGCTACACTCTTAACAAGTTCCTAAAAGTGGCAACGCTAGCTAAAGACTACAGATGACCATCCGAATAGATGGACTCCAGAACTACTGAGATGAAAGAAAATAAACCGGAGAACTCAATTAGTTGCACTGAAACTGTCACTCAAAGCACAACAATAACATACTGGGATAAGACTGATGCGAGATCATAAACCGGAGAACTCATACGCTGAACTCTCGCATCCTTTGCAGAATTGTGGACCAAATGGCTGACGAAATGTGGGATTAAAACTTGACAGGTTAGGCATAATTAGCAATTGGCAAGTGGATGTGAACCGATTGTAGCTTTAGTCTCCATCTCCATGCATGTGAAGTCGCATGCCTCGCCTCACATGCGCGCACGCTCGATGAATTCACGGCGAAATTATAGCGTTTGCAATGGCCACTTGCAGTTGCATCAGGTCGTAAGGTAGCATTAGTATTCCGTGTTTCTGCTCTTGTACTTAGGTTCCTAGGACGCCTGATCATAAGCAGCCAAGCTGTGTCTTAACATGATAGTACATATAGATATGCTTCCATTCCTTGCAAACCACTCAAATCCGCTGACGATTCGGCATGATCAGTCTATCAGAGTTTTTTGCGTAGATCACAAGCCAATCTTTTCGTCCCAATCAATCCCTACTGGATAGCAATCAAGCAGATGAATGATAGACAAAAATTGCTAGATTGATTCCAACAAAATCAAGATGTCGAGTGGGAAACCACTATCACTGTGCGTGAGATATGGTCGTGGATGCATGATTTTATCACGGATTCAATTCATGTTACCCGTAAGGCCCCTTTGAAACAAAGAAAAAACATAGAAATTCTAAAGGATTTGTTTCCCAAGTAGGAAACAGCCATTTGTTCCTTTCAAGGGGCAATACTTATTTCTTTAAAATTCTTATGGAATGGATCATTTTAGAGTACTAATGTACAGTTCCGAAGAGAAATAAACATGAGGGCTCACCTTAAGTTTTCTTACTACAATGTCTTAAATTTTTATGTTTTTCTTGTATGCGAATCAAACGATAATTTTGAAAGTTTCTCGTGTTTCAAAATCCTATAAAAATCCAATGACTGTGAAGCCCTATTTCTATGGTTTTTCTGTGTGCCAATCAAACGATAATTTTGAAAGCTTCCTATGTTTCAGAATCCTATAAGAATCCAATGACTAGGAGATTCTATTCGGGTGTTTTTTCCTATTCCTGTCTTTTCGCAATTGTACATTTCGAACGAACCCTAATATTATTTCAATAGGAATCAATTATTTAATTGGGTTTTCATCTAGCCCCAGGAATCAATAAAAAAACAAGTGCTAAATTTCATTTCATATCAGTGAATAAACTGAAGAGAGAGACCTTTCTCACTCCGCGTCTCACTATACTCCACGGAATTATTTTCTTACCTTTATCTTTTGAGCACATATTATTTCGGATAGATAAGAAAAAGGAAATTTCTTGCAACTCAAAAGACGAAGGAAAATAGTCAAGTTAGCCGGTGTACATAAAAATAAGACTCCGCTAACGTACCGCTCCTGACGTGGGTGACTAACATATAGGCTCGCTTATCAGAGAACCCATATATCAGTCACCCAGTGTTAACATAGAGGTCAGTAGGTCAAAGGAACGGATTCCGTTTATATAGACACTGTACTTTTTTTTGTTTGTAACTGAATATATACACTTGGCATGGAAACAGCAGCAAGCTTAGCTGCAATTTTTGCTGGGGGGAGAAAGTGGAGGTGGAACAGTAGAGGCAGTGGACGACACTGGTACCGGAGGACAGTACGGGCCGGAACAGTTTCACTGTGAGGAAGTAATGGAATGGCCGGGGGCAGGCAACCGGATCTCGATGCTCACCATCAATGGGCCAGCGGCGCCAAGCATGATGATGATGATGATGGTATGCGACGCCATTGCCATTGCCTTTGCCATCCATGGCGCGCAACCTCACGGGCTCTCTCCTCCCCGTTGCCGATTTCACGTGTTGATACGGCCTCCGCGTTGCTGCGGTAGTAAAATCTACGCGATTTGGGTGCAGCAGCAGCAGCATCGGTACGACTCGATCGTCTTCGTCATCTGCGATCTGGACGGATGCAAATATCGGATTTCAGAGCGGGAGATCATGGAGGGCACCTTGCAAGGAATCATGCAATGTCCATGCAGATCCGCAGGACAATGGCACGGTCCAGTTTTTTTCACCTTCCAACTGGACTGATCGTGCTGTGTGCGTGATTGAAACTGAGAGTAATCATTGCCTTAGTGCTGTGAAAACAAAGGACAGCAGAATGGTGTCCAGAGTTCACCTTTCGGATTGAGCACCGGGTACTACCCCATGATAGTACGACGGATTTTAACAAACTTCAACAAAATATCAGCAAGATTTACTGTTTCAGATTTTAATTCTCAAAAACCATTCGAAATTTGACTGAAATCTATTTTCGCTCCACGTCAAAACTTCAAAACGTTACGGTTTTCGTCAAAAGCATGAACCCTGATGCTGGCACCGTGGGAAGTATCAAATATCAACAGCATATGTATCCGGGTATCCCAGATTCCAGAGCATGAAGTACAGTCAAGAGCAACATCAACAAATGTTAAAACACTACATAATCATGTCAGTGAAAATGTCAACACAGGATCATGTCAGGGGCTCAGAGCAAGATTTTGGTGACTCAGGCTACTTGCTACTCAGCTCAACTGGGGTGGAGTTGCAGCAGTCGTCCATCCGCCAGTCTCATACAACCTGGAATCGGATCAATCCTCGCAGGAAAAAGGCACACCTATGCACTTGCCTCCCTCCCTGCTTGTATACCTCCACTAGTATAATGTTACACATTGGATGCCAGATGCTGCCCATCCGAAACATTATCATCGGAAATAAGATTAGAATCTATACAGACTACCTACCCTTTTACAACAAATTTGCTGGGAGTCAAACGATTCATCGGCTCTAGTTACTCCTTCCCATGACCTCGCCTCACAATGAATTATTCTTCGACGAGAAATCCATTGTTATTCTCCCTCAGAACCACTCAGTGTGCTGCTACAATATCCATCAGCATAGCAGAAGCGGAGAATAAGGACTCGAGAAGCTGGGATTCTGAATCATGTTTCCAATCAAGGACGGTGCTAAGCTGAACTATGTCAATGGCTAATTGTCTTCAGAGCTGCAATGCCAAGTCCGGGTGCTTTTTTGGATTTGCTAACTTTCCGCTTGGCATGGAACCTGATGGCTGAACACCAGCACTTAAACTTGGAGCAGAACTAGTCATCGTTTGTGATAATGCAGCTTCTGAATCATGACCTGCATCTGGTGATGGATTAGTGGCTACCTTTCCAACATCCCCATTTTGTGGTGCTTTAATGCTATTAGCCACCAGTGGGTGCCCATGGATAAAGCCATTTGTTCTGCCATTGACTCCGGAAAACATCCCAAGAACTTGAGCATGTGTCAACTGCATCTGTCCCAAGAATCCTTGCCCTGCGTATTGACTAATTGTGTTTGGCACGGCAGTGAAGCCATTCATATTTGAGTGGATCTCTCGACTATGGCTGTGCTGCTGCAAGGGAGGTGTCTGTCCAGTACTACCCACACCATCACATGACACATTAGCCCCGTTTTCACACTTGGTAGCTAGCTTGGTGGCAGATACAGAGTTTGTGTTAACGCATGCAGATGTAGAAGCCACTGGCTCGGTTCTAGCTAGATGCTCTTCACCAGAATCCTCGTTCGAAGTCAGTCCAGACTTCTGATTGGATTCATCATTCTTGGATATTACGTTGCTAGCTGGAACACCAGTAGACTGGATGGATGGATCAGAGAGCATGGGAACTCGAGGCCACTGAGAGTTCTCAGGTGGCTCACCATCCACAACCCATCCTGGGCCAAAATTTGTTCCAGAAGGCAGTAGTCGTCTGATTCTCTTTGCTGCTATGTCCCAGCCTACGGGACCAAATTTTGCAGCAAACCGCGCCAAGCTCCTAGCATATGCATGTTGCTGTTGAAGTCCCACCTGTTTCCATAATTAAAATAACTCAGCACTGAGATAGCAATGCACCAAGTAGTAGTTGCAAACGTTCAGTAGGTAAGTTTGCAAGGTTTATAAATCTTTTAATTCATAAATTATTCAGGACAAAATTTTCTGAACGTGCTTACCGGCACAAGTACTTTCCTCTCACCATCAAGGGCAGAAAACAGAGGACTACTATGGAAGTATTGCCGATCGTATGTACTACGACGCTCGTCATCTGAAATAGTCGGGGTGGTCTTCTTTCCGTACTTCGAAGGCCCTGAAAGATACCACGATATCAAGCCATGCTCAAGCTCCATAAGTACAGCACTGTAGAGATACGAGCAATTAG
Source organism: Oryza longistaminata (assembly GCA_009805545.1). NCBI lineage: Eukaryota > Viridiplantae > Streptophyta > Magnoliopsida > Poales > Poaceae > Oryza > Oryza longistaminata. The sequence continues at coordinate 3,599,733 of CM020180.1, read as the reverse complement.
CAATAAAAACAAACCTGAATAATCACCAAATCTATCTGTTCTTTTACCAGCAAAAGAACCAGGTGTATTATGTTGAAGAAAGGGTGAGTCTCTTGTTGTGATATTTGCATTTCGAGTTCTGTCCCCAGTCAACCTTTTTCTAATTGTTTCAGTGTGGTCTGCAGATTTTGTTTTTGCATTGGATAAATCTGGTGAAACATCATTTTCAGTCTTCTCAATTTTCTTTGCATATTTTGGTGGTCTGCCTCTTCTGGGTACAGTCTTGGGTTGTTGTTCTTCTTCAGGCTCACTAGCTTGCCTCAGGTTCTCGAAATCCTTTTTGGCCAGAGCTTCAATAGATCGTGCCTAAGTAGATAAATGAACATCTCAGGAAATTGGAAGCCAAAAAGACCACAAAGACAGGCTAACTTGCAAAATAAAATAGTCTTAAGACAAAAGATAACAGAAAGGATCACGTCAATGGATTTCAACAATTTCCAGATAAGAGAAGGAATTTATCCTACATACAATGCCTCGTATTTATGCAAGTGTATCGATTTCTTTTGTGCTGCAGTATAATTCCAGCTGGGGAAACATACTGTGGAAGATAGCAACCTAGGTGTCTTGGCTTTGTAGAAATTATCAGTATAACACAAATCCAATGGACTTTCAATGTTCTAAGAGTCCAAAGGAGTATCAAAATAAAAATACCAAAGGAAGTTGATTAAAAAAAAAACTTGTGTTGCCCTTAGTGTAATAATGATATTAACACGTCATAAAATCACCAACTACAAAAACACAACAGGAACAAAAAGAAGAATGTGCCATTTGTGTAACAGGTGTACAAATTTATAGAAGTCTCACGAAAAGAAACTGCACCAAGCATAAGAAATTTGCAAGGGTTATGAATAACCTACATAAACCAAGCATTGAATGCGTGCAAACAGTATGGCGGTATATCTACACAATGGATCACATAGTCCTATTGCAAAAGGCACATGCATTACAGCATTAGTAAAATAGATACCTGCCGATAGTAGACTGTGTCGTCTGAATTGTAGGACATGGCATTTGATGTAAGTAGAAACACATCATTCTGCACAATCATTAAAACAACATTAGATATTAAGAGAAGGTTCATACTAGTAAAGCAAAAAAAAAAAAGAGATTTTAAGCAAAGATCCAAACTACTTAAGCAAAGTGTTACTCTTACTCCATTATGATTTGCTTCATGATTTACTAATTTTAGAAGAAAAAAATCCATACAGCAAACATATGCAGGACAAGTGGAAAACTCTTAACAATGTTGCTGTGCAAAGCTACACAGCAATTTTTCAAAACTCAATACATTGTACAAAATGGAAGAACAAAATATCCCACCGAGTCGTCCATTTCCGCAATGACAGATCAACAAGTTGGAATTAGCGGCACATTATGGACCTTTGATAGAACTCAGTGGTATAAACACGGATAAACCCCAAAAACAAAATAATAAAGCAACCTTATGTGTGTCGCTAAAAGGTTTTTTAATGGCCTGAAATGACAAACTCTCTCCTCCGAAACGCTTATCAAGAGAAAAGCGCAGAACTTTTAAGAGAAAAATAGGGCTGAAAACAAAATATAGACATTATGAAGAAAATATAATAGTGGCTGGAGAACATTTGTGCCAGAATAGAAAACTTGAAGGCTATTTGAAGTCCACTTCACATGAAGATCCGTTACTAGAAAGAAACAAATTTACAAACATCCCCAGATCATTTGAGTTGATGCAGAACTTGAAAATTGGACTCAAACACCATACAGTGCAACCATAACAACAAACAGACTTTGAATCTCACTTCTGAAGGGATAGATAGAGTTATAATCTATCCAAGAAGTACAGTTTCAATATGGACTATGGTTTACCAGTGTTTTGAGATATTGATATTTTTAGTTTAAGCAGCCAATTTGAGTATACAGAACCATCAAATTTGGGATTGCTCTTAGCCTGAGTTAGCACACAAATGAACCATGTGCTAGCCTGCCAAAAAGAATCGAAAAGAATGCGAAGCTTCCACCACTAAGTTGGGCAAATCAACAGGGAAAGACTATAAATAGTGAGCATAAAGTAACTGGTAGTTATTGAATGGATACAACTTTGGAGCTAAAATAGGAGGAATCATTATGAAGTTTACTGGGCTTTCTCTTAGCTACAGTCCACGATGATCATTAAAAAGTAGCACATGCGACCTCTACATGCCAATCCAGAGAGCACTTTCCATTAATGAAGGCATTAACTCATAAAAAGAACAATAATTTGACCCTGTGTAAGAACAAGGATATACCAATGTACTTTCTCAAATCAGGGATTCCTTGACATTGTTACCAAAATGCAGAAAACACTTCAGTGGCTTCATAAACAATACCAACAACCAGTATCAACAAATTCATTGAAAGTGAATTATGAAGATAAACTAGTTTGACTTAAAACTGCATAGACACTTGTGGTACAAACAAAAGAGAGAGAAGACATGTGAAGCTAGACACGAGACCTTGGATTTTACAGGAAAATAGCAGAACTAGCCTTAGCAGATAGTATAAAGCAATAGGAAAAACGTGAAGTACAGAACAGTAGACAGAAGCAAACATCTGTAGTGTCAGTGAATGAAAAGCCAATAAAACAGACAACACGCAAGGAGACAGCAACTCAAACTACAGGCATCATACCTCAAACTGCTCTAGGGTGGTATACGAGTCATTCAACAGCTTCTCGCGGATCGTCGAGAAGTCCATAGGATGCTCGATAATCTCATGGTAATCTGGAAGCTGCATGCAAGCACGCACAACAACAGATACACAAAACACAAAACAGTTGTCAACATCATCACTCCAAACTTCAGAACACAAATACACAGCAGACCAAGAACTGAATTGCTCACCTCCTCATGGTCGACGGGCTCGGAGAAAACTCCATAGGTGTCCTTCCTGGGAGCAGTACAAAGAAGAGATACACACATACATAGCTGAAGCAATCAGAGGCAAGCTCTTATTGGGGGGAGAAGAGAACTACATCAGGATGGGGCCGGGCCACTCACTTCTGGAGCCTGTCGAGGATGAAGAGAAGCAACTTTTTGTCCGGGAGGGGAGTCCCCGTAGTGGGCCCGCCATCCGACGCAGCGTCCCCTGCTCCCACAAGCGCAAGGAGGCGTTAACCCGAGAAAATTTCAAATTCTTTAACCACTTCAACACTAATGCTTGGCTTCCCTCCAAGCCTCACCTTTCCCGGTCGCTTTCGACGCGACCTTCTTCTTCTTCTCCTCCACCTCCACCTTCACCACCACGGCGGCCGCGGGCGCCTCATCATCCTGCAGCATCGAACAGCAGCCGTCAGGGTCGAATTCGCCATGGAAACGGAGGAACGTCAGCCTTTTGCGACTGCCAGAGCGAATTGCTGCAAAACACCAGACTTGGCACACAAAAAACGAAGACTTTTGGCGCTTTTTCAACCCCGGACAGCGCTTGCAACACAATAATCCGGGAGGAAAAAGGTCAAATCCGTCAAAACTTGTCAGATCCGCGTACTGTTCCCTTCGATGGAAAGGATTAAAGCGCTGACAGGGTCAAGATCCCTAGACCCGGACTCCATAGGAAAACCAAATAAAAATCCAAACCCGCCCAAAAAAAGCAACGCTCTCCAAGAAGCTAAAAATCCCCAAGTGCCCCTCCCACAGTCGCACTGATCCCCCCCTCCCGGCAGATTCCCCACCACGAGAGCGAGCCGTACCACGAAACCCACCCCCTCAAAAAAATTCCAAAATCGCAGATCCAACCACTACGGCAACCGCATCGCCGCGTGTCCCACGGCAAAACCCCCCCTCTCCTCTCCTCGGGGAGGCCCCCAAAAACCTCGGGCAAATTTCGAAAAATTGGCGCGACAGGTAAGAGGGGGGAGCGCGCCCGACCTCGCCGCCGCCGCCGCTGGAGAGGACGCTCTTGAGCCGCTTCTGCCGTCGGCGCCCCCCACTCCCGACCCCGTCGTCGTCCTCGTCGGACGGATTGGCGTCCCGCCGCGAGGGGGACGGGGCCGGGCTAGGGTTTTGGGCCTGGAGGCGGAGGCTGCGCCGCTGCAGGTCGAGGAGGGACGGCCGCCCCTTCTTCTTCCCCTTCCTTCCTCGCTGGGGTCTCCGCGGGTGGGGGCGGGGGCGAGGTGCGGAGCGGCCGCGGCCTTCCGGGTCTTCGCCATCGGAGGCCGCGGCGGCGGCGGCGGGAGGAGGAGGTGGTGGTGGTGTGTGGTGGTGCGGGCGGGGGTGGCCTTGGCTGGGAACGGGTCGGGGTGCGTGTGGCTTTGCGTGCGTTTGGTATTTTTTTCCTTTGGGAGGGGGGGCCTTTCGGTTGCGGCGGGGTCGTCCGGCTCGGGCGGGGGATCCCCTACCCAATGACATGTGGGGTAGGGGGAGACGTGGCCCACATGGAGGCGGGGTTCGGTCGAGCGTTCCGTGTAGACGGTTTCGGATCGGCCGGCCTCGGGGCGCGTTTGGTGGGGGTGGGGAGAAGTGTGGGACCGGTCCACCGCGTGTCGTGGGCGAAGCTGATTGGTGGGTGCTCCAGGGGTCGCGTACGTATACTTGTTTTCTGGGAGAATTTACCATTTGCCACTCTCTCAAAATGCCAGTGCTCAAATGCCACTCTCCTAAATTTTCATTCCCAAATGCCACCCGGGCCCACATGTCAGTGACGGACATGTCAGTGACTGACATGAGAGTGGCATTTGAGCACTGGCATTTTGAGAGAGTGGCAAATGGTAAATTCCTTGTTTTCTGCTACTGAAGGTCGTGGGCCCACATGTCAGTGGAGCAAAAGAATTTTGACATTTGCAACTGTTATATTGCTATTACCCGCAATTTTTGTTACATTTTTCCGTCTGGTGTTTTAGGCAGACCGTTTTATAATTAAGAGTGCTTAATTGGACAAAATGAGTGTAAGAAGGCAGATCCTCGAGCACGAAATTTTGAGACATAATGCTGTTACTGCATGTCTAAATACATGTCTACATGTGCGTGTTCTGTTGTGCTCTCTGAAAAAGATCACCGTTGTTAAACGGAGAAGATTATACTTCTATGTGTTTCAGCATGTTGTATCGAGGCAAATGACATTCAAAAATCGCCAGTGCAAATGGTTGATGTTAAAACTCTGCCATACCAATTCACACGGGTTGGTATGGCAGAGTTTGCCGAACCAGAATGTCTGTTATAAGACAGTTTGCTGAACCAAAATGTCTGTTATAAGACACATGACCCACTAAATGAAAATAATGCACGTTTGTCTGGGAAATTGGAAGCTGTTTTCATGAGTACAATTTATGGTCAAAGGCATAGCCAAAGTACGTAAAAACTAATTCTATGATAGGTTTTTTATGCTTTTACTAATAAATTACACATTAGACACTACATTTTTGTCGAGTTCCATTTTAAACTACTCTTCGAAGTGTTTTTTTCTCGTTAAACTGGATATTGTTGGCCTTTTAACCCGAGCGATCCACATAGGGTGTGTTTAGTTGGAGAAAAGAAAATTTTTGGGTGTCACATCGGACGTTTGACCGGATATCAGAAGGGGTTTTTAGACACGAATGAAAAAACTAATTTCAGAACTCGCTGGGAAACCACGAGACGAATCTTTTGAGCCTAATTAAGCCGTAATTAGCACATGTAGGTTACTGTAGCACTTATGGCTAATCACGGACTAATTAGACTCAAAAGATTCGTCTCGCTATTTCCCCTATAACTGTGCAATTAGTTTTTCTTTTTATTTATATTTAATACTCTATGCATGTGTCCAAAGAGTCGATTTGATGTTTTTGGGAAAAACTTTTTGGGAACTAAACGGGCCCATAGACATAAGAAAGAGGTGGTTAGTCATTGACATGTGGCCACCTAGTTCAAAGTGCAACTCCTAGATACAAATTCTTTGGGCGTAATAGTTGTCGTTGACATATGTAGTCCATACAACGAGAATTCACATCCTAACTTATAGTATTAAACATACCTAGTTCAAGTGAAAAAGGACCTTCTTATATGATCAAAAGTGAAGTTTCGGTAATAATATGCGACCCAGAGTGCAAATTACTCTGCCCTTTACTCGTAGCAGCCAAAAATTACAAAAGCTGAATATAAAAAGCAAGAAAATCCTCAATTAATTCTAAATTTAAGTTATTCCAATTCAAAATGAGGCAGGCCAGATAAGCAGGCAATAAATGCAGCATTTGAATTTCATTCAAAAGCATTACCATATCTCTTCCACCTGGCCGTCCTGTACAGACGGCTGGGCCCAACATCACGTACACCACACTTTGGCCCAGGAAGCAATCATCCGGCCCATTTCATGTTTACGCCTTCGCTGGGCCGGTTACGCTTCTCCGTGTACGGTCGTGGGCCCACATGTCAGTGGAACAAAAGAATTTTGGCATTTGCAACTGTTATATTGCTATTACCCGCAATTTTTTGTTATTTTTTCCGTCTGGTGTTTTAGGCAGACCGTTTTATAATTAAGAGTGCTTAATTGGACAAAATGAGTGTAAGAAGGCAGATCCTCGAGCACGAAATTTTGAGACATAATGCTGTTACTGCATGTCTAAATACATGTCTACATGTGCGTGTTCTGTTGTGCTCTCTGAAAAAGATCACCGTTGTTAAACGGAGAAGATTATACTTCTATGTGTTTCAGCATGTTGTATCGAGGCAAATGACATTCAAAAATCGCCAGTGCAAATGGTTGATGTTAAAACTCTGCCATACCATTTCACACGGGTTGGTATGGCAGAGTTTGCTGAACCAGAATGTCTGTTAGACAGTTTGCTGTTATAAGACACGTGACCCACTAAATAAAAATAATGCACGTTTGTCTGGGAAATTGGAAGCTATTTTCATGAGTACAATTTACGGTCAAAGGCATAGCCAAAGTACGTAAAAACTAATTTTAGGATAGGTTTTTTATGCTTTTACTAATAAATTACACATTAGACACTACATTTTTTTTCGAGTTCTTTTTTAAACTACTCTTCGAAGTGTTTTTTTTCTCGTTAAACTGGATATTGTTGGCAATTATTGCACTTTTAAACCGAGCGACCCACATAGGGTGTGTTTAGTTGGAGAAAAGAAAATTTTTGAGTGTCACATCGGACGTTTGACCGGATGTCAAAAGAGATTTTCGGACACGAATGAAAAAACTAATTTCAAAACTCGCCCAGAAATCTCACCTGTTTTTGTGCTGTGTAGGCGAGGTGAGGGAGAGTGGGGAAAGGGTCGGGTTCGAGGTCGTCACGCTCGATGGGCGAACCGGGCCGCTCGCCTCCTCCAAGGTTTCCAGGTCGGGTTCATCTTGCTGCCATGCTTGGATTTTGATTCCTTTTCTGACATATATGAAGCGAGAGATTTTCATACACTGAAATCAAGTGCATCTGGCTGTTGCGACAAGCTAAAAGAATATGTGATGGAATGCTCACAATTTCCTGTGCCACCACCTCCTACTTGTGATGTGGTAGTTTGGACGTTTTCGTTTTCAAAACCTGGAGTACTGTATTCCTGCATATGATCAAGTTTCAGACACTTTAGCTGCAATCCTAGGTAGCTAACATCCATGTCCATGTTAAATAGTGCCGCCTTTTCTTACTTATGGATAAACTCGGTATAATCTACTTACCTATATCTGTTGTATTTTTTTTACCTGCACACTTATGCAATGACAATGATGGTAGAATATCGCCCCACTGCTGGTATCCAGCTTATTAAGCTACTTATTCATGTCTCGGATCATGTGCAGCGCTCATGTCCATCTGACATTTTCCCTTGTTTGCTGAACTTGGATCCGTTTGACTGACAAATTGTATACATAGCAAGGAAATGATCCAACTAGAAAAATGGATTAAAGTTACACACATACTGTTTGTTTCCTGCGATACACTTCTCATCGCCACCGTAGTTGCAAAAAAAGTTAATGTCACTGGCCATCACCAGGAAAGTTTGATATTACTCCTTCTGAAAGTTCCGATGCAAAATACTGATTTATAAGTACATGAAATTCCGCGGTTCCTTATTGTCCTCTCTAACATTCTGCACTCTACTTATTATCTCAGAACTAAATTTGTAAGGTTTGACTTATGACCTTTGTTAAATACTTATATTTGAATTCGCTGTCAATCCGATTTTTATGTGTGCTTACTGAATTCCTGTCCATGTCATCTAAGTTTTTTTTTCCTGCAGCCGCGAGTCTGTTAGATGGCCTACTGTTGGGAGGTACAAAGTAGATATAGCATCTCTGGAGTCTCTAGCATTGCCGGAGCTGCAGGTAAGCCATTCTGACTAAAGATGTATAGAATAAAGTAAGGGATGCACATTGTTTTAGCACATTCATGCGATACATGTAATATTAATTGTACAATGATCAGAATAGCTGGTTTAAAAATTATTTATCATGTGATCTGGAGTTAATAACTCTTTTTACACATCAGGTCAAGGACGACACTGATCTTTTCATTATTGATGAAGTGGGTAAAATGGAGCTGTTTAGTTCGGCATTCTTCCCTGCTGTAATGAGAGTTATTGAATCGAACATTCCAGTGCTAGCCACAATTCCTGTCCCAAGATTGGGCCGAGACATTCCCGGAGGTACCATCACTTAATAATTAACATCTTGACAGAAGCTTCTAATTAATGATTTTACTAACTGTACATTATCTCCTACGAAGTACCATTTACATGGTGGTTTGCTCTAAAATACCAATTCAATTATAGGTGTATTATGAAGTTACACATTTTTTTTAGACTCTACCTTATATCCAGCTATGCTATGTCAAACATCAAAAGAAGGATAACTCCAATATTCTTACAAGAACAACATTTTTGTGCCACAGCCTTCTTCAGATGTACACGAGTCATTATTCTGATTCCCTGAACCCACACACTTGCAAAAATAAATAAATAAAGTATTTCTGACTAGATATTCTCCACATAAAATGCAGTTGCGAGGTTGAGGAATCATCCTGGAGCAGTTATTTACACCTTAAATACTGGTAATAGGGATGCCATGAGAGAAGGTGTCTACAATCATTTGAGCAGTCTGTTGCAGAAAAGGTGATTTGCTGCCCCCTGTGTGCTGCTTTTTGTAGTTTTATAATGCATAAAACTGCATTTTTCTTAATGCGAAAGAAGAGTGCTCCTTTAGTGACTGCCCCATAAACTTGTAGCCTTGTAACAGAATGTTTGGTCAAATAAGAAAGTATTGTAGTACCTCAATATTTTTTTCAAGTTCACCGGCCTTGGAAAGGTGAGCAGACAGTCATATTGTTGTACTCACTGGATACATCTAAATATATAGCATTTGTTAGTTCTTCGACCATGTATTTAAATTCATTCAGTTAAATTTGTATCCTCAAGACAGCCCTAGCTTCCAAATTGTGATAATGCCTTTAGCATGCAGTGCATTTGCCACTAGTATCACACACTATACACAATTCATTTGCTACTAGGTCATTATTGCTGCACATTTTGTATCCATGATGGCTGTTAGTTTAGTTATGCATCCCCGGTGTGCACTGCATTGGTTATTTATATTTATATTTTTTTCTCTTTAAACGATGACCAGGTAGCTTAGATGAGCTCATGTTGAATTGTAGAAATGCACAAAACATGACTTGATATAGAAACTTCAAGCAAATTTTTACCCCCCAAAAAAAAACTTTTGGTTTCTTGTGGCCAGAGTATATGACTACTAAAATGGTAATGACGAATTGAGTGATAAATCACGTGGGATAGTTCAGTTCTAAATGCATCATATATAGTTTCATGGGTCGAGGCATGCTCACTTTTTCGGCATGAATTGGATTTTGTGCTGGCAGATTATTAACCCCATTTTAAAAGCCACTGGTTATAATTCACTAACAAAATAAAACTGATTCTATATGCATATATATCTTCTCTGATCCTGAAATGTAGTACAAGCAGACCCCAGGCAATGCATTACAAAACTCAAAAGAGAATAGAAGACTTGTTTTATATCTCAAAATCCCATCAGCGGCAGCTATGCAAATGATGTTACCTATTAAAAAAAAGAGAGTATAAAAATAGTTTAGGCTTCTCAATCTCATACTATGATCCATGTAAAAACAATTCATGGACAAAGATGGTCTCTTCTCTGCCATGCATCTAGCATTTTGGACCACTGTTGCCAAGCCACCACCTAATTCAGTAGGGCTTATCCTTCAAGCAAGCAGCAACTTCACATGACACGTTCCTGTGGGGGCACTTGATATGAATGATCACAGGAATTTTTACCCAAAGATGCACTAGCTTTTCATTGAGATGGGCACATAATTAAAGTTTAGTGCACTGATCATGACACCCCTTTACAACCCACTGAGCCCTAGTTCCCCTTAAAACCCTTCCAGAAAGACACCATAAAATGCCAACCCTCTGAGTTTTGGTTATAATTAGCAAATGGCAAGTGAATGAAGGACCATCTTAGTAGAGTTTTTGAGTTTTAACTATTGAAAGCTCCTTTACACTTGTTGACGATGTTTTTGAAGGCAGAAAGTGCAAGGCAATCTCTGAAGAGATACGGTGGTCTATTTTATCTGTAAATTCTGTGCACTACGTGTAATGTAATAATGTTGAGCTGGAAGAAGCAGAGAGGCACAGGGCCGAGTGTAACAGGTTTTCTTCATTTGGAAATTTACGCCAATGGGTCTGAGTGGTCATTTGAGGGGAATAATAATAATTCTCAATTGAAGCTCATAAATAGTTGGCCGTTCTTGTGCATACAAATGTGCCTGGTCTGAAATGTTCACACTTCACACTGTTCTACTCTTGAGAAAATGTTTGTGAGTCAGACAGCCCAGCGATTACCCTATTTTCTCTTTGCTTTAGGCAGTGCGTGGAGGAACTGAATGGTATTGATTCGATGGGGAGCCCCACCATGTGATCTGTTCATCTAGGAGGGTCACAGTTTAACTTGTTTATCGGGCAGATATGATTTTTCTTCTGCTTTGCAAGTTTATTTTAGTAGTGAGGAATGATGGCTCTGCATGCATGCATGCATGCCATTTCATAAGCTCACAACTAAGTTTAGTTTAGCCGCAGAAAGAAGATTTACCTCCCTACGGAAAGTGCCATGTTTGCTCTGCAGGAATGCTGTTAGGATCATGTCCCGGAGAAGATCCAACATGAAGAAGCATGTCTCCTTCAAATTAAATAAGCTGTGCTTCAGCGTGCTGTTCATTTTACAGCATCAAGCCCCCACCTCTGGATCTGATCTCCATCTCCATAAGGTAAACTCTCCATTACTGCATGTTCCCTTAGTCTCCAATTCTGCAAGCCGGCCGTTTTATTATCCCTGGATTCAGTCGACATGGATGAAACACCGGAGACAAGGAGGAGAAAACATGGGTCCGTCCAGCCTAATAGCCTGTTTCAGTTGGCAGTTTGGTGAGACATGTAGAGAAAGAATTAAGAGGCAATAATACAGTGGCCAGTGCTGCGTACAGATAATAATATGGACCATCAGATCTACATGATGTTTTGTAATATCATTGCTGGTAGCTAGTGGCAGCTAATTAACCTCCCAGTCCCATCTGTACTACACCTTGAACCCCAATTAAGTGTCGTAGCTTTGTTACTGGGTCAAGCTAGCTAGGCGTGCATGTGCATGCGGACGTCACCAACAACATTTTCTGATCAAGCGAGGAGAGATCCTCGCCATCAGATGTCGCCCTCACGCATGGGGTCGATTATCCCGCTGGTGCACGGCGCCTACCCTATCCACTCCTCCTTGAGAGCACTATGGTGCTGTTTGGACTTTGGAAAATTTTAAGAAGCAGCTAGTGAGTATCTTACTTGTGAGAATCAGAAGAAAATGGATCTCCCGTCTTCTGCCTCCTTGTTTAATTTCTGGATTTAGAATTTGAGCAAGAAGCTAAATTGTTTTAAAAGCTGGAAAATCTGAGAGTAGCTTAAGCTCCTCTTTTTTTTCGATAATGACTTAAGCTCCCCTAAACAGGGGCTATGTGTGTCTGCTCCTTGGGCAGTATCGTGTTCATGAGTTTGGGCATTTCTCTAGTGAAAAAATGTCTCTCGCCGATGATAGCCTTGTGTAGTGTAGGCGTATATATTGGGGTTATGGAGAAATTAAATAGATATTGTGTTTGCTTTTAACGTCTAATATATAATTTATGGCTGTGGCTGTGTTTAGATCCAAAGTTTGTATCCAAACTTCAGTCCTTTTCCATCACATCAACCTGTCATACACACACAACTTTTCAGTCACATCATCTCCAATTTCAACCAAAATCCAAACTTTGCGCTCAACTAAACACAGCCTATGTAGTTCAATTCATCTTCAGTTTTTCTTGTAGGGATTCTTTCAGTCTATTCAGACACTGGTTATTGTAAATTGTGGTACAACTCTGGGTGTCAACTGTCAAGTGATTCTCCTATAGATTATGTGATTAACTGAATATTTAAAGGGAGAAACATCTCATCCAATTCCCACATGATGCTGACCAGCGCAGGGGGAGATAAGAAAGATACAGATTGCATTGGCGCTGACTGCATCCCACGCCTTCTTCAGAACGGCCGGTGGCAGTTAACAGAATGGCGCCAAATGGAACGTCCTCGTGTGGTTAGGGAAAACGGAAAAGATCAAAGCGTGTGGTGCACCAACTAGAATCCTCGCGTACTTGAGCTGTCATCCCAGCTAAAATAACTCAGCAAAAGCTCTCCTCTTCCGTTACTGAAGCTGGGCTTCTGTAGTAAGAGAATCTTCCATGGCTACATACAAGAAAAGCTGTCATTTTGATCTGCAGCCCCCACAAAAAACATAATCTTTTCTCTGATAGGAGGAATTATTATTGCTAAGTATTTGATGGTTTTCTCTTCTTCACCAGCATGTAGGCAAGGCCAGCTGGGTATGCATGCATTCTAGCTAGAATGCCAAGCCAAGAAGAGATCAAGGCATCACTCCCGGCATCTGTTAAAAATTTCCAAGAGGTAAAGGCTAAAAAAGAGGAGGAGATCAGGGACAAGAGAAGTGGCAAGGAGAAGATGGCGATCAAGAGGGAATATTAAAGGCAAGGAGGGAGACCAAAAGGAGGGTGGTTGTGGGGAAAGAGAGGCAAAGGGAGAAGCTTTCGCTTTCCCGGCTGTTGCTTTCGTCCCTCTTCATGGGCTGTAACTCTTATACCACTACTACCTGCACATGAGCACAGGCTCATTGGCAAGAAGCTTGCAGCTCATTGCAGAGCATCGCGGCGCGGCGTCTCTTCTCTTCTTACCCCAGCGAGACCCCATTTCCACGGTGGGAGAAGCAACAGTTTGGCCGCTGATCGGCGGCGGCCGGCCGGTGGTCGCCGGGGAGCTGCATGCTAACTGCAGAGAGGAGGCACGAGAGGATCCCTGTACGTAGCCTCCTCTCCTCAGTTCTTCTTGCTTGATTGATCAGCTCCCTCTGTTCCGTCCGTTTAGTTCATGCGTTTGGTTCTGGGAGGAATGCGGTTGCTTCTGATCTGTTTGCACGTGGTGGGGTTCAACTGCTCATTATGTTTGACGTTTTTGGATCATCATTTGCTTCTGTTCATGTGCTCAACCGTCTTGATGACTGGATGGTTCCTTCGAAATGAATTGAATTCCAGAAACCATTTCTCATAAGATTCTCCTCTAGTTCGTCTGATGTTTTTTCCCTCTATGTTTCTGTCGTTTCGGTCATGTTTATTACTAACACGAAATTCCACCTCACACATTGGAAATTTTGGGTTCTTGATCGGGGTATTCTTCGAAGGAATTCAAGCTTGCTGAATATGCATTGACCTGTTGAAATGAGCAAATGTCTTCATGAATTCTGTCTTGTGGCTAGTTTGATTTTATTTGCAGGAAAAAAGTCGTAATGGTGATCATAAATTGTGTTCACTACAATATTTTGGTATGGCTGATTTTCTGTAGAATCTAACATGATACCTCACATAATTTTACAGGATAGTAAGGTCTATCTCGTTCGTCCTTCAGATATCCTGATATTGCCATCGCAGCGTACTGCTGGATCTCTCTGGCAACAAGTGCCACCATGCTGCAGTACCTGGACTTCTCTCATGCTAGCACCTCAAGGAAGTGGTCACACAAGAGGCAGGGCGAAGGTACGGTGATACACGGTGATTCATTTCTCTCTGTCCAACTTACACATGGTCTTTGCCTTAAGTTCTGAATCACCCAGTCACTAGGACAAGCCCCATCCTTAATGATGGTTGATGCTTAACGAGTTAACGTACACTTGAAATAAAAGAGTTCATTGAGACTTTCTATGTTGTTTTTCCAGCTATTCGTTAATTGAATTTGGAGCAAATTTATAACTGATAAAGGTGCCATCTCTGAATTTGTAGGATTTGAAGCCCCAAGGAATAGCATGGAGTTCACCCTGGAGGCTCCACAAAGCTATGGCATCTTCCAAGAGGATGTCCCGGTGAGTCTTGTACATTTCATCACTGTTCTGTAGTAAGAGAGTAATTCCTTTCATGTTTTGTCCCCCCATAAGCATCTAGTGAATTCTTCTGTTTCCAGAAAAGAACCTGTCTTTTCAGTGACTAACAGTTCATTTTCTGCACGAAGGAGCCAAAGTAGTTAGATTTCTCTTGACAGATGAGATGCCTACTTATGATTTCTGTACATCATAGTAACATTGCTGCTAGGTGTATCTGTACCCGAATGTTGCTGTATGAGAAGACATCATGAAACATCCATTAATAATGATGCCTAACAGTAGACCCCCAGCTACTGTTGGGTACATAAGTTACTATTTGGCATCTAACCCCATGTGGATGAATTATTTCATCGTGAAAACAAAGTTGTATCTTTCATCAATAAATAAGGAGCTGTATAAACCAATGTTTAACTTTACATCCTGTGCAAGAGCTAATTAACTGGCAAGAACTTTTGCAGTGGCCTGATTAAGCTTCCTGTAACTTGTGCAGTACTCCTGCAACATGAGGCAACAATACCCAAAAGCTGGTCTCAACCACAGCTCATCCCCAATCAAGAGGATCATCCATGAGGACGTATCCTTCAGAACAAATGAAGTTCAGAAGAGACCAAGTGTCATTGCCAGGTTGATGGGCATGGACTCACCTCCAATGAGTACAACCGCCGGCGAGCTCGCCGCCGGCCACTCGGAGGAGAAAAGGCAAGACATGATAACCTCCACAAGGCCAATGCCAAGAAGGGATCCTTCTGAAATGGTCTCAACCAAGCATGTATCCTTCGTGCAACACAAGGGCTCCATGAAGCATTCGCCGAAGCAAGCTGAGGTCTGCGCCTACGACGACAGCATGGAGCTCTTTGGTCAGCTGAGCAAGGCGATCAGCAGCAGTGAATGGTCTAAACCGCAGCCGCGAGAGCACCCGCAGGAGGAGGAGCTGCAGAAGTTCAAGAAGGATTTCGAGGCGTGGCAGGCGAGCAGGATGTGGGAGCAGTCGAGAGCTCTGGAATTGGAGAGCCATCTCGACGACGACGTCGACGACGTCAGGTGCACGGACATCGTGCCGTACAGGTTCCAGCACAGAGGGAAGGATAATGCCGGCAAGAAGCACACGCACTCCAATGGCGACGCGCACTGGAGGAGGAGCAAGGAGAGCGGCACCGGCACCGGCACGTCGATCTCCGGCAGCCGGACGTTCTCCCTGACGAGCGCGGACGCCAGCACGACGCGGCTGCCTCTGTCGAGATTCTACTACGAAGAGGAGAGGCTGCTGTCGCCGAAGAGGATAGTGATCCTGAAGCCCTGCCCCGAGATGAGCACCGACGACATCGAGGAGTCGTCGTTGGGGTCGCCGGAGATGGTGAAGAAGGAGAACAACATGGAGGCCTTCCTCGAGGAGGTGAAGAAGCGGCTCAAGGTCGAGCTCGAAGGGAGGATGGCTTCCGACGACAAGGCGGCGGACAGGTGGGCCGCCGGCGGCGACATTCCGGCTGACCCGAAGCAGATTGCTCGGAGCATCGCCAACCAGATCAGGGAGACCGTCACCAAGGACCTGCACCCGGCGTTGCTCCGATCGGAGTCGACGCGGTCGTACCGCAGCGACGTCCCGCTCAATGGCCAGAGCCAGATGGACTACATCTGCAGAGATGCCAGGAAGCACCTCTCCGACAGGCTGAAGAATGTGCTCCGACGAGAGCCGGAGACCGAGCCGCCGCCGCTGTCTCACCGGAGAAGAACCGCCTCGGCGTCGTTCGACGAAGAGCCGAGGCCGAAGCCGAGGCATGAGGTGGCAAGGAAGGGCAAGATTAGGAGCAAGGAGGAGAAGAAGCCACGCGATCGAGTCTGACGTCAGGTCTTTCAGACGTGGCCACCACAAGGCATCACCAACTCCGGCGATCGACTCCGACCCGGTGTCGCCGAGGAACCTCATCAGGTCGTTCTCGGCGCCGGTGTCGGGGACCACCTTCGTGAAGCTTCTCTCGGAGGAGCCGCGGGTGCTCACCGGAGCACGGCTGCAGCGCAAGCAGGAAGGCTACGGGAGCAGGCCGCCACCGCCATCGTCGTCGGAGGAGAGGAAGGGGAGAAGGACACGTTCAACATCAAGGGCAGGGTGTCCAACCTGAGGCAGAATCTGGGGCTGAGAGCGAAGCTGTTCGGTAAGAAGCTCCACTCCGCCGACGAGTCGCCATTCCCCGATGACCTCCCTCCGATCGGAACGCTGGTCACCGCCTTCCGTCCTCATCCACCCCGGTGTCCTCCAGGTGAGGCAAATCTGAATTCTTTGAGCACATTATGCTTCAAGATTCTGTTTTGTGCGCCAGCTCAATCTGACATGAGAATGCTGTTTGTTTTGTGGCAGGAGAACTCCACCGAGGTGCCGCCCAGCCCGGCGTCGTGGTGCAGTAGCCCTCCTGATGAGATGAGCAGAGGAGGCTACCGCGAGCCCTGTCTCGCCATTGGAGGCTTCTTTCAGCGAGCACCGATCTCCCTTGAAGATGGCGGCCAGGGACATGAGCTCGAGGCTTCTGGTAAGTAGCAACCGCAGCTTTGCTCTCTGAATTTGCTTGCAGCCACCAGGCGGCATGGCACTTGCAATATTGATCTAATGTTTCTGACCAAATAAATTTTCTCAGAACCAGAGCATCCATCGTCGGAGCAAGCTCAAACCGATCAAGAACTCGCAGAAACAAGTCCAATCCAAGACGACGATGACGACACAGACGAGATAGATAACCCCATCAAAGCTTACATCAGAGCAATTCTTGTCATCGCCGGTCTGTACGGACAGAGACGAAGCTCTGACCAACTCTTCTCAGACGCGAGATGAAGCCGATCCGGCGTGGGTGTTCGAGGAAGTCGAGTCGTCGTCGTCGTCCTCAGCCCCGGCCACCACCGACTGCGACGCGGCGGCCACCGGCGTCGACCACCGCCTCCTCTTCGACCTGATCAACGAGTCGCTGCGCGGGTCGTCCAGGCGTCGACGACGCTGTGCGCGTTCAGCAGGTGGTACGGCGCGGCGCCGAGGAGATCCCCCGGCGGCAAGAGGCTGCTGGACGGGCTGTGGGACACCGTGCAGGCGTGGCTGCGCCGCCGCCGCCGACGGACTCGCCCAACTCCGTGGACGAGCTGATCGGCCGCGACCTGAGCATGTCGCCGTGGAACGGCCCGTTCCGCGAGGACGTCGGCGCGGCCGGCGCGGAGATGGAGGCGGAGATACTGGACGAGCTCGTCGACGAGACGCTCTGGGACGTGCTGCTCAACGTCGGCGACTGATTGACTGACTGATCGGTCTCGTGGATCAACTCCTTGAGTATACCTGTACATTTTGGGGCGTGTTTTTTTTTTTTTTTTGTTTAACTCTGCTTTTCAGAGTGCTTGCTGGGTTTGGTGCAAGGTGGTGTTGGTGAGTGCAAAATGTCCGTAAGCTTTGTGTGTTGAAGGATACTGAATTTGTCATCACAAATGCGTAAGGAAGCTTAAAAAGGAGTGAAAGAAAATAAATCGACTGTAGTTGCATATGCAGCTTCATTTGCATCCGCAGAGAAGGTTCGTACTAGTTTACAAAAACAGTGATTATTAAAAAATATCAAAAATATGAAATATATCACTCTCAAATATGTAAGATTAAATTTGATTTCTACATATACAAGAAAATAAACAAATCAATTGAAAATAGTTAACGTACCTTCGCAGTTATATTTCTTATTTTGTTACAACTTTATAAAATGTTAAATTTGAATTTGTGGAGTGATATATTTTATATTAATATACTTACTATTTTTTAGAAAAAAATAATATTTATTTAGGTGATGTACAAGAAACAAGGGAATACTTAAGGATAAAAATACTTTCCCAATACTACTCTTCATCTTGCCCACAACTCATCTGTTTCCCCTTCTGTTCTCGAGGGCAAAGTTCTCGAGGGCAAAAATACTGCCATGGATAATTGGATCTGGCTTTCCGTTTAGGCCCACTGAGATATCTCTCCGGGTCCCGGCCCGTTCCGCTCAGGCGTTATTTAACGAAATTTGTATCTGTTTAGAATAGAAATCGTGTGTCAATACAATACAAGATAGCAGTCGTAGCCGATTGTGAGTGTGTTTCTCTCCGGAAGCCTTCTGTTATCAGAGTTTGTTTCGAAATACAAATCGCTAGTTTTTAGTTTGTTTCGAAATACAAATCGCTAGTTTTTAGTTTGTTTCGAAATACAAATCGCTAGTTTTTAGTTTGTTTCGAAATACAAATCGCTAGTTTTTAGTTTGTTTCGAAATACAAATCGCTAGTTTTTAGTTTGTTTCGAAATACAAATCGCTAGTTTTTAGTTTGTTTCGAAATACAAATCGCTAGTTTTTAGTTTGTTTCGAAATACAAATCGCTAGTTTTTAGTTTGTTTCGAAATACAAATCGCTAGTTTTTAGTTTGTTTCGAAATACAAATCGCTAGTTTTTAGTTTGTTTCGAAATACAAATCGCTAGTTTTTAGTTTGTTTCGAAATACAAATCGCTAGTTTTTAGTTTGTTTCGAAATACAAATCGCTAGTTTTTAGTTTGTTTCGAAATACAAATCGCTAGTTTTTAGTTTGTTTCGAAATACAAATCGCTAGTTTTTCTCCCGAGACGAAACTAACTGTGTCTCTCTCCTCTCTCCCTCTTCGTCGACGCCTCCACTAATGCAAGCCCTAAACCTCGCAAATTACCCCTAATTTTTTTAACCTAATCGATGCGGAAACCGCGAATTAGTTTTTGCACCTGATCGATGCGGAAACCGACGCCGTACGTCTCCCTCCATGACGTCGTCGCCTTCGATTTCGTCGACGGCGACGTCCCCTTCGACGACCTCGTCGACGGCGAGGGGCTGTGCTGCCCCGACGACCCGCTTGACGAGGTCATGAGATGCCTCTCGGCGGTCGACGACCCTTTCTTGGCGGCGTTCAAGCTTGATTGCTCGCCGCCGACGCCCGCGGCCGACGCCGACGTGGACTCCAGGAGCGAGGAGCACATGCACGCCGACGTTGGCGGCAGGCTGGACTTGCAGAGAGCAGTAGGCGGCGGCGATGAGAAGGCGGGCACGCCGAGCACCATCGACGACGTTCCGTGGCTCCAAGCTTCGGCTGTGGCGAGGAAGCCGCGCCGCGCACCCGGCGCCGTACGCAAGAGGGTCTGGTCACTGGTATCCCCCCAGCTGGCCACCGCCGCCGCCGCCGCCGTCGACAACAGCCGCGACGAAGTTTCCAGCGGCGGCGGCGGAGGAGAAGGAGGAGAACACTGCTCGCGCCCCGCCAAGCGGCGGCGCAAATGCGGCGAGGAGAAGAGGTGCGGCCACTGCCAGACGACGGAGACGCCGCAGTGGCGGGTGGGGCCGGACGGGCCGAGCACGCTGTGCAACGCGTGCGGCATCCGGTACAGGATGGACCACCTGCTGCCGGAGTACCGGCCGTCGACGAGCCCCGGCTTCGGGAGCGACGGGTACTCCAACCGCCATAGGAAGGTGGTGAAGCTCAGGGAGAAGAAGAGGAAGAAGGCCATGCTGGCCGCCACCGCAACGGCGCCAACTCCTGGGTCTGTGTGAAACTGTGCATACATCTAGCTAGTTGTGGGTTGTTGTTTTTTTAGAGAAGGTTTTTTTTACTAGTCTTTATATCCAACCGGATATATGCAACCACTCATAACTTTGAGTTACTACTCAGTTCACTGTAATCACCGAGTTACATGCCCTTTCACAATTGTTGTGAGTTGTGTGACATGCTGTTATAGCGAGGAGATGACAGTCGATTAATTTGCATTGGTTCTGATTTTACAAATCAATGGAGTTTTATTCACTTGTCCCCTCTTTCAAAAAGAATATAGGCCAAAATAGTATTATACTTATTTCCTCCGTTCCAATATAAACCAATCTCGTACTAAAATATGATACATTTTATCCTAAGATAAACTAACATCTGTACTAAAATGTGATACATCACAGTACAACGAATCTGAACATAGCTTCATACTAGGATGTGACACAAGTCTGGATATACTCTATGTACTAATTCATTATACTATAATGTGTGACATGCTAGCACGAGGTTGGTTTATTTTTGTGGAGTACGTGTTTGGTACATGGTATGATATGACGGTACTAAACTTGGATATACCAGGTTGATATAAAGGCACAAGTGGATACGGAACCTGATACATGTGTGAATGATGAACCTGCTATATATGTAACAGGGCTAATACCTATTAGTACTACAATACTAGTTTTACTGGCGTCTTGTTGGCACATTTTTGTTGATCATGTTCCAACCATTTGGAGGAAATTCTAAGGGTGACGACAATGCACGCTATGTACGGTCTGAATATACAGTGATGCCACGCCACCTGTGCACTCTAGTTGTACCCATCACCACCACCACCTTCCAACCCTAGCATGCGTGTGGGATAGGAAAAAAACAAAACAAAAAGCACAACAATTGAAGTGGTGTGTTTCTCCAATTCTATATGCTTATCCAATCCGACGGGAATCAAAACATAAGAAAAAGAGGATATGAAACCTTTGAAAGTGCCATAGGAAAAACAATGTAAAGTTTCTAAAGCGGTATATCTTGCTAGTTTTCGTAGAAAGGTGAAGCGTACGAATACAATTATATGGAAAGTTTTCTATGAATCAAAAAAGACGCATAGAAAAATTTTCATAGGGATTTGGATCCTATGAAAATTCTCTACCAATCATATGAATCAAATGACCCTTTAGACTCACAGTGGCGTCCAATAACTCAGGAATCGAACAGTAGGGCATAAAAAAGGCAACACCTTGGGTAGGCTAAGACGGTTGAAGGGGACAATGACGTCTCCTACGATTTAGAGGATGATGTAGGTCGCGCGATCAATAAGAGTCACCATAGCTGCAGAGGTCAGTTGCCAATGTGCGAAAACCACGAGTGATGAGGGCGGCTATCTGGTGGTTCCACGAGAGCCATAACTCTAGGAAGCCAAGGATGAGGAGCAACACTAGAGCATCAGCGAGGTCCTGCTCGGGGACATGGAAAGAGATGTTGTTGACATCAACATGTTAGTAGCCTATCTCTTCCGCGGTCCCATTGTAGCTTGTTGGCACATTTCATATGCAAGATTCGAGGAGGCACCAAAAACCAATCCAAGTAGCAACACATGCATTTAGTGGAGCCGAAGGACATGCTGAACGAGAAAGCCATTAGTGACACCATGAAGGAGCACAATATATTCCACGGCAGGGAACATATACCTCCGACCCAATAAGCTCCTTGCCCCTTAGCATCAAGTCTTGTTGGCGGTTGGAAAGAGAGCTGATGATGAATGTCGCACATGAAGGTGTAACGCGACACTAAACAAGTGTGTGGAGGAGCGGCGAGGTGTCTACAAGCTTGAGCGCTTGACAAGGCCAAATAGAAAGAGCATGATGTTCCCAAACGACCAATCAGAGCAGCAATGTGCTAGTTTTGGTGAAGCCAAAGGATAGTCCAGCCGAGAAGACCATTAATAATACATGCGGATGCTATGGACATGATCTAGTTACCTAGCATTCCCGTTATTTTCAACCAAATGAAGTCATAGATGCTTACTTTCTTAAAAACAAAACTAGGCTTCAAATCTTCCTATCCACATATATAATACAGTTGTGTGCATGTGAAGGCCAAAAGAAATATTTGTGTTATCTAATTGAAACATAACCAGGTCTAGATAAAAGCGTGGTAAATCATTGTATCATTTAGCTATGAATTCATTTCACTTAAGTGATGGCAAGGTTATCGATCTATTGTCCGGCAAAGAGTATCAACTCTATCATAAATCCGATGCGAGATCTCACGATTTTAGAAAGTTAGTTTAGTTTCACGCGATTTTCCAGCTAAAGCTGAAACGAATTCAACCAAATTCGAGGAAAAAAATTAATTCCGAACAAATTTTGCTTTTCCTTTTTTATCTAAAGTTGCCCTATTCGAACAAATATGAAAAATTTGAGGGGGCAATTTGCAAGTTGGCACGCTCACCATCTCGACACCCGGAGGAGGAGGACCCCAACCACTGCCCTCGCAGACAGAGAGGAGAAGAGCGCCTCCTGCCTGCCGCTGCAGCCGCCCGCGACACGCTCCCCCTCCCGAGATCTCCGCCGCTCGCCGCCGCAGATCCGCGCGGCGTGGACTCCGGCCCGGATCCCGGCGATGGCTGGGATGGAGGCCTTCGAGGCCTACTTCCGCCGCGCGGATTTGAACCAGGACGGCCGCATCAGCGGCCAGGAGGCCGTCGCCTTCTTCCAGGGCGCCAACCTGCCGCAGCAAGTCCTCGCCCAGGTTCGTCCCGACGACACCCCCCTCCTCCCTCGCCGCCGCCGCTGCTAATGGCCACTCTCCGATTGGGGAGAGAGCGCGCCCGATTTTAGGCGTGATCTCGGTGGTGGATGGTAGTAGCAGTAGTAGATCTCTCTCGCTCCCGCGAATTCGAATGAGTTGATGGTTGTTGGTGTCGGGGCTTCGTGTGTTGCAGGTATGGATGCACGCCGACAAGAACAAGACCGGCTTCCTCGGCCGGCCGGAGTTCTTCAACGCGCTGCGCCTCGTCACCGTGGCGCAGAGCGGGCGTCAGCTCACGCCCGACATAGTGCAGTCGGCGCTGTATGGCCCTGCCGCTGCTAGAATTCCAGCTCCCAAGATAGCCGGCGGCGGGCAAGCTCCCCCGCAGATGGCTGCGGCGGGCGCTCCCAGGCCGCAGGTAAATGCCGCGGTGTCACCTGCTCCAGGGCAGGCTGGAGCTCCGCAGCCGCAGATGAATGCTGCTGGTGCTCCAAGGCCTCAGGGAAGTGGCATGATGCCGGCCTCTGCTCAAATTGGCGGTGCGCAGCAGGTGAACGCCGGAGCCGTGCCAAGACCCCAAGGGGTCAATTCTATGATGCCGGCTGCAAGTCAGGGTGGTGTTCTGCAGCCAACTCAGTTTGCAACGCAGAGGGGAATGCAATCACAGCCGCCTAGCATGGGGTTTAATCAACAGCCTCCCCCTTCGAGTACTGGTTTCATGAGGCCACCTCAGCCAGGAGCTCCAGCAGCATCACTTCAAGGCCAGGCACCTGGGATTAATCAAGTACCACTAGGAGGAGGCAGCATGGGAGGACCTGCTGGTTGGCGAGGAGGCAATGTTGGTTCCGTTGGAGGTCTCCCGCAAGCTACTCCAGGAGCAACTGCTCCACAACAAGCAACACCGGGTGGATTTGGTCTTACATTGTCTAGCACAATGGGCATGGCTCCCGGACAACAGGCACAAGGAATGCCTCCTTCGTCAATGCCACCACAAAGCAACAGTGCTGTATCAGCTCAAGATTCGAAAGCTTTGGTGCTGTCTGGAAATGGCTCTGCCAGTGGCTTAGGAGCAAGCAATGACATCTTCTCTGCTCTTACTCAGCCTAAGTCGAATGTATCCACACCTTCATTTCCGACGAGCATGGCTCCTAATTCATCCAGTTTTATGTCCACACCATCTGGCTCCCAGAACCTGTCGAATCTAGCTCAGTTTGGTTCTCAACAAGGTATTCCGACAGTGAGTTCTGGTGGCAGTCAACCTCAACAGACTCATCCCATCACAAAGCCGAGTGTTCCAGCACCAACTGTTTCTGGTGTTTCTGCTGGAGTTTCTAATTCAGCTTCTCAATGGCCAAAAGTTACTCAGTCTGACATCCAGAAGTACACTAAAGTCTTTGGGGATGTTGATAGGGACAGAGATGGCAAAATAACTGGTGCGGAAGCTCGCACCCTGTTCCTCAGTTGGAGACTTCCAAGAGGTGGGATCTCATGACTAGCATTTAATTCTTCTAACTCCTAAGTATGCAAATGCTTGTTTCTGTCTGTAAGATACTCTAATTCCTTTCTTCTGTGAAGTTCTTGTACACATTTTCTGTTTTAGCTTGTTGTTTTACACTGATTTGTCATGTTTACTGCCATAATACTTGTGGTGTAGGTTATAATTTCGACTAATTCTATTTCTATGATAGTTTTCTTAAGATGCCAAACATATCCCCTTGGGATGGAGTTCTGTTGCAAACGTCTAATGCAAGTGATGTTCTTCTATAATTTTCAGAGATTCTGAAGCAAGTGTGGGACCTGTCTGACCAAGATAATGATGGCATGCTTTCTTTGAGAGAGTTTTGCATTGCTCTTTATTTGATGGAGAGGCACCGAGCTGGAACTCCTTTGCCTCCAGCACTTCCTGACTCTCTTAAATATGACGAGGTACTGCTGCGTGCGACAGGCTTGCCTTCAACAGCATACAACGGCCCGTCATGGCAACAAAATCAAGGTAAGTGATAATACTGGCTACCAGATTTCAACTATTATTTCATAACTTTGTCACAACATGATATCTTGTGTCTACCTCTCGTTGTGCTCTCTTCGCTCATAAGGTATTTTATGTTGGGCCAGGACTGCCACACAAGGGTCCTGGAGCAGCTGGGATGCCTGCTACTGGTGTGCGGCAACCTTTGCCACCACATTTGCAGGCACAGATGGATGGTGCTAACAGACCAGGGCAACCAAGACCTCACATGCCTGGTATGGATAACCATGCAGCACCTCAAGCAAATAAAGATGACAGAAGTGGAGCGAACTCAGCTGTGCAGGAGGATGCCCCTAAGAAGGTATTTGACCACTTCCTTAAATCCTGAACTGTCTGTACTGAACTGGTGATCTAAATATCAGTCCCAATCCACTTTGAGCAGGCTAATTCTTCAATGGTAAAGAGCAGCTGATGCACATATATAATGGATAAAGACATCTTATTATTCATTCAAGCAACTGCAACTCTATGATATATCCAAATAATACTTGCATACATAATTTAGCAATAGCTTTGTTGTAGCGGATGGTAGGGTTTGTTCACACGAGGAATCGTCCAATTGTTGAAGAAAGAAGCAAGCAATCTTTACTCTTATGAAAGTGGTGATTGGGGGTTATGGTGTGTTCGACACTCAATCCCCACTTAGATATTCTGTGATTGCAAACATGTAGGCATATGCATACTGTCTCAAAAGATTTTTACAAAGAAAAATGCTTATTTCCACACGAGTACACGCAGATGGTTGATCGGTATCATGTAGTCACATATACAATTTTTAGATTCCAGGATAGTTACTTATTTATTTATTTATTTATTTGCATTTTTGCACTCTGAACCATTATGATCTGCTGCGACACATGGGAAAGATGCTAGTTTAACCATAGTAGCTAAATCTAGAGGCAAATACCACATATGATACAGAGTTATGTATGAACTTTCTGTTGGTAGTTGTTTATGAAAGAGTAAAGTGCATGGGCGGTCCCTAAACTTGTGTGGGTGTGTCAACTAGGTCCCTGAACTCTCAACATGAATTTTTGGGTCCCTCAATTTGTCTCGGGTGTCATGTAGGTCCAAATGGGTTCCAACCCACTCCGTGTGCTGACGTGGGATGACATAGTGGCGCCTATGTGTCAGTGGAACCCATATGTCAGCCTCAACAAGAAAAAAATACGAACATATTTTTTCTCCTCTCTTATTTATTTATATTTTCAAAATTAAAAACATCCTTTTCTTCTCTCACTCCTCTCTTTTTAAATTTATTTTTTTCTATATGACTGACATGTGGATCCACTGACACGTAAGTGTCACTGTGACATGCCACATCATCTCATGGAGCGGGTTGGAGCCCGTTTGGACCTATATGACACTCATGACAAGTTTGGGGACCCAAAAAATTCATTTTGATAGTTTAGGGACCTAGATGATACATCCGTACAAGTTTAAGGACCGCCTGTGCACTTCACTCTTTATGAAATTATTTCATCCCCCACTAATGTCTTTATGAAATTCTGACTTTGTGCCATACAAGTTTCCATTCCATGCATTATTAAGTTGACTGATATATGCTGATACTCTGTTTCTTGGCACTCATCGATTGCAAGTTCAGGATAGCCTTTTTCTCTTGATTAAGTGATATTATTATCTTTTTGTACCTTCCATCCCAACTTCCTATAAATGACAGTTAGAGCCGTAAGTATTGCTTAATATATGTTATATTTTGCTCTTTTACGAACTTTGAAACAAATTGTCTTTTGTCTCTTTTGCATTGTGAAGGTTGAGGTGGAGAAGCAAGTCCTAGATTCCAGAGAGAAACTAGAATACTACCGTACAAAGATGCAAGATCTTGTAAGCACACTTGTAATCTCTTACTAGTTTTCATGTGCAAAATGATTTGGTTAATTAAAGTAATTCTGGCTTGTACATGTGCTGATTTTTTAAATGAACATAACTAGGTTGCTGAAAATTGATTTATTAATGTGATTTAGTTATCATTCCTTTATTTGTTTTGTCTTGTCGAAGGTTCTGTACAAAAGTCGGTGTGACAACAGGCTGAATGAAATCACAGAAAGGGCATCCTCTGATAAACGTGAGGTACAGAACATGCTTATTACTTTATCCCCTTTTGGGGCCGTTTGATCTTGCTTTTAAATATTTGGAAGCATGCAGGTGTTAGGAATCATTAATTTGTAACACACTGATGGGCGATTTTTATTTTAATTCAGGTGGAATCATTAGCTAAGAAGTATGAAGAGAAATACAAGCAAGTGGCAGAGTTAGCTTCCAAACTGGCAGTTGAAGAACATGCCTTCCGTGATGTTCAGGTTGCTTTGCGCTGCACCGCAGAAAATTACCACTTGAATTTTTTGCTGCAATCTTCTTATCTCTTGTCTCTCTGTGTTGAATCAAAGTTGGTTGGTTTTTGTTCAGGAGAGGAAAGTTGAACTGCATGATGCATTAGTTAAAATGGTACAAGGTGGAAGTGTTGATGGTTTGCTCCAGGTATGTTCTAACTTTGTTAGGTACTTAGGTGTTGTCACCTATCTCTCTTGAATAACACTGTGCACTGTTCCACTGTTCCTAGGTTCGAGCTGATCGAATCCAATACCAATTAGAGGAGATGGAGAAAGCTTTTAGTGAACGGTGCAAGCACTTTGGACTGCAGTTCAAGCCATCTGCATCAGTTGAGCTTCCTTTTGGTACTACACTATCCAACTCCTGGCATGTTATCAGTAGAACAAAATACTGCCCTAGCGCAATTTCACTTCCTGCATTCTTCAGATACATAATCTGCAAGTTTGTCCTTGTTTGTTAGGTTGGGAACCTGGGAAGCAAGAGGGGGCAATTGAGTGGGATGAAGACTGGGACAAATTTGAGGATGAAGGTAAAATAACGCTTTCATGCCATCCTGCTTGATGTTGTTATTGCTTAAGAATACTTGAAATGAATTGATTTCCTATTATATTGAAGTTGAAAACTTTGTTTATTCAATCCAAACTAGTAAGTAATTCTTGAATGATATAAATGTCTGCCATTTATCTTCTCTGAGTTGTTGCTAATGGCAGTTATTTTGCATCTTAAATAATAAAGCATGACTGTGTTTATGACTATTATATAGTGTGTGGTACAACTTTTAAATGTAAATTATGTAGATAAAATTTACTTGGTATTCTTATCATTCTGTTGATTACCCACTGCTCATATTTAGGATAGCAGGGCAATCTGTTCAGTAACAAATGTTTCTCACTAGAACATTGATGGTATGGCAGTAAACATGTTTGGTAGTAAAGATAACACACATCTCAATCACATTAGCTTCATTCGTTCAGATTTAGTGTCTTCTACTTGGTCAACCTAATTTTCTCTTTTTTCAGTTTATCTGACTAAATCATATATTTTAACAGGGTTTGGTTTTGTAAAGGACAATGGTACAATTGTTGAAAACCCAGTTGCTTCTGAAAATGTGAAAGTGCCATCACTCTGGAATGATATGGATGAGAGCCCTGTTGCATCTTCGAACGGTCACATCAAGGCTGAGAGACATTACAGAGCTGGTGATCATGCAGCTGAGAGTGACTTAGGGTATGATTTTGGTGAGGAATCTGTAAGGAGCCCCAGCAGTGCTGGAAGAAGTGCATCTGGAAGTCCATTTGTGTCTTCAAATTTTGCGATGCATGACTCATCTCCCAGCAAAAAGGAAACCTACAGGTACAAGTTTTCCCATTTTGGATAGTGCACAATTCTTATTCTATAATGTTTGACTTGCTACCTACATGATCACTAGAACTGAGATATGCCAGGCATAGTTTAATTGAACATAATGGGCTGTATTTACAAATTTGAAACAAGTCAGCATGTTTCTCTGCAGTATAGTGCTGAGCCATCTGGTGCCACAACATGGGTCCACTTTCAGTATCCTATTCTAGTCCACTTGTAAATAGTTCATGTATTGCTCTGGCTATAAGCCTTCCATCTTGCGAGGCTGTGACAGGTTTTCTCCAATGGATGGAAGCTTAGGGTTCCCTTAGTTCCATATGTTCCTAGCATGACTGCATGAGTCTGCTTTCAGTATCAAGATTATCCATAGGGTTTCTTTAGCAGCAGTCGATCATGATGGATAGCTGGATACCATGTCGTTCACACATTAGATTTTCTGTACACCAGATTCCCCCACCTTATTTTAACAAAAGAAAATATAGTAGGAATGCAGGATATTCAGCATTGTTTTGTACTTCCTAGAAATGCGTCTCCATGGTCTTTACACTGTATGAGTGCATGTGCTGACCGTTTGTGGAAAAGATTCTGTAGAATGCTCAATTGTGATCATACCTTAGATAGTATTGAACCATGTAATTTTAAATTTGGTCTTGTCACTTATTGTTATTTCTGTCACAGTGACCATGGTGGTTCTGAATCCATTTTTGGTGACAAATATGCCGATGAAACCTCCTGGAACTTTGATGACCAAGACACTGAATCTGTTTGGGGATCTAATGCAATGAACAACGTGAGTTACATAGCTTCTTTCCAGTAGTGGTTTCTGAGCATATCGACCCCTTTTCTGTTTCTTATGAACTGCATTGATACAGGAGTCTGACCATCATGGAAGTGCACACAACTCCTTCTTTGGGTCAGATGACTTCGGTGTAAATCCTGTTAGGGTGGGCTCTCCAAGTGGTGCCAGTACCTATGGAAAGAAGAAAAGTTCATTCTTTGATGATTCTGTTCCAAGTTCACCTGCATACACATCTGGATTCTCACCAAAATTCAGTGAAAGCCGCGATGATAGCTCCTCATATAACTTTGGAAGGTTCGATTCCTTCAGATCCCAGGAAAGCGGCTTCCCTCAGGAAAGTCGTTTTTCCAGGTTTGACTCCATAAACAGCTCCAAAGGTGAGAATGCAACTGGATTTGATTCACCGAAAAGCTCAACAAATTTCGGTCGGTTTGATTCTTTTGATGATGCCGATCCATTTGGTTCAAGTGGACCCTTTAAAGCATCAGGTAGCAGGTCTCCCCCCAAATTCTGATACACCAGTGTACTATCTTTAGTGAATTCATTTGTCGATACAAAGCTGAATTCTTTTGAGGAAACTCCAACGCGTTGATGCAGTGGAACCTTTTTGAGTGGGAGGTTGGCCATTCACCTTGTGCGTTTTTCCTGTCCATTATACGGTACAAAGGGGACAGGTTTTGGTATATCCTTCGTTTGTATTTTGTAAAGTACACCGAGTTTGTTTTTGTTCATAGTTATCATATCTCTGGAACGGCTGCTGATCATCTGCTGTTTGCCATTTGTTTCTTGGTTTGTACCATACCAAATGTTACAGTTGGCTTACTAAACAACCACCATTTTGTAAGAAACTGATGACGATTTAGCATGTTGCGATCTGTATGTGTAAAATCATTTTGGAATCAGATTTGGCTTTTCTGTTGTGTCAAAAGTCTGTTTTTCCCTGCTGTATTTTCGGGGCTTGTGCACTGGAGTGGTTTCTTAGCATCGTCCTATCATTTAGAGGGCTTGAACAGTTCTGCCTATGGTCAGTCGCAAGGTGGCATTACATCCTGTCACCCCAAATCCAACCACAAAGCATGCCATTCAAGAATTCAATCCGGCAAGTCCCAGATAAGAACAAACGCACAAGAAGCTTTCGTATTTTCAGCACCTTATATGAATTCTGCCGATTGCTGGCACAGATTTCCAACATTCTCAGCACCTAAATGAGTTCGGGCAGACTTGCAACAAACCCGAATAGTAAAAGACAACAGTACAGTGAAAATGCATTACTACTATATAGTTGTAATTGACCAATGTATCTATCATGAATATAGCTCTCACATCATTTCCTGATGCGGTCCTGTTCTCAGCAGGCTAAATCAAAACAAGAAATTAAGATTAACATCTCAACATGACAGTTACAGTGTACCGGCTCATCAAAACACCGGCGAAAATGAATCACTTTTGGTCAAACTTTACTTCTACAGACGCACACATTATGGAATAAGTTTTTGCTCTTTTTTCCATTATTCAAAATTGCGGTGTGTAAATTCATTGGCCCAATGTAAAGCCAGCCCCATGGCCTTACGCAGTGGCCAGCTTCATTTCTTCTTGGTCCTCGAGATTTAGAACATGGAGCAGCTTTGGCCAAGACTCAGGGATTCCTCCAGGCAAATCAAATTCTAAAAGCTTCCCCTGTTGCCGGTAGAAACCCTCAACAGGTTGGCTCTGCAAAGCTCAGAAAAATGGCAAGTGTGATTATACAACGCTACAAACTGTGAAAGCAAATCATTACAATAGTACCCCTACTGAGCAAATCAACATGGTGCAGGATTTATATTTTCCAAGAACCACGTTAAATACCTAAAAGATAAGAGATCAGATGATCTTAAGACTATGCAGCCTTTGGATGTACAACTGCTGCCACAGTTTTGTACTTCTAGAACATTGCATTTAAATCTAACAAAAAGGAACCATTTTGAATAGAAATTGGAAGTAGGAACCATTTTGAACACAAATTGGAAGTAGGAACCATTTTGAACAGAAATTGGAATTCATGAAAAAGTAGGGCAACGTACCATGTCATTATATATCTGAAGGCGATTTCTCACAACCTCTTCGGTATCGTCAGCTCTGGTGATAAGCTTTGACATACAGTTATTTGGGGGCAATAGTGGTGCCATGTAGATTGGTGGCAGCCCATTTTCACCCTTCACATCTATGCAGGCCAAATTGAAGTTCTTTCCACATTGGCCACAAATACGTCTGCCGAGGCACTTCTCAACTAGGACATCCTCTCTCAACTTTAGATTGACCACCATATCAATGTCAGTAACTCCATCAAGAATTTCCTGACAAAGGTGGGAATACATAAACCATTAGGGTGGACCATAATCAGGTGGAAGCATCAAAGAAGGATCTGATCACAGCATTTTGCTTAAAATATCATTATCACCAATTAATATATTATATGCAATATTACATAACGCAGAAAAACTGGGAAAGCTATTTAAATTCCAATAGAAAAAGTAACACCAGAAAAAAATGCTTCTTTTATAGGAGCAGACAGTGAAGTATCAACAGAAAAGTATCAACCAAGCTAAGCAGTAACTGACTAACTGCTAATGTGATCATGCCTCAACATATAGATTCTTCTAAATACTTGTAGCACACTTTTAACTGACATAAGAGTCCCACTGAATTATTTGAACTATATCATACCACACTACTAACTGCACAGTCAGGTCGGAGGAGAAAACAAACAGAGAACAAAGATTAATCGAAACATCAAGATGATTAAGACTTGACTTCTGACATGCGAAAAATCCTCACCGCTTGTTTTACAGTACGTGGAAAACCATCCAGAATAAATCCCGATTCCCCCTGCTCTTCTCCTTTCTTGAGACGTTTAGATAAAAGATTGATGATAATTTCATCAGAAACCAGTTTCCCCTGATTAACAATTTCAGCAAGCTGCAAAAAGGATAAAAAGCTATATCATTTAATACACATGTGAGGATACAAAAGCACGAAAAAAAAGGCAAGCCGTGAACGTCACTATGTCAAGACCCCTAGCTACACATTGAGGCAGTGTTTGGCAAATGGCTAAAGGAAATGATTTCCCACCCATCCTTAAATCCTAACCATTCATTCTCCCTCTTCCATTTAATCCTAACCCTTCATTCATTTCCCAATCCCAATCCCATTCCCCATTTCCCATTACCCAAACACACCCTGATGAGACCATGAGATAGGCAGCCACATGTATGTTTGCCATCAATTAAAAATTAACGACACATTAATGATCAGCAAATGGCATCTTACAAAGAGGTTAGTAAACGGCTTAGCTGAACTAATCAGAAGCATTTGCATTAAAATATCTCACTCTTCCAGTCCACCCACAATTGGAGGTAACAGTAGAAGTTTCTTTAATAAACAGTTGCACTTTTCCTATCAGAATAAATTTTACACGGCAACATGTACAATTGGCAGAAATTTATTCTGCTCAGAAACTTCAAGCCAGCACCACGCTAGAAATTTAAAATATAACATCAATTAACTACAGGCTTTTTACATCATTAACCAGACATAGCATCTTTCGGTGCCTGTATACGAATTTTGTAGTAATGTCCTAGCTGATTGCAGTTTCACTGTCAAAAGTCAAAACTATGTGAATTTGCGAGTCAAATCAACACCATAGCCCTATAAAACCAGCCAAACCCAACATTTCCATCAAATTATGAGCTCAAATATGCGATTCAAGCAAATTGGATTGCATTACCACACTAAAATGTTAAGCTCTAGCCTACTCAAGTTCAAGCAGTAAGGCAGTGTTCACAACGAATTTCACAACATCTCAGTGTTCAGAACTTCTCGTCTCGATCTGCTGAAATGCAGCAAATCGTCCAACTCATAAACTGGATCCCACAAAATCAATTCCACCCAATTCAAAGCTTAAACTAAATTTTGCCTGAACCACTTGTAATGAATAAGACCACCTACAGTTCAGACAGATCTCGACTGATCCTCGATCTATACGAGCCAAAAATTCCCCCATATCCCCAATTAAAAACTGATAACGCAGCTCACTGATCCACTCGAATGAAAAAAGCAAATCCAGATCAGTGACTTGCAGGATGGTCTGATCCGGGCTGAAAAGCGATGGACGGAGGGCCTAACCTGCACAGATAGGGGGCCGGAGGAAGCGAGCTCGTCGCGGACGAGATCCCCGGTGGCGATGTGGGGCACGCCGAGGAGGCGGGAGAGGCGGCTGGCATAAGTCCCCTTGCCCACGCCGGGGCACCCGAGGAACACCCACTGCACGTTCCTCTCCTCCGCCATCCGCCGCCTCGCCCTCCCCGCCGCCGCCGCGAACGGGAACGCCGCGGCCGCAGGCGTCTGCTCCGACGCCACCGCCGTGGACATGCGCCCCGGCCGGCGTCGTGAGCAGGAAGCCTCGGCGAGGCTTGCCGTCGAAGAACGACGGACGCAGAGAGGAGATGAGCGCGGGCCGCCGCCGCCGCCACATTGAGCGCCCACTCCGGCACACCGACGTCCCGGTCTTCGGGCGGTCCACTCATGGTCGCGACGCTCCCGCAACGAGCGCGACAGCCGCCGCTTCATCCACCGAGCCGAGCACGCAGAATGAGCGTCGGCGCGGCAGCGCGCGGCGCAAGCTGAGGCCACGGCGGGCGTTGGACTGCACGTAAACCCCCCTCCGACGTCGAACGTGACCGGCACCACGTCGCCGCAGGCCGAGACGTTCGCGTCCGCCACCCGGCCTGTCTGGGAAGAAGGAGAGGGAGAGGAGAGGGGACTTGCATGTGGGGTCCACAGTTGGAGTCATTTGAGCCAAGGGGCAAACTTGTCTTTAATATTGTTTCTCTCCCTTTTTTCCTCCAAAAAATAATAAAATCATGGTCACGGAGTGTTCAACAGCCAGAAATTTACCAGTTGTCTTTGCGATGCCCTACAACAATGCACGTTTTTTACATGCCCTCCAGCTAATTACACGTTTTTTAGATGTCCTATAACGAATTTTGCCTAAAAAAATAGATATTCTTAATTATGTCTATCATATTATATTATACCTGAACATTATTTCCTTCGTCCCTAAAAAAAACATATAATTGTTTAAGATAAATCTGAAAAACAAATGTTAAACATAAATGTAAACAAGTATATGTTTAGATTCGTCATCAGGATTAAATTTTTTTTTTTGGACGGAGGAAGTAAGAGGGACTAGTATAGAGCAGATTAAACCAACATCGGCAGTCTCGGTAAATAGCAGAGGAAAAACCATAACGAATTGACTTGACCTGGGTCATTTGTGTGTTGCCTAAAAGCCAATTAAAAAAGGCAGGACACGATCAAGCCTCGCAAAGCGTATCAAACTTTCATATTATTCTGAGATCGATGGTGCCACAGGAATTTTTGCTAGCTTGGTAGGTCATATTCTTATCGAAATCTTTATTGTCCAATCATATCCAAACGCAAGTTGTTATAAAGCATGACCCAAAGGAAAGTCTATTAACATTTAATTTATCTTCTCTGTTTCCCTCTGCCCCACTCAGCCTGGGCTCCTTTTTAAGTAACCTCATATTAATACAAGGAAAAAATATGTATATCTGCTACATGACCAAATTAATGAATCATAAGTTAGTGTAGATCATAAGAAAGACTCCTGGTTGTACACCTTGCTAAGTGTTATTTTGAATACTTTAAGGTAAAAGTATATGAAAAAATCACGGCCGAATCAATAAATAGTTTAGAACCCAAACTACAATTTTGAATTTTGGAACTATAGAATAAAGTTATGCTATTTATTATGGACTCTCAAATACAATGATTATTAACAAGAAATTGGTTTGTATGCAAATTTGCATTACAATAATCTTACAATAACTAATAGTACTAATTGTCCAGTAATGTTATGAAATATGTAAACAATGTCAATTATCAACATTTAGTAGAATTTATATAATAACTAATCTGTGTTAGGATATTCTCTAGTGAGGCTAATGGGAATAGGAGGAAAAAACACGGGACGAGAACTTCCAACCACAGTGGCCGAAGCCATCATGAGTGCCAACACCCCAAGCCCCTCTCTTCTCCCAAGGGTGATTGGCCGCTATATCTAGCCATTAATTTACCACCATTAGTTGTTAAATGAGATAAAACTATACTATGACAGCTTAGCCTAGCTCAGATAGGATTTCTGGAATGACTTAACTAACTGATTTATAATTTCATAAGTGATTGCAAGACTCCAATTAAATCCTGGAACAAATTGTTCCAATTATTCATATTTTAAAAATATTACTGAACTATGAATTGCGAATCATTGATGCCTAGTTGCCGAACCACGTTGAACGGTAACCAAATCACTATTCACTGAAACCGTTAAGTGAGTTCCCAGTTCTCGTAGATGACACCCTCATCTCTAATCCTGGCTTTCGCCACGGCTCACCAATTAATTATAGACGAAGATGCAAGTGTTCTAAATTAGCAATCAAAGTGTGATGGTGGAAGAGAATTGGCACAGAGGTGGAGAGATTTGGCTAAGAATATGCACCCTGAACAAATTGACAAGCTCCTCAACTACATGGAGGAGAACGATTGGGCGTTGGACGATGCACCAAAACCGAGAGGTTAATAGCAATTTGATTCTGTTGGCGAGCAATGTTGGGTGTAAGGGCGCGTGTTTTTAGAACGGACTAGATTCTCGCAGTAATCTTAAGGTGATCACAACTATCAAATGTGATTGACATAAGTCAAAGCTAACCAACGACCGTCCATCTACTTAGTATCATTAGAAATCACCATGAAGATCATTTATATTGATAATAATACTGCTGATAGAATACTACTACCTCCGCACCAGAATACTCATCATTTTAAATTTTTTAACGTTTATCTTTTGACTTATTTAAAAATTATGAAATTAATTATTTATTTCATTTGTGATTTGCTTCATTATTCAAAAGTACATTAAATATGACTTATCATTTTTTTATATGTTTGATATTTTTTCAAATAAGACGAATGGCAAAAAATTATAAGTAAAAAGTCAAAGCCGACCACTAATTTAGAACGGATGTAGTACTACCAGTAAAAGACCATGATAAAAATAATCACATATGAATTAATTAACCAACGGCCGTGCATTTCTAGAAGTCTACTGCAGCACACAGTCTAGCTCAACGATCCTGATCCATGCCATGCCTACATGCCCAATTGCCACCACAATGCTGCTACTGCGACTCATACCATGGGGCGTGGTCACCGGGGTCCCACCACCACCTCATCCTCCACGACGAACCGGAGGGCCAGCTAGTCTCGCAAGCAGAAGCAGCAGCAGCAGCCAGCGCAGCAGCAGTCAGCATCTGTCACTCACTCCGGCCTGGTCGTCCGTCCGTCCTCCGTTCCGTGCGCGGTGTGAAAATCACCAGCGGAACCAGCAGGTTTGGGTCAAGAAACCCCGTGTTTTCACTTCATTTTCCTTGCAACCCCCCCTGTTCCGACCCAACCCCAACTTATTTCCTTTTCTTTTACACTTCGCGTCTCTCGATACTGTTTTGTTGGCCCCACTCCCCCTCCATCGAACGCCACGTCACGTTGCAAACCACTCCACAACTCCTATATAAACCCCATCCACGAGACCACGAATCGCCTCATCACCTCACCTCGATCATATCATCCATAATCCTCCAATCCCTTGTTGGCTTTGCTTAATTGCAGCTGCCACTAGGTTTATTACGATCAATCACATCCATCTACGTGTGTAGCGGGTCGTGACAGAGAGTTTTGTGATGGAGCAGCTTCCCAAGCGTCCGGCGAACTACGTGCCACTGAGCCCGTGGGGTTCCTGCCGCGCGCCAATGCCGTCTACGGCGACCGCACCTCCGTCATCTACGGGCCGCGTCCGCTTCACCTGGAGCCAGACCTACGCCCGCTGCCGCGCCTCGCCTCCTCCCTCCTCTCCCTCGGCGTCCCGAACCACGACGTCGTAAGTAGATCGAATCCTAGCTACGAACATGAAACATACATAGCGTACGTTTAGATTCGTAGCCGGAAGTTGGTTTCGTTAATTTCTTGCTTGTCAAACACGTGTGTGATTGTTTCGAATCTGTGTGTGCAGGTGTCGTTTTGGCGCCGAACGTGCCGGCAATGTACGAGATGCACTTCGCGGTGCCGGATGGCGGGGCCGGTGCTCAACACCATCAACACGCGGGCTCGACGCGAGGGCGGTGGCGGGCATCCTGCGGCACTCCGAGGCCAAGTGTTCTTCGTCGACTACGAGTACGTGCGCCTCGCCAGCGACGCGCTCCAGTCTCGTGGCGACGAGGGAGGCACGTCCCGCTCGTCGCCGTCATCGACGACATTGACGTGCCCACCGGCGTCCGCCTCGGCGAGCTCGAGACGAGGGGCTGGTCGCCCGTGGCGACCCGCCGCCGAGCTGCCCAGCCTCGCGACGAGTGGGACGCCGTCACGCTCAACTACACGTCGGGCACCACGTCGGCGCCCAAGGGCGTGGTGTACAGCCACCGCGGCGCGTACCTGAGCACCATGAGCTTGCTCATGTCGTGGGTCGTCGGCGACGAGCCGGTGTACCTGTGGACGCTGCCCATGTTCCACTGCAACGGTGTGACCTTCACCTGGGGCATGGCGGCGCGCGGCGGCGTCAACGTCTGCATCCGCGACGCCCGCGCCGCGATCTACCGCGCCATGCGCGCGCCACGGCGTCACCCACCTGTGCTGCGCGCCGGTGGTGTTCAAACTCCTGCTCGAGGGCGGCGAGGCGGCGGCGAAGCAGCTCGCGGCTCCGGTCCACGTGCTCACCGGCGGGGCGCCGCCGCCGGCCGCCCTCCTCGAGCGCGCGAGCGGATCGGCTTCCGCGTGACGCACGCGTACGGGCTCACCGAGGCCACCGGCCCGGCGCTGGCGTGCGAGTGGCGCGCGCAGTGGACCGCCTGCCGCTGCCGGAGCGCGCGCGGCTCAAGTCCCGGCAGGGCGTCAGCGTCCTGTCCCTCGCCCGACGCCGACGTCAAGGACGCCAAGACGATGGCGAGCGTGCCGCGCGACGGCAAGACCGTCGGCGAGATCGTGCTCCGGCGGCAGCAGCATCAGAAAGGGCTACTCAACAACCCGGAGGCGAACAGCGACGCCTTCAAGGCGAGTGGTTCCTGACCGGGCGACGTCGGGTCGTGCACGCCGACGGGTACATCGAGATCAAGGACAGGTCCAAGGACGTGATCATCAGCGCGGCGAGAACATCTGCAGCAAGGAGGTGGAGGAGGTGCTGTTCCAGCACCCCGCCGTCGCCGACGCGGCGGTGGTCGCCATGCCGCACCCGCACTGGGGCGAGACGCCGTGCGCGGTTCGTCGTGGCGAGGGACAAGGCGGCCGGGGTGTGCGAGAGACGACGTCGTCGCGTTCTGCCGCAAGCACATGGCGCGGGTTCATGGTGCCCAAGAAGGTGGTCGTCTACGACGCCATCCCGAGGAACGGCAACGGCAAGGTCGAGAAGAACTTGCTCCGGGAGGGCGCGCAAGAAGCTGGCGCCGGCGGCCGTGCCGGCGCAGAAGACGAAGGTGAAGACGACGACGACGACGGTCGGCGGCCGCCGCGGCGAGCACCCGGTGGCGCATGTCATGGCCGTGTCAAGGCTTTAGGGCAATCACCAAAATGTCACCAATCTTTATCGGTGAACCGGTGATATCACCTTTTGCACGTAGGAATTTGGCACTACGCCTGCCAAAAATTTACCAAAAATAAGCATGGCGTGTGTTTGGAAGAGTTTTGGTCTGTCCAGGTGTAAGAGCGAACTTGGTGTATTGCTGGGCAGTGACCACTCCGGTGTACTTTTTTTTAACCTCCTTTTTTGTTTGTTCAGATTTCGCACTTGTGTACATTGTAAAATAACAGTGTTGAAATGTGGAGGAAGTTGTTCTTCTCAATCTCCCGTGATTTAAATTGTTTTTTCCACTTCAATGTACATGTGCAGGGTTTGCTCTTTGCTCCCTTCGCTCCAAATGAGTAAAAGAACGGATTTGCCCGTTAGAAGGAAAACCAATGGCAAAATCTTATAAATTCATAGCACATAGAGAGGTTGGATGTGACATCCTGACCTAATTAAGAATATGGTCTATGTGGCCATTAGCACTAGTGCACTACCTTATTAGTCCAGCAATAGTAGAATCAACTTTTAAGACCTTGTCTCTTCAACCATATCATTTTTTATTAACCTTTTACATGAAACGAGTGTGAAAATGTAACTAAGAAATCTTTCTTTTCTAGTCGATTTCATCGTAAATAATGGCATCTAATTTTTCAGTTGATGTTGTTATAAAAAAGGCTACTTTGGCTGAAATTTCACCGTATTTTCAGAACTGAAATTTTACCGTATTTAAGAACTAGGAAAAAACAGTTTTCCTCATAATCTCGAATTCCCCATAATAGGACCATAAGCTGCAACCAAAACTTAAATCTTAATTTTAATTCCAAAATAATTTAGGTGTTTTTTTCATTACTATATATTTCAGCCTCAGTTTTCTAAACCGCTAAGTGCTAAGACTAGAACTATAAAAAGCATTGCCCCGGAAAGGTTTGATTTGTTTATCCTTTCTCGGCTTATATCTTTGTTGTAGAAAAAGTTTAGTGCCTAAAAATAATGCATAGTCAAATTTCGGTACAGTAGATATGCAGGACATGTTTTTGGCGTGGATCAATACCATGATAAAATAATGTAAGATGGGAGCCGAATGTTTGCTAAGGCCATGTTTGGGGAGCTTTGTCCAGCTGCCTCAAATAATCCACAGCTTCTGAGAATATATAGTTACAGATTCGAAAATGAACTAAGAAGCTAGAAGCTGGTTTCAGAGCTTTTCCAGATTCTCAGAAACTACCTACTAACAGCTGCTTCTCAGAATCTAAAACTCCCCAAACAGGCCCTAAATCACTCTAAAATAATCTTTGCAGGATGTTTTTTTCCTCTTTTAGGGCTACCAAACAAACTAGTAGCCCTATAAACTCGGTGAATTAATCCCTGCTGAAATAATTCCCTGTCGTGATTCTCATTCCGAAAATCTTTGCACCTGTAATGCGCTTTACACGATGATTGGACCACCAGGGAACACCTCACCAATTGCGTGAGCTAAACACGTTATACACTCTTCGTCACTCACAAAGCAAGCACCTACGTACGAATTGTCAATTCGTCATCAACGAGCGAGTAAGAGTGAAAATTCTCCAACATTTTTTTTCACACGGAACGACTAAAGAATAATCAATGCGGCATTCCTGGAAACCAGAACGAATGTTTCCAACTTCCCTGTCAAACATGCCAAACAATGAAAACCAGAACCAAAAAAAAAAAAGAAGACTCGATTCATTTTGCTATCACTTTCAACGCTACAATTTTATGTTTTTTAATTTTATTAGGGTAACAAACTGAACATACTTTGTCATTACCACTCTATCAAAATTTAGTATTTATAGAAGTTTCTTCCATACAAACACTATCAAATTTTAGTAAGATATAACCCCTAAATTAAACTGAACAACCTCTATAACTTATGGCGATCGATCGATGCAGGGAAAGCTCTGAGAAAACGACGCAGTTTGTGGAGACGAGTAGACGACCCAAGTGCAGATCGAGCCTGCAAAAGAATATCTCCACAAGGAGTCAAGACAAGAAGTTGCCTCTGTTTATGCATAGCAATATCGCATTGGACGACACACTACTGGGGCTTCGCTTTCGTGGTAGCGACGCTGGTATCCGGCCAGCCAGTCGATCGGTTTTCGTACCGCGTCGCAATTTTGTTGAAATTTCGTGAATTTGCAAGGTGAGCGAGAGCATAGGAGAAGTTGAAAGCTGTAACATCGTGACAAACTTTTGATGCGACAATCAGAGGCAAGACCAAGACCAAACCGCTGTGTCCGTCAAGAAGCGTACATGCCATGTGATGTTGGTCTCAATTTTGAGATATTTAACTAACTATTTGTCACTCACAAGTGGTAATTAAAAAATTGCCACTAGATACACAGTAATAGATATATGAGGGTTCACATAGCATACACTGTGGTGACAAATTCTTAATTATCACATTTTAAAAGTGACGAATAATTTAATGCACCCTCAATTTTCG
This sequence comes from Oryza longistaminata, assembly GCA_009805545.1. Classification (NCBI taxonomy): domain Eukaryota; kingdom Viridiplantae; phylum Streptophyta; class Magnoliopsida; order Poales; family Poaceae; genus Oryza; species Oryza longistaminata. The sequence goes on along the minus strand of CM020180.1, from coordinate 3,558,286 downwards.
TTCGTGATGACTATCATCTGCATGCATATGGGTGAGTTGGGTTCACGTATGTGTGGGCCTTCCGCTCCTCGGCCCATTGGAATTGGGACTCACGCTTCAGCCGAACCGACGAGTTTCTTTGCTGGGCCGAGTTGATGAAAAAAAGAATAAGTTCATATGAGGTCCCTTAACTTGTCAACGAATCCGATTTTCTTCCCTCAACCAAAAAAACCAGACAAACGGATCCCTCAACTATCAAAACCGGTGCAGATTAGATCCTCGGCGGTTTTGAGGGCGGTTTGGTTGACGTGGCGCTTACGTGACTAATTTGACTCGGTCTTCATCTGATGTGGTATTGACGTGGCAATTCAATCAGGAAAAAATATAACCCCATAGGACCCACATATCACTTTCACAGAAGTTATAAAAATTGGTGGCCCACGTGGGCCCCGCATGTCATTCTCACCCTTCTACCTCGTCTTCAAGTACATGGACCTATAGATGGCCAAAGGGCCCGCCCGGCACGGCCCGGCCAGGCACGGCTGGGCACGGCCAGCAGCCATCGGGCCGGCACGGCCCGATAGGCACTTCGTGCCGGGCCGGCCAGCCCATGGGCTGCACCTCCTGCCCAGACACAGCCCACCAGCTGTCGGGCCGTGCCGTGCCGGCCCGAAGGCATGGGTGGCCCATCGGGCCTTTTTAAAATAAGTCTATTTTTCGTCCCTCTCTCTGGGCTATTTCATTTATATAGCTAAAATAAGTCTATTTTCCGTCCCTCCTCTTTGGGCTGTCATGGTTATAGCTTAAATAAGTCTATTTTCTGTCCCTCCTCTTTGGCTGACATATGTATAGATAATAAAAGTCTATTTTAGATCCCTATTCTTTCGTTCATGGCATATAATATGTCTATTTTTACTCCCCTATTTTTTTTGGTATCGGGCCTAGCTGCGGCCCATCGTGCCAGGCCGGCCCGGCCGTGCCGTGCCGGGCCAACGTGCCGGTGGAGGGGCCCAGGCACGGCCCGGTGGTCGGGCCGGGCTGGCACGGGCCCGACCTCCGTTGGGCCGTGCCGTGTTTGGGCCAGGCCAAAATACCGTGCCATGGGCCGGGCCGTCAGGCCTCGGGCCTTTTGGCCATCTATACATGGACCAACAACTCCACCGACCTCACCGCCACGCCGGGGCTGCCACTTCGCGGTGCCGCAGGTCAAAGTGCTTCAGGGCGCAGATCCTCGTCGGCTCCGCAACTGCCATGAACAGGGCGTGCTGCATCGGGACATCAAGGGTGCCAACCCGCTCATCGACGGCGACGGGCGTGCTCCAGATCGACCGACTTTGACCTCGCCACCTTCTTCGACGTCCGAATGATCAAATTGTTGGTCGAAAAGTCAATGGTGTTCATACATTAAAATACGGATGAAATGGATCAGCATCTGATTTGACATTGCTGATCGACGCAGATCAAGCAGCTGCAGAAGATCTTCAAGCTGTGCGGGTCGCCGTCGGAATAGTATTGGGCGAAGGTGAAACTGCGGAACTGACGCTGTTCAAGTCGCAGCGGCCGTACCGGCGGAAGATCGCCGAAACGTTCAGGGACTTCTCGCCGCCGTAGCCCTCGACAGCTACGTAAGCATGCACACCTTCTCCTCTCCCTCTCCTCTCCTCCACGCTCGCATGGATCTCTGACACGTCGTGTCCTCTGCTGCTACTTAGTACCTCAGGACAAAGCCGCCTCCCGCCGCCCCTTCCCCACAACTGCTGGAGACGTGCCTCCGCGGCTGCGTGCCGCTCCCTCCTCTCCGCCGGCCGCCGCGCACCGCTAACTCTCGATCGTGTCCGGAGAGAGGAGAGAGAGATGAAGATAGGGGAAATGGGGAGAGAGGAGGAAGAAGAGGGGTGAGAATGACATGTGGGGCCCACGTGGGTCTCACCATTTTTTTTTATATTTGTGTGGAACTGACATGTGGATCTCACGGGGTTTATTATTTTTCCAGATCGAATTGCCACGTAAGCGCCATGTCATTGCCACGTCAGATGAAGACTGAGTCAAATTAGCTACGCAAGCGCCACGACAGCAAAAACCGCCTCAAAACCGCCGAGGGACCTAATCTGCACCGGTTTTAATAGTTGAGGGATCCGTTGTATCTGGTTTTCTGGGTGAAGGACGAAAATCGGATTCGTTGACAAGTTAAGGGACCTCAGATGAACTTATTCCATGGAAAACGATTTTGCTGTATCTCACATGAAAAAAAGAAAGGAGAGGGAGAAGAAAATTAACTTTAGAGTGCAGTTGTGGATCGTTCTGATCTCGATCCACTGCTCTGCATCAATGCATCATATTTCAGATCACTTCAGGTTATAGCTATATCTCTTCTAAAGCTGAAGCCCTGCGAAATAGGCCTTTAAACGCTTTAAGGTTACTAGATGATCATATCGGCATAAGACCGGTTTAAACATTGTTTCGCTTTGTGAATCCAATGTGAGTCACGACGTGACACATGGCACGTCCTTGGAGCTTTAGACATATCGAATCTGAGCACTGGAGTGACCGAGTGGGTGAGCGGCCAAATCCGTTTTAGACAGATCGCACTGACACGATGTTGATCATTGATACTAATACCATTTTATCAAGCAGTAGTGTTGAAAAAAAAAAACTTATGTTCTTTCAACTGTGAGATTTCATCCCGTTTCAAGATGAACAGGCCATGCATGTGAGATGTGAACAGAAGGCAGAAGACAATGGAAAGACAGGACAAATAAGTGAAGAGGGTCAAATCAATGGGCCTGACGGTTTTTGAAAGTTGACATGGAAATCGTCGGTGATCACCGGTTTATACGTTATTTAAATCTGCGATTTCCACTTTCTTTTTTCTTTCGGGTTCCAATTTGAGTCACGCAAATATTCTGCTTCGTGCTTTGGATCTCAGCACCGTAGTACCTTTTGGACAAATTGCATTCGCCGACTAATAACATGCTCTTTTTATGCTGCTTTACATATACAGCTTATCCACACCCAATCCATGTTCTTAATTCTGATATGGAGGGAGTATACTTTATTAACAGCAACATTTTTTTACATTAAAGCATCAACTAATTAAAGCACAAGATATTACATGTTCTATCAACAAATCTTCCAGTGCATGTATAAAGACGATGTCGCCGCTAACTTAGGTAGTAGTTTTGTGACTTTTATCCTGGCCGGCATTATTAATTATTCCGGAAATTAAATATAGCTTTCCATATTCATCAATACAGACAAGACAGTATAGTAAGCGAAGCATACCAGACGTGTAGCTCATTCTAACTCGATCTGGAACACTCGATGCTAGATACAGACGGACACTCCTCGTGATCAACGTTACTATACGTTAGCTACATATAATGGTGATAAAGCAGCTGGGGATCGATCCATCAATCCATCGTCTTTACACGTACTTACCTTGCTAACCGCACTGTCGACTCTTGCATGTTTGCATGTATCCAATGGACCCCAAGTGGAACAAGTCACAGTGCTTTGCAGCTGCTTCCAATGCTTTTTCTTTCACTTCTTCCATTCTCGCCAAAAGTGCTGTGTTCTTGAGCCTATATAAGCAGGGTCACACATTACAGCCAGTCTCACCATCGATCCATCTGACGGTTAGTTCCAAGGGAAAGAAGAAATGGAGGCTTCACGCAAGGTGTTCTCGGCCATGCTTCTCATGGTGCTGCTGCTGCTTGCAGCCACCGGTACATGTTCTAGCTAGCTCCTAATTAGCTCTTGCATGTTCAGTAGCAGGTAATGGCAAATCGTGCAGAGAATTTGACGACGTTGCCGTGGTTGTGTCGATTGCAGGTGAGATGGGCGGGCCGGTGATGGTGGCGGAGGCTCGGACGTGCGAGTCGCAGAGCCACCGGTTCAAGGGCCGTGCGCCCACAGGAGAACTGCGCCAGCGTATGCAACACGGAGGGCTTCCCCGACGGCTACTGCCACGGCATCCGCCGCCGCTGCATGTGCACCAAGCCCTGCCCCTGATCGATGAACCAGCAGCTGTGCCGCGCCACCGCGAGCATGTCATCGTGTCGATCGATCGGATCCTAGCGCTCTATGAATGATAAAAGTGTGTGGTTTATATATGGTTCTCTCTTTGGAGAACTTTGGCTTTTGTGGTGTTAAGTTCGATCGTTTTGTGCATCCACCATCTTTCCATCCTCCCATTCTGCATGTTCTAAGATTATACTACTACTTGAGAAGGTGATGCAAATTGTGCTCAACAGTTAACAGCTAGTCTATTACTCATAATTATTACTACCTGAGAAGATGTTTTACCACACACGACGGGGTATGTGTTTTTTTTCCCCGTTGGGTTGAAGTGTTGTCTAGCGATTGATGCTGCCCGGTGACGCTTGCATATGAAGCGTACACGTGCTGAAACCCAGCGTTGTGCAAACTCGAAAGCATTTATAGTTAAAATGGGCCGGGCTTCATTTTAACTCGAAAACTAAAGGTTTGTTCTGGACATAATTTAATCGACCAAGTGAACAAGGGTTTGTTCGTTAAAAAACATGGACCAAAATTTAAATTGAGAGAATTGGCAGGGGCCGCGCGAACGCGTACCCCCTCTATCACAAATTATGACGTCCACTCTCCCACTTTGGGAGATGGTAAACCAACGCGCTCACCCAAGTGCAATGTGAGCCATTGATTTAGGCCACGGCTCTTCTTGATCGGCCGTCGACCCCGTCCAGGTAAGTATGTTGCAATGTTGCACCACCAGCCTTTTATATAGCAAGCGCTCCACCCCCATCGCCTCGAGTTGTCGAGGTGGTACTAACGAGACCCGGTCGTGCTCGTGAAGGATTGCAATTGCAGTGCAGCCCAGGGGTTGGGCCTTCGTTTCGTGGGCCTTACTCTTTTTGGTGGGCTTTCGCTTCGGCTCCGTAGTGGCGTGTGGACCGGCAAGGCGGAGTGTGCACTAGACGCAAAGGCCACGCGCCCACGTGAACCCAATCAAAGCGTGGTCCACCGAGCGGTGGAATATTCCCCGCACCCGCTTCGGAAAAGCACGAGAGATGCGGATCGGTCGGACCCCCACGGTGGCTGACGTGTGGGACCACGCACCATACGGCGAGTCGTGGGCCCCGGCGTCCGCATCGCCCCGAGCGGCTCAGCGTGAACCCGTTCCACTGGCAGTTGCAGAAGACAGGTGGGACCGGGAGTTGGGTTCAGCATGGACCGGGTCCACGCCTCACCTCGCCTCGTGCGCCTTCTTCTCCAAGCCGCCGGCGTCGTCGTCGTCGTCGTCGCATCTGGGAGCTCCTACAAATAGAGGAAACGGTCAGGGAGACCAAACCCTAAAACCCCGCATCCACTGCCATGGCGGCCGTGCAGCGACTCCTGCGGGCGTCCGCCTCCGGTGGCGCGGCGCGGCGGCGGGCGAGGA
>CM020180.1:3525492-3545818 GCA_009805545.1 Oryza longistaminata | reverse complement strand
CCGCTCTTCCGATCTTGGTGCCGCGACATCATCACTAATTGTCCACCAGCTGCCGTCGCTGCGCCAGATCCCATGACAGAAGGGGAAAAAGAAAAATTTTGGGTAAAATTGAATTTGGACTTGAAATTTCGTAGGAACGTATTTTATGTCTACACCTATATCTTAAGTAAATTTTGTCATGAATTTAGCAATCTCTTAGGACCGGTTTAATTGGACCGAATCCAATCTCTTTACTCTTTAGACAAAGGAGCAAAGACTAGTTCTCTAGCCTTAGGCCGTGTTTAGCTTCAAAGTTTTTCTTCAAACTTTCAACTTTTCCATCACATCAAAACTTTCCTACACACACAAACTTCTAACTTTTCCATCACATCGTTCCAATTTCAACCAAACTTTCAATTTTTGCGTGAACTAAACACAGCCTAAATAAATCAATGGGCCGTGCAGACATGCATGATCACAGCAACTGCATGGGAAACGATGATACATCTTTAGAGAAAGAATAAAAACGAAACAGAATTCGATTCCATGCTTTAATTTGTAAAAGAGACGCGAGCTCGGTGAGAAGCAAAGGATCCGATGACCCACCAGCCAACTCTTCTAATACCACCAGGCAATGCAACAAGCAAGGAATCGCGTGCCATGTCGCGTCTTTGATTTGGAGACGAATTAGCAGCTAGCTAGCTAGGGCTCTTCTTTGGACGACGGCCGGCCGGATCGACGAATTCTCGTCTAATTCCGAGCGAGGAGCTTCCCTGCAGGTAGGTGATTGTTCCCCTTCTGCTTCTGCAACAATGCTGATCCAGAGCTCCAGAACTACTCTCACCAACAGTTGTGATTTGTGAAGCTAGCGCAGAGGGATTATATTAATTAGAGCTGACAGTTAGAGTGTTAATTCTGTACCCATGCAGGAGTTGGCAAAGAGGCGATCGGCATTTCACCAGTTGGCGGATCGATCGATCCGTCATGGGTTAGGCTGATCATCAACCGACGATTGTGCATCCGCGCCTTCTCTGCCCGTTCTTGTTCCATCTTGTACGGCATTGGAATTCCATCATGAAAAAACTGGTACAACTGTTTTCTTCCATTTACGCACACTAGTTAGTCTGCTTTCATTTTACTATGTTCTGCATTAGGCGCTTCCAGAGAGCTTCTACGTAAATAAGAAAGATCTAGCTGTTGATTAGATAGACCGTATTATTATGACTAAGATCATTTGAAATCCCATATTAAAAGTACGTATCGTGTACTCGCAAAAAAAAAAAAGTGCGTATCGTGAAGGTTTTATAGTTATTATCGTAAAACACACGTAACGGTCGCTATTCCTTATATAATATATCTAGTGTTACATCGTCAAAACATCTAACTATACGTTAATAACATCGGTACCGGAAACCCAAGGTGGCCACAACACCAGCAGAACATCAAAGACTGCATACATACATATACATACATATTTGTCGACATTTTCTTTCTAAAAGTTTGATAGATATAAATATACTACAATCGTAATATATCCAGCTACATCGTCAAAACATCTAACTATGTGTTAATAACACCGGTACCCAAAAACCCAAGGTGGCCATAACACTAGCAGACCATCAAAGGTTACATATATACAGAAACAATTTTACTATATATTTGACAATTTTTTTTCTAAAAATTTTACTATATAATCGTAGTGTATTTACATTACAACTTGCATATAGCTATAATGTAATTTTGAACCGTTCGATTTGTTAAATTCGTGCAAGAGAGGTAGGAAAAAAATCACAACCCACGAACATGCAAGGGGATTTGGTACCATTACATCCGTGTTCACAGAATTAGCATGTCACCTAGGGATTTTTGAAAGTTATATACAAGTTACATTATAGTTACATGTAAGTTACACAACAATTACATCACGATTTACATCTGTTAAAATTTTTAGTTAAAATTTAACAATAAATGTATAGCTAATCCCGTATCAATCCGTCGTAATTTTACGAATAAGAGAATTGTACACAAGTAACCATGGTTAAGGCACTCCTTTTATTTGATGTTTTGATTATTTACGGACGTAGAGATATGGCATTCAGTAACTGCATTTCTTTTTTCAATGCGCCTACTAGTAAGGTGGTTGAGGTGTGTGGTTTTAGTCCCATAATATCGACTGCTCACACTTTTTTTTTCTTAATTATTTAACACAAAGTCCCTTATTAGTTATGCAACATACCTTTTTTTTACTTTATTTAGATAAATTCCAATCAAAATATGAGATGCTATTTTAATATTTGCATTGTCCAATAAGCAATTTACCATTTGAATTTCACTTAATTAATCGTATAAATGTCTCACAATGATATATAGTGGTATTCTTCACGGGCCCATTGGCATTAATTTTCAAGGCAACAAAACCTATAAACAACACATATTTAGGCCAAATTATAGAACTAAAACATAATTTTATATATTATGAAGATCACTACCGTGCAAACGATTATAGCCTATACAATGCACCACGTGTTAGCGACTAGTGGACCTAATGTATATGCTACTGCATTTCAGGAAATCAGGGCGAGAGATGTTGGTGCCGCCAGAGAAGAAATACTAAATCTTATCCAGAGCAACATCAACATCAATAGCAAGATGACGATGATTTATTTTGAAGGTTGGGGTGGTTTTGGGAGGACCGGGGTCCTTAGATCCATAGCAGAAGTTCTTCCATCCATGAAACCTTATCCCCCAAAATTACGCTTCGACAGGACTATATACATAGATTGCTCAAGGTGGAAAAGCAAAAGGGTGATGCAGAGAAAAATAGCAGAGGAGCTAAAACTTGACAAGGAGACCATGGCGTTGTTTGATAAGCAGGATGAGGAGGATGACTTGAGTGGAGTGGACATTTGCTCTAGGGATGCCATACTAAATGTTTCAGCAGCGATTAACAGGATACTGAGCCAGAGCAGATTTCTGATGGTTTTTCTTAACGGGAGTGATGATGAGATCCCCCTAAGCACATTTGGTATTGCAGACTATTTTGACTGCGTAGTAATATGGACTTGGAGTAGAATGTATTTTTTTGGTGGGGTGCCACGTGGCGTGGGGAATACACCGTCAAAGCACGTGACGGGTCGAGGGAAACGTCGCAGCGGGTTCGGCTTGTCGGCGGCGCGACGCGCCGCGGAGACGGTGGACGGGTCGAGTCGCGGTCTGGGCGTCTGGCTATGCAGCGGTTTGCGGGTCGGTGGACGTGGTCCACGCCAACGTGAGTGAACCGATGAGTGTGTCTGCTTTGTCCACTGTAACAGTGGTGATTTATTTTTCCCGATTAGCATATAAATTCTATCTTGATTTTTATCGGTATGTTTCATGTGGAAATTTTCTGTATAGAAGTTGTTTTAAAATATTAAATAGTATTTTTTTTATTTTATAATAATTAAAATTGGATTAATCGTGTGTTAATGATTTTTTTTTGTGTGTCATAACTTTATCTTCATTAGAAAAAAGGACCACCACCTAGCATTTCTCTTTTATTATCTACGTTTCAACTTACTTTTTATTTTAGTATTTAATATTTTTATCAAAAAATACTCGTCATTATTATATTTGAAATTTCGAAGCACTTTTTAACTAAAATATTTTCTGCTTACTCCTCGTAAATGCATTAACGCCTCTGACCGTAATGTACAGGGGTTGTTGCTTGATTTGCTAATTGCTATAGCATTGCGTTGTATCTGAAAGTTGATAGTAGAATGGTGCGTAGAAGTAACTAAATTGAAACGGAGGGAGTTGATAGAAATTGTGGTGAGTCGCGTTTGCGTTGAAGGGGGGAAGTTGAGTTGGTGCTCTTGTTCGTTTTTAATAGGTGATGGCCCATCGGGGGTGTTTAATTAGTCTACATGAGGTAGAGATTGAGTTGACATGCGGCATGAATAACAATCCTACTATCTTTTCTCCCTTGTTGTTTGCGTATTTTAGCCGAAACAGCTCCATCAGGATAATATTAACTGAACTTCAGATGAATACAATTTGGACACTCCATAACACTTTAACATCCCCGCAGAAAAAAAAAAACACTTTAATATCGAAACATATCAACACAAGTGAGAACTTCTCATAATGCATTGTGGCCATCGCCACCGCCCGCGTAGAATAACCGGCGGAAAGGGCTTGTTTGTTTCCCTGCTAAAATCAATATTATCAAAATTTAACAGAGTTAAATGTACGCTCAGTTTAAGAGTATCTTTTTAAACTTTAGTAGTGTTTTTATGAGAGAATCTTTCGGACCACCGAAATTTGATAACGTATCATTGGCAAACCTAACCTAAAATAGGTGGGTTAAAAAGTGACAATAAAATGGACATGTGGATGCGGTACGGATAAAAGTGGTAATAATGTGAACATATCCAAAGCAGCAATAATTTTACGCTAATGAAAGTCCAACGACGGAGGCAAAGCTTCCGGCAGGTCGGGCAGCCACTCGGGCTCCATTGTTGCCATCTCCAATGCTGAATGCCATCGACGTTTGTAAAAATCGATCAATCGCCATAAAAAAGCTATTAGTCGCTCGGGCTCGGTGATGCCGCTAGCTCCGTCACTGAATCCAACCTCAACCTGTGCAGCCATCCATATGAAGATTAAGGGTGAGTTTGAGAAGAAGGAGATCGAGAAGATTGGGAAGATACGCAAAACGAGGTGAGCCATTAGCACATGATTAATTGAGTATTAATTATTTTAAATTTTAAAAATGAATTAATATGATTTTTTAAATCAACTTTCCTATAGAAACTTTAAAAAAAAACGCACCGTTTAGTAGTTTGGGAAGCGTGCGCGCGGAAAACCAAACAAACTCTCTCTGTTTCTCCACCCAACGAACGCAGCCTAATGTGTGTTTTCTTTTTCAAGTTCTCAACTCACTCTCTCATTTTTCGTGTGCACACTTCTCAAGCCACTTGCTAAACGGTGTTTTCTTTTTGCAAAAAAATTTTTATATGAAAGTTACTTTAAAAGCCTATATTATTTTATTTTAAAGGAAAACTTAATACTTAATTAGTTACGTGCTAATGAGTTGTTTTGCTTTTACGTGAGCAGAGAGGTTATTTTCCAACCACAAGGAATGAACGCAGCCCAGCAGTGGAAGTAAAGGCCATCTGAAGATTTTAAGGAATGTAGCAGCAGTGGAAGCAACAAGGACGTGAGACGCGCCACCAGCGCTATCATCATGTCATATTCATATGCCCGCGCCACATCAGCATTCGGCACCGCAGCAAATCCACGGCGCAAATTGGAAGACGCGCCGAGGGAATGGCGGCTGTGTTTAGTTGGGGAAAAGTAAATTTTCAGGTGTCACATCAGACATTTGACCGGATGTCGGAAGGGGTTTTCGGACACGAATGAAAAAACTAATTTCAGAACTCGCTTGGAAACCGCGAGACGAATCTTTTGAGCCTACTTAAGCCGTCATTAGCACATGTGGGTTACTGTAGCACTTATGACTAATCATGGCCTAATTAGGCTCGAAAGATTCGTCTCGCGATTTATAGCTAAACTGTACAATTGGTTTTTCTTTTTGTCCACATTTAATGCTCCATGCATGTGTCCAAATATTCGATGTGATAGGTGAATGGGAAAATTTTTGGGAACTAAACTGGCCCGAAATCACGGCGGACGATCGGGTCGAATCGAACCGAAGCGACGCGACGCGGGCGTTTTTGTCGGGTCGCCATCGACGGGAGGACAGGACACAGCCGCGGGCCCGCGCCGGCGAAGACGCTGCCGCATCTGGACAAGGCCGCAACCCGGCCGCGCCCTCGCCCGCCGACGGCCATCTGAAAAAGGAAAAAGAAAAACTGGCCTGCTTATTTCGCGAAATGAAAATTTTTGGGTGTCACATCAGATGTTTGACTAGATAGCAGAAAGAGTTTTCGGACACGAATGTAAAAAACTAATTTCATAACTCGCTTGGAAACCGCGAGACGAATCTTTTAAGCCTAATTAATTCATCATTAGCGCATGTGGGTTACTGTAGCACATATGGGTAATCATGGACTAATTAGGCTCAAAAGATTCATCTCGCTATTTCCCTCTTAACTGTGCAATTAGTTTTTCTTTTCATCCATATTTAATGCTCCATGCATACGTTCAAAGATTTGATGTGATATTTTCAGGAAAAAAACTTTTGGGGTACTAAACTTTTGGGAAAACCTTTTGGCGAATCAAGTAGGGCCGCCGCGCGGCGCGTCTAGTGCAGGAAATCGGGACGACGACGTGCGTGCGATGCGACCGCGATACCTCGCGTGGTTGTTGTTTTCGGCCATTCAGAAACCTTACAGGAAATGGGAGGAGAAGATGCCAAGCAGCGACGCATGCCAAACTAAACGTGTCCATGAATTGTACTAATATTTCTTCTGCATTTGCTTGCAACATCGTCCAACTAAACGTGCCCATAAGTTATAATACTTCTATTCGGTTGCAACATCAGTGGAATAATTCATTCCAATCATGTCCATGCGGAAAACCAGCAAACGTGTCCTTGCCAACTAAACGTTCACGCTCTCCGCCGCAGCAGCAACAACAAAAACGTTCAACCAGAAGCGGGGTCAGCTTTGCTTCTCAAATGAGAACATCATTTTGTGCTAATGGTTCAGTAACCGCGAAGAGTAGAAAAGGTTCCTACCGATGCACATCATCACAGAATTCGAACCTATCAGAATTAAGATACAAAAGTCTCCGGCTCCGTGCCAATGGTTCAGTAACTGCAAAGAGCAGAAAAGAATCCGATGAATTCGAACATTCAGAATTAAGATACAAAAGTCTCCGGTATCAACATCCATAACACTATTTGATGATAACATTAACATCCATAAACTATTTGATGATAACATTAACATCCATAACACTATTTGATGATACATTGAAATTCAATTGTAAGCTCCTTCGTAACACTAAATGATGAGTTGCTCCTACATATCTTTCATGATCCGTGCTCACTAAATTGTAAGTACAACTTTGCCAATAATTGCGAAAACTCTTTCATGGAGCATATGAGTAAAGTTACTGATGATAAAATGACTTTTTTTGTCCCAGTAGTCAATAGTACAAAATCCTTTATTCACCAGGAACATGTCCAATAGGCCTCTAGCCCCTCATACCGAATGAAAAATTCTTGTCTGATCCGACTTCTTTCAGATTTTGCCTGTGATTCAGAGGAACAAGCCGCGATTTAATTAGATTCTACTGTTTTAAAGACTACAACAGCTTGACTCCAGCTTCTCTAACAGAGTAAATGACAGCCCTGACCTTCCCATGGTACTTCTGCTCTCCTTCATGTGGATGGACGCGGGTATGCCTTCTGCAGCAGGCGCTCGCCGAGCAGCTTCCCGATCTTGGCAGCGGCAGCTACGTCGCGAGTGGCTCCATGTTCGGCCTCAAAGCTTCTCCTGTGAGCTCGCAGAAACGGCGACTGTCGCCGTTGGGCGGTGTGAACCACCTGGGCGGTATAATACTTGTCGAGAAATGCATCCTCAAGGTAGGGCTTCAGAAGCGCGTGATCCATGTGCCTTTCTGGGGAGGGGATCACCATAGTTGCTAGGATCTCTCTCTGCAGCAAAATAACAAGCGAGACAGGGGACAATTTCAGTTGGCGAAAAATGCATACAGGTATTCACATTAAGACAACACAAGGTGAATAATGGTTTACCACTGATTTGTAAACAATTTGAATTGTAAGCTGAAATTCAAAACCAGGAGACAAACAAACAGTCATATGAAAAGGAACAGTGTTTAGTCCGGCACTGCTGATCGACGATAAAGCAGGTAAGTATTCCAAAAAGGTTCTACTTCAATCAGCACTGCAATTGCATATTTGAAGGCCATATAGCATCAGCAGCAGCAGCAGCAACTTATGCTTAATAAGCTCACAAAAAAATGCATCAATTCCACCATGGCGTTATTATCCAGATTATTACAAAAATTCAGGCCTGAACCAGCGCATCAAACAGATTCGGGATGCAAGACGGCGGTCAACGAGTGAAGAGGTGAGAACGCCGACTCATGGAGGCACACTAACGCGGGCATGGCCATGGAGGATCAGCCAAACTAATCCCCACCGAAAAGAAACCTCCTTGGAAAAAACAGAGCTTAGTGTAGTAGTTCTATGGTTAGTGAGCAAAGATTTAGCTTTTCCAGATATAGAAGAGAAGCTAGGGATGGCAAAACGTTCCGCCCTGCGGAAATGCAACGGGGCAAAGTTTTCTCCCATCGCCCCATGGATCTTCCATCCCCGCTGTCAGGAACAACAACCTCATAGGTCATTACATACTCAATAATAACAATAATTCAGTCAAGAGATATTATTGAATCCAAAAGAAAAAAAAACAAAACTGCTAGTATTTTCAGCGCGGAGCATGACCATTGTGAGCGACGCTCCAAAAAAAATCACGGCCAATAGTAATATGCAGCTTATGGATAGTAAGTCAGGCATTCTCCGAAGGTGCAGTGCAAGTGGGCTAAGGTCTAGGCGGGTCTTAAATCTAGACAGTAGCGTATCAGGGCAGCATCTGTTATGGCGCGAAGGATCTAGATCGTTCTGACGACAGGAGAGGGTGACGGCGATATGACAGTGGGCGAGGTAGTAAAGAGGAGCAGAGGGCGAGGACGTTATGGACTTGACGACTGCAATGCCTGGCCGGCGCGGGGGCGGTCCTGTCTGCGCGCGTCGCCCTCCTCGGTGCGGCATCAGCGGATATACAGGTGGCAGAAGAGAGGTATAGAAGGAGTATGGAGGAGAGTGCATGCGAGGTGAAGGAGCATATCGTGGGCAGGTTGGTGGCGTGTGGCTCAAGGCGCGCGGGTTGCTGGTAGTGGGGTAAGGGGCAGGTATGCGGACTGCGGCGGCGCGCTGCTGCGCCGCGCAGAGGTGGGTGTGCTGTATGGTGGCGGGGCGAGCTGGCATGGCGGCAGTCGGGTGCAGTCTGAGGGCGGCGCTGACGAAAAGGGGAGGGCGGAGGGGTGTGCGAGGCCGAGTGATGGCACTGTGGTAGATCGATGATGGGTGCGGACTAAGTGGCTGGCTGTTTGAGGATGGCAGCGGATATTTTTGGGCGTTTTCTATAGGCCGTTCCTGAGGCTGGCTGAAAATTAACAATGTGAAGAATAGCCCATTGCGACTCTTTTGATCTAATCTATGATGAGGAGATATAAGTTAATAGCTATAAAGTCCTGTGCACATTAAGCTCTCGATTTGTAAATAAAGCTGAGGCCGGGCATCTGTTTGGCCTAAACAGTAAAGATATGTGAGGCTAAATATTTTGAATTCTGTGAAGTTCTTGATTTTGAGTGATTTTGAAATGCTTTAAAGTCGGTGATTTGTAAATGGTGGGCTATTTAAGTGTCGCTACGAAGCAATGGCTAGTATAAAGGTTTGTTACTATTAAGAAAGTTAATATGGTAATTTTCTAAATGAGGGATGCAAAATAAGGCATTTTTGGCTCTAATGGTGTCAACGGACTGGGAGGCTGCTGAGGTATAAGTACATTAAGTTAATACCTTTCTTTAGAAAGAGGTAGCAATTGGAGCTGGTTTCGGAAAGCGTGTTAATGATGACTGTGCTTAGTGTAGACTACGTTCGGTGATTTTGTTGTAATCTAGCACAGTGGGTACGGACGTATCCAGAGTCACGGTCATCTTCCGCACTGGTCTTTGCAAATGCGGCTCGGCCTGTGATATCCCAGTGATGGCGCACCGGGAAGAGGAAATCAGGCATAGTAGAAGCATGTCAGTCCGACAGTTTCTAATGCCGAACTCACTTATAGCGGTTCTGTATGTCTTAGGCAACGTGTTACGGTCGGCTCGAGTTCTGTCGTGCGGCATGCATGGGGCGGGTGGCGTCTCTGGCACCGATCATTAAAGAGCTGAGGGGTGCTAATGTGGGCTAAGGTCGATCTGACTGGGCACTTGAATTGATATTGTAGCGGTATGAAGAAAATATGGTTGGATGTTGCGTGTACGCTTGCTGGGCGTTTTAAAACGCCGCTTGACATTAGGGCATATACAAAACGCTCTGGAACCCAGGCGGCAGTGCATCCCGCACTGGTGAGTAGGGTAGTTACGTTGCGGCCGTCTGGTCGTTCTGATAGCAACGACTATCGTTATAGTGTTCTGAGGTGCGCTCGCACTCGAGAGGCAGGGCGGTCATCGCGCGGGAGATCGTAGGCCAGGCAGCGTGTGGTTGTGCGGCGTGGCTGATGGGTCATTAGCTGCAGTGGCGTGCTCGTCAACAGGCTGAGGCATTGCCTCGGCTGGGGTTTGGAATGTTCGGGACGGCGAAATTCTGTCCGGAATTTGGCTTGGACCGTATAATTTGACTGCGAGGATATTTCTGATGAATTGCTGCGCAGTGTCTAGTATTTTCGGTCACCGGCTCGGCGTAAATCTCGGCAGCGCGTGCGTAGGTCGGATATTGATTTTGGCTGGAGAGATTTTATTTTTTGCTAATTGTAAGTTGGATATTAGTATTTGATGTGCTAAATTTCATACTTAGAGTTATAGCTCAAATTGGATATTTCAGAACTCGATAAGTTTCGGAATTCGTGGACTGATTATTGCGCCCCGGGCCTGTAGCAAACGGCCTGCTAATCGTATAGAGTAGAACCCGATGCGCTGCATCCGTATCGATAATGGCTCATTGCGATATGGCGGAATTGCCCTACACTTGGATCGCTACATGATGTTTTAAGTATCGAGGACAGTTTATCTTGTTCATATGGAGACGACGGGGACGGACAGGTGCTAATTATGTATCGCTTGGCAGCTTCATTCATAGGCGAGTAAATGGCCAACAAAAGTGTAGCTGGTTGACTCGTCGTAGATAAGCGCTTAAAGCAAACGTCGCTCTGGGCATGCATGTGTACAAGCTTGAGCGTTCGTGATGGGCTGCGCTAGCAGTTGCTAGGCAACAAGAAGCCGGCGTGGGTACGTCGATGGTGGCGATACTGGCCTTTCTCTCTGGATACGCGGCATTCGGGTAGATAGCGACATGGTTAGGAATAAACAAAAAAAGAAGAGGCGAAAATAGACGAGGAAGGGAGGGAAGTGATCCTACGATGTTTTGATATTTTGTCGTTGAGAGGCTTACGTCACGCGATCTTTCGATCGTGTGGGTGCAGCTTGCTGATGTATACGAGTCTAATTGCGTATTAACTTACACGTGTACGTGCTAGTAAGAACCGGCTTAAAATAGTCATGATCGGAGGATGTTGTATTGCAAACTAGGGTTTTGAGAGATAGGTACAATGAAGTTATACTTAAGTTCTTATAGGTTGAGGGAGAGGGCGTATTAATCGATCATGGAGCTTGGCGACGAGCTAAGTAGGGGGCTGAGGGTAGGTTGGTCAAAATTGACTTAATTCATTTGGAGCTATGTGAAGCCATAGTTTAAGTAAAAATGAAGGCAAAGTACTTATATCATATTTAATTTATGGAGTGTTTATCATACTAATGAGGCAGTGATAACCAACCCAGATATTATGTTTTTAAAGTTTTAACAAATATCTCACTCGCTATATGTTTATGTTGAGGTATAATAATTGGTACGTGTAATAATTTATCCTCACATAGAGCGTTATATAGTGTTCGCTCTAAGCACTTACTATTAGTAAAGTATGTATTTCTAAATATGCCTGAATCTTATGAATTGAGCGGTATTGAATAAGTAGAATAGGGTTTATGGTATAGATAATAGTTATATGATCATGAAGTTCTGAGGTGCGGTGAATCATTAGACTAAGTGATGGGTTGGCGCTGATGTGCTGCACTGTGCAGTAGTCTATCAGAACTGTCTCGATATTGTGTTATATCCTTGCGTGTATATTATTTATCAGGACGAACTTTGTCTCATTAATGATATGATCCCCCTGAGTTCAGCTACCAATACTATAGGAGTCAAAGTAAATATTCCATCATCTTAGTTGGCTAACGTTGATGATAGGCACGTGAGGATGAATAAAGTTAAGGCTTACTGATGTTACCGGTAAGTTATGGAAGGGATTGCAGGGATTAAGCATTATACGAAGTGCGTTGCTCAGTGCAGGAAGTTTGGCAGTCAATGTTATAGTGCTGCAGGACAAGCATTAAAACAGTGCATGACCCTGTTCATTGTATATAAAGTTCGTTCTTAGTGAAGTTCTTAATTTGGCATGATGGGCGACTGGGGAGGCACGTATAAGTGCCTATACACTTTGACTGTAAAAGCTGATAGCTGGTACAGCAAGTAAAGTATAAGCTAGTTCCAATTAATGTGCTGAGCAAGGCTGATTACATGTGGATAATAACACTATAATGGTCTAACTAGTGGCTGTATATAAAATCTGTTGCGCAGTTCGATGCTGTATAGATCAGCCAACTGTATGTCCGAGTTAGAGGATGCAGTGACTAAGGATCTGTTAATGGGGCAAGGCTTGGGTGCTTAGGTATAGCTTGCATCCTGGCGTTCGGGTATATTAGGGTTATGCCGATGATCCATGCTCAAGTAGTTGGGCTCAGTCAAAGCATTAATGATTCTGCTACTTATTAGGAGTACCAGGAGATTATAAAGAGCACTCTCTGCCAATGCTTTCGACGCTACAGAAGGACAGGTGTGAAGCGAAGTATAAATAGGATATACTTGCGGTGAGAATATGTTACAGTTATATTCACACTTGAAACTCTACAGCAGTAAATTTGAAACGCTTCTATGGATCTCATAATTTATAAGGCTAGGCGTATATTATAGTAGACTCATCAGCGCAAAGAAGGAGGCATGTCTTTAAGTCTTGAAGCATGGTGATGTACACAGATGTATTAAGTCGTGAGTGTTTTAGGGGCTGAATAGGTGATGAGTGAAGGGATTTGAATTGTATAGAGCTTGAGAGATTTTACTGCTGTAAAGCTGAGGCGTATAGTTTTGGCGTAATCGAATGATGCGAGGGCGGATGACGCATGGCAAAATCTGACATTTCTTTTACTATGACTAAGGTCTTGAATAGGCAAGTATGGCTGGAAAACTGCTGCAGTAGTAGCATACTGTGCTCGGCAGATAAAAAAATTTAAACGAATTAAATACAAAATATTGCATTTGTTGGATATCAGGTATTCATTTCAGGGTCAAGCGACTAATGAGATTTCTGCTGAGCTGGGCAATGTTGTAAGCATTGGAAGCTGGATAGATTTATGTTTTATCGGGATGGAGCATCTCATAGATACTAGTTTAGGGATGTAATAAAGAAAGAAAAAGAAGTAGGGATTGGGCAGCTGGTAATCGTGGTAGTATCTTGAGGGGCTGTATGTCGTTGAGTCTAGGCTGAATGCAGTTACTAGGCAGATGATGAGGGACATGAATAAGGTGCACGGACGTTAATGGAGCAACACGCGGAGTCGAGGGAGTGTTAAGCCGCGTAATTAATGCTAGTGGGTCTATAATAGTTGGTAGGCAAGTTTAGCTTAATGCGATAAGCTGTAATACATTCAGAATCATTCATGACAAGAATATTGACCATGCTACTTTAGCAGCTTATGGCATGTGGCAATCTTTACAACATATCTGTAAGTAGCCTGCTGGTTTCACTGCAGAGTCAGTGATTCCAGATGTGATAGATGAAGAAACAAGGAGGATGTGGAGGAGCAGAAGTCTATGTGCACAATTGACACGGTAGGCTATGTAGTGCATTTCAGTATCACTCTGATGTGCGAATAAAACTCAAAGGGAAACAGTTTCACGAACATGATGGCAGATATAGAAAAGTAGGATAATTAAGTTAGATTACGTTCGGGAGGGCACGTTAGTCGCTTTAGGGTTCGAAAGGTTTTGTTTTATATGCAGCTCTTATTGTTTTCTCGTGATAAGGTCGTAACGAGGTATTGTACATAGTAATGTGAGGGGAAGTGATGCATATTGTCTTGATGGGGTGGCAGTGTATCGAAGAGAATAGATGAAAATTGGTGGCATGGTGATGGCACTCGTATATACTAAGGTATTCGATTAGATAAACTACAGTCTACAGTGCATTGGCTGATTACCAACGCTGTGGTTGAATCGAATAAGGCCATGGAGACTATGTTATCGTATAGAGATATGCAGGAATGCGTCACATTCAGGGGCAATGGTTGGGCTATTGGGCGTCACAAATCGAGGAATTGTTCTACGGTCTTTACATCTGTGAGAGAAAGACAGGAAGCCATATTGATGGTGAGTGTGCATGATTTAGCTATATGTATAGGTTGTCATTATATTAGTTAAGAATGAATTCGGTTATGACATAATTACTAAACAAAGATATTGCGGTACTGCATTGGTAAAGGCTGGTCTCACGTGGTTTAAGGCAACTAGTGAGTGGTTCATATTATGGGCAGTCTGTAGTAAATGGCGTATAAGTGTAGGATATGCAGGATCACGCTCGTATGTGATCTAAGTAGAAGGTAATTCTACAAGCCTCTAATGGAAGTGAATGCGACTCTATGCTGCATAGTTGTCAGGGCAGCTCAGTGCAAGGAAGTGACCATGTTAGTGAAATATTCGTATGCTATGAGGTAGGCATTGGGAGCATTTATTTTCAGGTGCAAGAGCAAAGCTAGTTCCTGAAATCGGGTGACAGTGTGCCATAATATCATCATCTGTTCAAGGAAGGTTGCACACATATATCAATATTGGAACTACATACTAGGACACATGCTCAATAACTAGGTATGTTTATTTACACAAAACATTTATACATAACTGTCAAGGTGCACCTTTCTAACTATGGTCTTGTTACATTTCAAAATCATATTGAAAACCTTACGATGGAAAGTAAGACAAGGTAATCAGCAGTTATATTTAAAAATGTGAACATTATGTGCAACCCAATATACAGCAGATTGAATCGAGGGATGAGTTATACGATACTAGGGCTAGCATAGAAAGTGTACATGATCGCATTTGCATTGAAACGTTGTTATAATGAGGTAGCATGCTAAGGAGCGGTGACAAATTTCTGAGAGATTGATATGTTGATAGGTGCTGGTTAGGCTACATGAGGTAGGTGAGAATGCAACAGCTAAGCCGTACTGGAGAACTGTTTGGATCTCAGATGTTAGTGCACGTAATCGACTATTAGAGCGGGCTTTGGCGGTATGCATAGAGTGTGTATCCGTCACATGTAATGTGCAGTGCAGTCGAAGCCAGAGCGATATGCTTGTTCTGTAGACAGTTTATGAGATTAATTAGGACGAATCAACTGTTTACTAATGTAATTAAAGCTATTTCCCCAGTAGCAGCTATAACCATAGATATATATGCATCTGTTAAGCATCAATTATATAATATATGGTTACTTAGAAAGAATGTCCATGGACCTGTATATTAATAGTGATATTTAGGGCTAGAAATATGGATCTAAAATAGAGAATGTTATACTCTGAAATACTGAGAATAGGCCAGTAAGGGAATTATTGGTAGTTCATGAAGGCATATGGGCTAATTGAACGATGGCGCTACGAATATCTATAATAGTGTGAATCATGTAGTATATTAAGGGCTGCAGTAAGCTTGTAAATGTAGTTGCTACAAGAAGCTATGAGTTAGTGTTCAGTATGAATATAGCAGTTTAAGCGATATCGACTGCATGGCTAGAGATTGGCAATGACACAAAGTATTATTGCTAAACAGTGCAAGGCTTCTTCTGGGGCTGTTTGCAGGTTCGTTATAGGGCGCCTCATTCTCAAGTGCAATGTGTTATTCTAGATTACTGGCATTTTGCATCTGTGATCAAGGAGATAAAAAAAAGCAACGTACAAGCTATGATATCGCTGATCTCCTGATCAATCTATAGTATGATGCATAAGCATTAGTCATGATGCATAAAAACACATGTATCCAATTGTTGGATGACCAGAAAGGTTGGACAGATAGAGGCTAGGGTTTGATGTCTCATGTCAATGATGTTTGATGCTTAGATTCTCTAATACGTTGAGATGATGACAGTATCTACGTCCAAGTTTTTAAGGGGGCTTAAGCAAGGCATGAAAGCTGTCTAGATTGCAGGTAGTGATGCAATCTGAGATTAAAAGAGCATACATCCATCAAAGGGTGGCTTCATGGACGGGTCCTCTCAGAGAGATTTTTTGGTTTGGCGGTTGTTGTTTGTGCTGTATCGTAACATGAAGGGCGGGCGATTTGACGTAGCGAGTTATAATTCGGCAATGCATGGTGCTGCACTGCATCGGCGTGAAAGTCTGTCGGGTCTTAAGAACTTTTGCAGGCAGGACTGTCAATGAAATGAAAAGTGTCGCACTAGCACTGACGCTACGCCGCGCGTGATTAGTGGGAGTGAAGATTTTTATACGTATTTGAAATATAGAACAAAATAGGGCGTTCTATTAGATTAATTATTGGCGTTGAGGTGTATTATGTTAAGTTTATATTGGGCTCCGTGGCGAATGCTCACGAACTTCATTAAGGTTTTTACATTATAAAGATGTATATTATAATAATTCGAATGTCCCTATTTAGCCTGGCGTCATAATTTGATTAGTGCGACTGTATTCATGGCATTTGGTGAATAGTAATTTATAATCAAAATATTAAAGATGCGTTATCGCATGGGTTTACTATAAGGACATTTGGTCTTACTTAAAGCTTGTTCGATAATTCTAAATGCGTTATGATGAATCGTCATTAACTAAAATATTGGCTTGATTTTTTAAGTGGAAGTGTGAGGGGCTCAGTGTCGGATGCATATTTGTGCTATGGAAGCCATTGATAGAAGTATAAGGATGGAATTGCTAATTTAAGTAGCAGGGCAGTATATAACATGCTGAATTGATAAGGCAATATGTAGGAAGTTTGTAATATTGATGAGAATGAAGTATTATGGAATTCACTGTTAATTACATAAGTTATGTGAGAAATGTAGTGGGCAATAGGTCAAGAACAGTAATAGTAATTGTCTAAATTAACTTGAGCGATACTTATATTAAAGCGCTAGGATTCAATAGGGCATCGTAATTGACATAATAGCACGGCCCCGAAAACTGACTTGGGGCAGTGCGGATGCGATTTATTCTAGGATAATCTTTCATGAGTATGAAACATAGTGATGCATGACTAGTTGCATAAGATAGCTTTATGTATGTCAGTTTCTAGGCGAAATTCCGAGTATTGTTGTTTGTAGATTGAATACCATCATATAGCTATTCATTTACTATGTGTCTTCTGGAAGAGTCCACGTGTACTGTTAAAGTGCGGAACGTGATAGTACTAATGCGGGAGCTGGGATCATAATGTTAATGATGCACTATGGGGGTCGTACCATTTCCTTAACTTGCCTAGAACTTCGTGGCTGCAGTAGACAGAATTCTGAACCTAATCTTAGTGCGGACTGGCCGAAAGGCAGAGTTAATGCTTCGCATTCGAGATGATCTGATGTGAAATATGTCAGGGAAATCATAGGGCTAACACCTTGTATGGTAAAGAATAGATCACGTTTAGCTTAAGGTAAGGCATGAGTCTGTCTAGCGACTATGTTGCTGAATTTATTTTCTTACTTAGGTAGCAATGTGGTGATTTGTAGTACATAACTAGTACTCGCATCATGCATGAGTTTAGCTTAAAAAGATGCGTTGTGCATATAAAGCTAATAATGCCATAGGCAAGGCGATGGGAGGTTATGGAGCAAGTATCATTCAGTTCTTAAGAATGCACTAAGTATACTGCGTGATGAAATGCAAAATAATATATCAAATTAATGGTACATGATGATGATGGATGTAGAATTTCGTGAAATGGCACTTTCATTTGGCGTATAGTATCAAGCGGTATATTGTTTTAGTATACACGAGAGTAGCAATTAGAAGAAAATAAAAAGGTGACGTGATAACTAGATTAACGGATAAAGCACATCGTGCTCAAGACTATCGATATCCTAGTATGATAAGTATATGAGAAGATGATGAGCTTTCGAAGGACGTTTAGTTAATTCATAAAGATAGAGAAAATGTCAGTTGATACGTTTGTTTCAGTTCCTGCAGATATAAATATAATGAAATTGCTCAATTGGTGACTAACCAGCGTATCACAAACAGCAAAAGGTTATAATAGCAACAGCTCATGGTATGAGCATAGGTAAGCTTATAATGCAATGTAGCGTACAATGGCTAGGACTTGTGCAGAAAGAGCGATGTGAAGGTCGATGTACTATGTAATGCGATAGTGAAAAATGAAATTTAGCTTAATGGAGGGCATCTGTATGACATTATTATGCTCGTGGACAGTCTGGGCACAGGACTAAATCGTATAGGAGTACTTACTGGCTGCTCTCTTAGGACGAGTGATCATAAACATGGCAGGGAATACAGTCGGATATGTTGATTATTGAACTTAGTATAAAAACGTGTAGTATTATAATGGGCGGACAAGTAGCAGCGATGAATTATGAACAGGCACTTTAGTAGTGTCTGCTATCTGTCCTTGCTATGTGCTCAGAGAGCTGTCAAAGTGCTGTTGATTGTTAATATGATATACACTAAAAGAGAATGTCAAACGTAGCAATCTTAGTAGGGTGGCTAAAAACTTAGTGGGGCAACGTGAAACCATGCAGTATTACTAGTCTGTGTATGATAGATGATCCAGTGAGATTGTTGAAGCTTGCATACCCTCGTTCCGGCATGACAGGCTTGAGTGCAGTGTTTGCTGTGTGAATCCATTAAACTTGCAAGTGGATCTACAGGAGTCAGATAACGATAAGACTAGTCTCTGACATTAGGTCGTAAAAATGGTAGTATGAATTGGTCTGCATGTCTTGTTGCGTGGTGTGTTCATGTATTATAGACTTAGCGTAAACAAGATAAGTCAAAATGAAACGCCTGTCATAGAAAGGATTGATAAGGGTTGCAACTTCGGCATTGAGGTGAGTTCGGAATTCCAGAGCACGCAATTTTAGATGCATGCAGAAGACTACTTCAAACGGATCATGTAAATTTTGGGGAATACAGTACATGGCTAAACTCATGTCACAGGCGGCACAGTTATTTTAGTGCAATATATGATATCAGGTACTGGTAGGCCTTCGCGTGTCTCTGGATCTGTTGGGCTCGATGTGGAGTAGGATGCCGAAGGGGATGGGCTGTGGGGGGGGGGGGGTGGGGGGGGGGGGGGGGCGGCTGGGGGGGGGGGGAGGGTGGATAGACGAGTGGCGCTGTTAGGCGGTGACGAGACTACGATCCTGATTTCGCTGTGTGTTGCTAGAATGGGCTGGTGGCTTATGTGAAAACAAAGCTCTTGTTTATTATGGGATGATGGCAGTGTCAACGGTGGTGGCTTTTATTGGCAGATGATACCATGGGCAAAGATGGCAAAATTACGGCGATCGATTAAGATCATCAGTTATTTACAGCCGTTGGAGTGACATGTCTAAACGTTCTTGTGAAGTAAATGTCAAACCTGAAGTGCTATATAGGTTTATAATATAATTTTGCTTAATTTATGGCATGAGTAATGTATTCTTGGCAGTGCTGGCTAGACTTATGTCAGAGCACTGTAGCCATTAGTAGTAGATAACGAGATATAAGTTCGGTGTGATAACAGTGGCACGACGGGGCAATAAGTTCTAAGTGCGTATTCATGGTCTAAGTTATGAATGATGCTTAAGTCGTATGTGTGGTTCTAGTGCGTGCAGTAGACATTATTCAGAAGGTAGTTAGAAAGTAACATAACTAGTGCATAGCTTTTAGAACTACTTAATGCATACAGCATCAAATCGCTGAAATTGGGCTATGGGTGGGCAAGCTGCGTTGAAGATTAGTGACACGACGGACATTTTCGACAGACTTTGGAGGGCCGTTGCTATAGAGATTAGAAACGAGGCCCTCATATCGTAGTAGACATGGTCTGTGGGCGATTGTAGATGTGTAGTCATTGAAGAGCATTTGAACCGTACATAGGCAGAATAGAGCAAGGAAATGGCGGTGGATCGAAGATACATGCTGTTTAACTTGAGCTTCGAAGGGCATGTAGTATTGTTTAGGAGGGACAGAACTGTACGCAGTCAGAAGATATCTGTCTATGACTATCGGCGTACTACTGTCAATTGGGGTACCAGAATAGATTCATTTTGGTGGTATATGCAAATGAATTGTGAGAATGCGACTTTCGATGACATCATCGATGAAAGTTAGATAAGTACTTAGTACTACAATTAGTTTTGTTATGTACTGTCCTGTCCGAGTTGTCGGAACGAGGAGCTTTACACAGCTGGAGCCAACCCAGCGGGAACCCTGAGGTTGGGTCGGCTGCATGGAGGTCGTGTCAGGGGTGAGGCATGCGCTGGTTGAAGCG
>CM020180.1:3492188-3525467 GCA_009805545.1 Oryza longistaminata | reverse complement strand
AGAAACAGTGTGAAGAAAGCCCTTCCATTATTTGATCTATCAATGAGGGAATAAGTCATTTTTGCGCCTGTCCCTCAACTAATGCTCCCTATTGTATCGTCTCCTCAACCACAAAACCGGGTAAAACCGGGTATAACATATCTTCCCCATTTACGAAAACCGGATCAAATCGACTACATTAGTGGTTTTAAAGGTGGTTTTCAATGACGTGATAAGTTTAACGCGGTTGACTCACGTTGAGTTGATAGATAGGACCCACATGTCAATCACCTCTCGTACCCCGTCCCTCCACCCCTCCCAGTGATCTCTAGGAATGGCCACTGGCAGAAGAGGAGCAAGCATGGGAGCATCAGCCGCGGTTTCCATGGCCACCACCAGAGGCTGATGCTACAACTTGCCATGCTCGCCGTCACCGCACGTCCTCCGCACCACATACAATTAGAGGTGCAAACAGACAGACCCATGAACCCACTTATAATACCAATAAACGGGTAATCCAGTACTATAAGTGAGTTCGCGGACCTGCCCGCTTGCATCCCTATATACAATACAAACGTGCCGGACCCGGCGGCGCACCCCGGAGTAGGCGTTCGTCGCTGTGCCGCCCTACACCTTCGAGGTGTCCAAGTGCGCCCCCGACGCGCTCGCGGAGTCGGAGCCAGCAGGCGCCGGTCGGCGGCGTGCATGGTCATCCTCGGCGAGCTCTGCCTTGGCCTGCCGACGATCGTGCTGCACGTACGATGGCTCAACGATCGGCACAGATGCCACCACTGTGAGTATCAGGTGTACATGTTCAACCCAACCAACCAAGTGCGTTCCACTTCATCAACGAGTAAAATGGCCAACAAAAGTATACTGGCTCTCCCAGCAGAAACCACAACAAATTCCTCTGGCACAGTGGCCAACACATTCGTTGGTGCTCGGCGCTCCAGCATAGGAGCAGGTTGGGGGAGGCTCGCTAGCAGCTGCCGCCGCCGTCTGGCCCTTTCTCTGTCGTCCATCGGTAAGTGAGATGGAGGAAAAAAAAAGAAAAATAGAGAGGAAGGGGAGGGAAGTGGATAGAGGATGACACCTGGATCCTACAGATTTTTTTCGTTGAGAGGCTTACATGCAAATCTTTGACGTGTGGGTCTAATCTGCTTATTCAGCGAGTCAATCACGATCAGCCTGTAGCGTCAGCAGAAACCACTTTAAAAAACACTGAAGGAGTTAATTTACATTGGTTTTCGGAATGGGGGAGACATTATACCTGGTTTTATGGTTAAAAGAAACGATTCAATCAGGAGCAATAGTTGAGGGAGGCAATCAGGCAAATATTCCATCTATGAGAAGCCGTGGAAAAAAATGTACAAAGTAACTAAAAATAACTTAATTTAGAGTAAATTTCAAACCATATAACCCCAGATATTACGGTTTTAAAGTTTCACAAAATCTCACCCTTAGTATGTTGAGTATGAATTTACTTAAATTATAAACAAAGTGTATATAGTTTAGATCCGCACTACTCTAAAAAGGTATTGTTTCAGATACGCTGAAATTAATCGAGATTTGAATAATGGTATAGTTTTATAAAACACGACTATAAAACCTATGGTTATATGTCACAAGTCATAGCATATGCAATGTTTTGTAACTATAAACATAAACATAGTTTTTTTTCCTGAAAGTTACCCTTAAATGCTTTATGTGTGTGGTTTTAGTAATTTCAAAGCATAAACTATGAAGAAAAATCTCAAAATCAACTCTAAATTTTAATTTTGGCTACTACTCCGTACAAAAATATAGCTGTGATGGAGGGAGGGAGTAATCTACAAGCATGTGATAGGGTGCCTTTGGATTGAAGAAGAATCATAGGAATATTGGAGGTTGCAGTTCTTTGGAAAGAATTCATATAATACCATTTGGATCAAATGAATAGGATCGAAAAAATCCTATAGATTGCAATTCCAATGTCCCATATCATAATAAAATTAGCATGAGCTCATACCTCATGTTTTATTTTTCTTTGCCAAGTTCAATGCACATTCTCTCTTTACTCTCTTCCACGTCTGATTTCCTGTAAAATTCATGTGAACCATCTAAAAGCATTTCTTCCTACGTCCCTTTATTTTTAAATTTATGTACTTCCTTCATCCTAAAATTATATTATGTGCGAAATGGTTTTGGTATGTTTTAGGCAAACCGGGCATGAAAGGACCGTATGCATTAGAGGAACTTAACTAAGTGCTGCCAGTACCAAGAAAATAACGTGGCAGCCATCTTAAGGATGCTTCTTTTTTCTTTTTGAAAAACTGAGAAAATCGAGGTGGGTAGACGAGTTATTAACGTGCACTTGCAACGAGCTTGAATTGCTTGATCAAGTTGGTCTGTTTCCACGCCAAATGAAAAAGTTTAGGCCAGCTTAGGATTATTATAATGTGGATTAGCTTACTATGATAGATTAATCTATAAGCCAGATTACTATAATCTAGTAATCCACTATAAAAGTGTTTTTTTTAATTATTGGGTGACTAACAACTAGTAAACAGCTAATAATCCAGATAAACAAACAAGAAACAATTTATTCTATGTCGACTTATTATAATACAGCTTATAGTAATCTAACTCAATAATATAGATTATAATGACTTTAAGCTGAAACAAACGGGGGCTTAGTCAGCCTGTCTGATCGTAATCATTAGACTAACTTGTGGGGCCCTGTCCGCATCTTCAGTATCATCAGACTGTCCTTCAATTTTGTTTTAATCCCTGGCTGATATATTATCAGACGAAACTTTTCTCATTAGAAACATATCCACATCAGTGTCACGTTTGATGATACAGTTGAGGATGAAAATGGAACATTACGAAGTTCTGGTAGTCAAGAGATTTGACAAAAAAGAAAAAAAAGTTAAGTTACTGATGTTACTGAATGATAAGGGATTGCACATTAACATAACAAGCTTTCAGTTCAGGAAGTTTGGCATCAATTTAAGTTCAGAACCAACATTTAAAACAGCATCCCTTCAGTTAAAGTTCCCTAGTGAATTCTAATTCAGATAGCACTCAAGTAAGCCTTACACTTCTGTAAAAGCTGAACTGACCAAAAAATTACAGTTCGCAAAATGGCTTGACCAAAGCTATTCACATGTGGAAATAACCTATAATGGTCTAACTAGTTGCTGTATAAAACTTTGCGCAGTTCTGATGCGTAATCACCAAACTGAATGCCAGTAGGAGGATGCATGCTAAAGATGTAAGCAACTGGTGCTGATACTTGCATCCCTCTTGGGTAATTAGGGGTATCCGAGAACCATCCAAGAGTTGCTTCATCAAACATAAATGATTCACCCAGAAATAAGAAGCACTCTCTTGCCAATCTTTCGACCTACAGAAACAAGCAGAAAAAGGATTACATCTGGAAATTTACAGTTAATTCACACTTGAAACCTACAGCAGCAATTTGGACGCTTTCATTCTCAAATATTAAACAGGGATATATATACCAGCCAAAAGAAGCAGTCTAACTTGAAACATGTATTACACATATTAAATAGGAAGTTGTTTTTAGCTGAATAGTGTGAGTGAAGGGAATTTGAATTTGTAATAGAACTTGAGAATTTACCTGTAACTGAACAAATTTTGCGTTATTCATGATCACGATGACCTGCAAATCTGACATCTTTTCTGACAAGGTCTTGATGGCAATATGCTGGAAAAACTTCTGCAAGACAACTTGCTCGCTAATTGATTCGTTGGAATCAATATCAGCAAACCAAAATACTCGACTCAATTTTGTCCATGGAACTGATAGTTTATGTTCACCTCCAATGAATAGATAAGAGGGATCAGCCAAATTCTGTAGAATCTTGAGGCCCTTAGTCACTGAATCAGACTCGAATGAATGAGGACCAGGTGTACAGGCAATAATCTTAGTGGGGTCATAATAGTTACAAAGTTTACAAGCGAACTGTAAACTTTTATCATTCATGACAAGAATATGCCCATCACCAGCAGCAGGCAGCAACCTTTTACAACATACTGAAGTAGCTCTGTTTTCCTGAGAGCAGATTCCAGATGTGATAGATGAAGAAACCAAAGAGCCAGAGTCATGTGAAAATGAACACGAGCTACCATTTCGACAACCCTGATCAAAATAAACAACATGTCAGAAATAGAAAAGAGGATAAAAAATACCACACAAGCGCTTTAGGGTTCGAAAGTTATAGCAACTCTTTTTGTTTCTAAACGTCGACATTTGTACCTGTAATGTGAGGAAGAACTTGCATATTGGTCTTGGAGCACGAGAAGAATGAGAAAAATGGCATGTATCACCTCGATTACAAGATCCATTAAGAAAGAACACACACATCTCATTTTCCAACGCTGGTTGAACATAACCATGAACTAGTTCTCTATAAGTTACCCTGTCTGCCGCAGATTGTGTCTTCATCTGTGAAGAAAACAGGAACCATTATTGATGGTTGCATATATAATGTATTTCATATATATAAGAATAATCATATGCATAAAACTTATACCGCACCTCCTTGATAAGTGTCTTCAGTGTTTTAACAACAGTAGTGGTTCCAAAATCAGCTGGAGAAACATAAGGGGTTGCAGCACACCTCCGATGTGAATCCAAGTGAGAATTCTCAGCTTCTAATGGAAGTGAATTCACATTCTCTAGTTCCAGCACTTCATGGCGAAGACACATGTGGTGGAATTCGGAAGGCTGAAGGTACATTGGAGGATTTATTTTCACAAGAAAACTAGGTCTAAATCGGTGAAGTGTGCCCATAATATCATCATCTGTTCAAAAGGAAGGGTTAGCAACACATATATCATATTGGAAACACAATAGGACACATGCCTCATACTAGGTATGTTTCTTTACACAAAGCACATTTATACATAACTGCAAGGTGCACCCTTTCTACTATGTCTTGTACATTTTCAAAATCATATTGGAAAACCTTACAAGGAAAGTAAGAAAAGGTAATCAGCATATATTTAAAAAATGTGAACATATGTGCAACCAAAATATACAGCAGATGAAGAGTGAGATTACCTACTGCTACAAGAGTGCAATTCACTTCATAAAATTTTTATAATGAGGTACAGGTAAAGGACGTACAAATTTCAGAGATGTAGTTAAGTGCTGTTGGCACAAGGTTATGAAATGCACACCACTCATCTTCAGGTTTAGCAACAAAACCATTAGATGCCTTCGGTTCATGAGTGTTCACCACATGTATCAGACAATCCAGACGATACTTGTCCTGCAACATATGAAGACATCACTTTACTAATGTAATAAACATTTCCAAAAGCAGATAAACAAAAATAATTGCCCTGAGTCTTATATAATAATGTTTTCTGGAAAAGAGTCCCGCACCAATTAATAGATATTTACTGGAAAAGGAACTAATAGAGAACTGTTTTAACTGCTAAAAGAAGGAATATGATGTTAATACATGGCAATTGACATGCGCCTGAAACATAAATGTTGAATCAATTATTAACTGCATAAGGCCTGTAAATATGCACAAGGAACATGATTATTACAGATATGATATACCTTAAACATACGCTGCCAGAATTGAAATGCACAAAGATTTCCAACAAGTGCAGCTTCCTTCTTGCCAGTTTGCAGGTCGATACCCTCCTCCTCAAAGTAATTGTTTCTATACATTTTGCACTGTAAAACAAAACGTACAACATATAACTACTACAACATGATGATGCAAGCATTAGTCATGATGCAACAAAAACACATACCAATTGTTGGTGACCAAAAGGTTGGACGATAGGCAGGGGTTGGATGTCCAGCATGATGCTTATCAGAATTCCTTCACAGATGGAGCCAGTATCACCAAATTTAAGGGCTAGAACAGAAGCGTCAAATGAGAGTGGCAAACTATTAAGCAAACATCCATAAAAGGTTGGCTCATGGCGCCCTCTAGGAGAGGTTGGCTTATCTAAAGCACGAATTTGAACAAGAGATTCCAATGCATCTTCAACAACATCCGAATCTGGCGGGTCAAGAACTTTTTGCAGCAGGACTGTCAGAAATAAATGCCTGATAGTGAGAATTTTAACTTAATATGAACAAAAAGGACCAATTATTAATAATTGCGATAAATAATGCTCCCTCCAACCCATAAGTTTCATTTAATAAAGATGTATATTATAAAAATTCAAATAGTCACTAATTTACACTGAAGTATTTTGAATTAGTCACATGGCCATTGTGATAGTAAATTTATCAAAAATATTAAAAGATGCTTGCATGGTATTATATTTTTCTATACTTTCATAAATATAATGCAATTGAATCGTAACAAAATTGGCTTGATTTTTAAGTGAAGTGATCAAATTTGTGTATGGAAGGCCATTGAAAGTTAAAAAGGAACAATTAAGTACACCAAATATAAACAATACAATGTAAAGTTTTAATATGATGAGAAAGTAATATGGAATCCTGAAAATTAAATAAAAGGGAAAATGTACAAATACAGAAAGAATAGTAATTTCTAATTACTACAAATTAACCTTGACATGTTATGCCAAAACACCAGAAACTACTTGCACTCAGTTTTTTAGAATAAAATAGTGCAACAGTGGCTAAGATACTTATGTACAGTTCACCAGATTTGTGTTTGTAGAACAAATATACTATCATTTACATGTGTCCAGAGTCCAGACTAAATGCAAGATAACCAAGTTTAGATGCAAACCCTTAACTTCCTAGAACTGGCTGCATAGACACTAGAACTATTTTCACTGGAAAGTATCGAATGCATGATACAAACAATTATCATTGAAAGAAAAATAGTTAACCAACTGTACAGTGCTTAATTATACTACAGGACATGATTTTATCATAACTTAGTATCCTGCATTTACAAAAAGATGCTGTTCTAAAATGCATGCAGGCAAACCTTCATCTTAAATCACTAATATATGCAAAACAAATATATATTAAATATGTACATGATATTAGTAGATTTTTCATGAAAAATACTTCATTTAGCTATAGTATCGATATTTTTTATAAACACTCAATTAGAAAAAAAAAGTATTAAACTAATGATAAAAACATGTGCTAAGACTATCGATATCCTAGATGACAAGTAAAAAAGAGTGGGCAGAACCTTAGTAAATAAAAGAAGGAAAATCAATTGTAGCTTCTCAAGAATATAAATAATGCTAATGGTGCTCCATCACAAAACATTAAAAAACATGGAGCATAAATTTATGCAAATGTAACAAAGGCTGAAGTTGTCAGAAAAAAGACACGAATGAAATATATGCATGAAAAGAATTACCATGAGGATCGTTCATAGCTCTGGACTCTGCACAACAAATCATGAGTACTTGCTCTCTTAAGGACAATCTTAAAATGGCAGGATACTCATGATCAGTTAAACTGTTATAAAATGGCCCAGTTACCAAGCGATAAATTTGACCATCACAGGTTCGCCCTGTCCTGCCTTTCCGCTGTTCAGCCTAGAAATAATTACAAAAAAATTGTAACGTACAATCTTTAGGGTCAAACTTTAGTTGCAAACGAAAAACATCAGTATATTTGTGAGATATACCTGAGATTTGGAAACCCATACAAGCTCAGCTGAGTCAGTTTTCCTGATTGGATCCCAATAAACTTGCAGTGATCTACAGGAGTCAATAACATAAGCAACTCCTGGAATAGTGACAGATGATTCTGCAATGTTTGTTGCCAGTATAACCTGCAACAAAGATACAAACAAGAAGATTATAGTTCAATCGCATTTGAGTGAGTTCAATCGAAACCAATTAGACAGAGGAGAATATTCAATCATGTAAATTTTGAACATTACAGGCCAAATCAATGTTACATTATTTTTAAGTGCAAATTATATGATTATCAGGGTCACTTGGTACTCCTGGTCTCTGGATCTGTTGCTGTGGGAGGATGCAGTGGACAGAGCCCCTGTAGCCGGGGACTGAATCCTGTGTTCTAAAGCTAGTGCTAGTGGAAAACAATGTTGGAAAGGAAAATAAATCAGAACTTGCTTTTTGCAGATGATGGCAAAGTGGCAAACTTCATTAATATATTCAGAACACAACTTTAAATGTAATTAAAAACATGCAATGGGTTTTAAATAAATTTGCAATTTATGCTGAAGAGTATTGCAGGCTTGCAGCTATGTACCTGCAAGTAGAAAACAAGGATAGTGATAACAGGACAGCAATAATTCTATGCACTGTCTATATAATGTCTATCATTGTGTCTGTTCATAGGAGAAAATCTTAACAGTTCAGAAACATTTAACTAAAACACAAAGCTGAATTTCAATGCAGAAAATTGTACCTTACGACAGGACTTTGAGACCTTCATAGTTTGAAGAGCTTCATCGGTGTCAATGCTGCGATGGAGAATGTGTACTTTGAACATTGAACTAGCAGATAGCAGACGAATCCATTGCTGCTCCAAAGCATAGTATGTAGGAAGGAACACCAAAATACTCTTCCCAATGTCTGGCTCATTTTGGTGTATATGCAACAATAACCTATGAATAAGTTCATACACATCTGGTTTTAGACCAGCATCAGCTGCAGCGTTGGGTCCAGAGCAGTATTTTGTTGATAGTGATTCCGAGTCCATCTTGAGAATATCAACAATCTGTCCAGCATTTCATAGCATTACGTACTAAACATGTGAGCGATAAGCTATACAGTAGATTACATTAAAATAGAAAACAACTAGCAGCGACAGGTAAAGGAACATACTTCTAATGATGACGATAATAGTAAAACTCATGTTGTTTCGGCCTTGCAAACCGTGCGAGAAGCTGTCATTTCGAGTCTACATCGCCTGATCTCCACTTCCTTTGTCCGTTTTAGTATCCAGTTAGTGAACGTAAGTTCCCGTGCATTTTGTTAAAGAAAAGTAGAGTTGTTTAAAGGCCCTTATTTAGCAAGCTTAGCATAGCCCCTTTATGTCTGTACCTTCAACTCGAAAACCAAAGGAGTGCCTTCGAGAGAGAGCTCTAACACCACTCGGCATTTTTAGAGACATGCACTAACTAAGACCCTCTTTGTTTTAGCTTAGGGTTATCATAATCTGGATTATTAGGAATAATTTGAAACAAACATGTAGATTATTATAATCTATAAGCCGAATTGATATAATCTGGTAATCTCCCCTAAACGTGCTTTTGCAGATTATTGGGTGGCTAAAGACCTACTACCCTTAAAAATTTTATACAAATTACCCACCACTGCCATCGAACCCAACAGATCAAGCGCGTTCGCTTCCTTTCTCCTCAGTCGTGCACGAACCTGGTGTCTTCCCCAAGCCGTGTGTGCATCTGCTTCCTCACTCCCTAGTCGCACATGAATCCTTCCCCAAGTCCCCACCCTACATGTGAATCCTTCCCTAAGCTCCAACCCTGCACACGAATCCTTCCCCAAGCCCCACCCTGCACCTCGGTTCCTTCCCCAAGTCACATCACTACGACGCTACTGTTGTTGTTGTTGCCATCTCATCCTCTCCCCCCACTCCGTAACAGCTGAGGGTATTATCGACATTAACCTTTCAAACCCAATAATCCATGTCTCCAATAATCTAGAGAAACAAACAACTCATAGCTTATTATAATCTAGCTTATAGTAATCTGGCTTAATAATCTGGATTACGATAATCTTAAGTTGAAACAAACAAGGCCTAATAAAATATAATCTGCTAAGGCTGATAAATGATTTCCATAGGGGAGTGAATAACATTAATAGACTAAATTATGGTGTTGCAGACTAGCGCTCACGACGTAGTCGCGGAGGTCGAGCACTCGAGCAGCTCAAAAAGGCTGCTACTACTACCGACGACTGAGTCACAAAGCTAGAGGCCCAACTATCAGAGGCCCGGGCGGACACAAAGAAGCTTCGGGAGATGGTTGTCGGCCACGAGCGGCAGCGGCAAGGTTGGGAGGAATGTGTGGAATAAGTCTAGGAGAACCTAGCATCTCTTCAACAAGGCCTCCACTTCAAGTAGGGAGGCTCAACACGGTAGCTCGCAGCCTTGGGATCCACGAGAAGGTACCCGAGTTCCCTGACAAGACTATGGTCTTGGGGTCCCTGGGCACCCTGATCGGCAAACTGGAGGCTACGGTATCCAAGCACGCCACTCAGGTCGCCAAGGAGATGCACACCGATCTATGGACGGGCACTTGGGATGTCCTTGTGTGTATCAAGCTCACGCACCCCGAGATCAACTTGGAAGAGGTGCTATCCAAGAGCGGGGCGGAGAAGACACACGAGGGCATAAAATACTTTCCCGAGTCAGAGTTATCTATAGGCGGCGAGTCAGAACGAGATCGAGGGTGGCGCAGCGAGCGAGCTCGATGGACAATGATGGTGTTACGTTGAAGGAACCCCATGGCCTCGATGCAGAGATTATATTTCCCATCATACCCTTTGTCCCTTTGGTAATGGACGGTTGGATATGTGTGGTACCTTATGGTACCTGGTAAAAATCCTCACCCTCAAATTATAGTATTTGATATTGACTCTGACAACATTCTCACGAGTGTTAATATAATTAAAAATATTTTTTTTTCTAAAAATATGGTGCCACATTATCCTCTTTTAATTAGATAATAAATTATTTTTAATCATAATTTTTTATAGTGTATTAGAAAAAAATTACAATGTAAATATTGAAACTTGTAATGTTATAAGCTTTGAAATTTACAGTGTAATTATCACATAAGTGTAGCTAATTTACTGTATAAGGATGATTTGGCTGTATTTTTTCAAAAAATACAGTGCCATATATAAATATAGTTACTCCTATTTAAAAAAAGGCAACAGTAAAACGTGCAATGTTGTTCACTTGTTTGATAATCTTGATAGTCTCTTATGTAACTCATATATCATTCTCCCGCTTGCATATTGTAGCGGTGATAGATTCAGGCTTATATATCGTGCACTGCACTGTATTGGAGGGAGGAAGCGTACGGACGCTACATCCAGCCTAGGCCAGTACGGGAGGGATGCGGCTTCCCCGTTTCCCATCCGTCAATCGCTTAGGCCCAGTTTAGTTCACGAATTTATTAAGCATAATTAATCCGTCATTAGCACATGTGGGTTACTGTAGTACTTATGGCTAATCAGGGACTAATTAGGCTCAAAAGATTCATATCATGATTTTCATGTAAACTGTGCAATTAGTTTTTTCTTTTTATCTATATTTAATGCTCTATGCATGTGTCAAAGATTCGATGTGGTATTTTTGAGAAAAAAAAATTGGGAACTAAACAAGCCTTTATTGGTTTCGTATTTTCTAGTGGGCCTCCACACCCTTGCGCCTCCGTCTCACGCACGGCATTCCTATCAGCCATGGTCCTGAACTAAGCTTCGGCTGTGTTTAGATAGAGAGGTGTAAAGTTTTGGCGTGGCAAATCATATATACGGACACACATTTGAAGTATTAAACATAGTCTAATAAAACAAATTACAGAATCCGCTTGTAAACCACAAGATGAATTTATTAAGCCTAATTAATTCATCATTAACAAATATTTACTGTAGCACAACATTGTCAAATTATGGCACAATTAGGTTTAAAAGATTTGTCTCACAATTTACACATAATATGTGTAATTAATTTTTTTTCTTCTGAAAAAATACCCGTGCGTTGCAACGCGTAAAGTCAATTTTTTTGGTACAATAACTATTATGAGCTGAGTAATAAATTAAAACATTGGGATCACAATACATTATTCTTATTTTTGGGTCGAAAGCCCATTTCTTTCTTCCCCGTGCCCTAAAATGGTGGAGTTGGTCCTCCCCCATCAAATTCGGTTGAATCTTTCTCGATATCCCAAAATTGATAGCTTTTGATCTACTCGATCTCCTCTTTCCGTTTTTCTACTCGATCTCCTCTTACAGTTTTTTCCAAAATCAGAGCGATTTCCTCTTTCCGTTTTTCTACTCGATCTCCTCTTACAGTTTTTCCAAAATCAGAGTGAACCAAACTCACCGATTGGCTATTATCAACGACGGTTAAATATAGATTAAATTCAACAAGTTAAATCAGAACTGAAATAGGAAATCATGGGGAAATGATGATGGAGGTGCGGAAAATTGATTTTTGCAATTAATTAGAGGAGAAAATATATGGGAGGTAGCCCGGCTGCGGCTTAGGTGTGCGGATTGGATTGGAGGAGATTAAAAAAAGGAACAAATAAAACTGCAACCCACTAAAAAATTGGAAAAAAAAAGACACGGGGAGAAGGGAAAAACCGGGCCCACAAAAAACATGAAAAAAAAAACAAAAGAAACTGATCCGACGGTGGAAGAAAAACATGGCAAAAAAAAATGACGACAGAGAACCGCGCGCGGATAAAATAAGGCAAAATCTAAATCAAGAGGCCTCTCGTTTTAGTGCTAACGAGAGACCCTATCTAGATATCATCATGTAAGTAGAAAATATATTCCTATCACCTACGTTTCAAATAAAATTTTCTTTTAAACTACTTATCCGATTGATGATCCGATTACACGGTTGTGTTCGTAAGAATTAAATCTTTATAACTAGATCTCACATGATTATATTCACATGATTATATTTGATGAAAAATTACAAATTACTTTTATAGTATATCTAAATTACTTTTAGATTTCACTAAACTACTTCTTAGACATATAAAAATAATTTCAGTAAAGCTTTAAAGTAATTTACATATATTATATATTATAGAAGTAACTTAAGAAAAAGGAAGTAACTTTGTCATGACATTAAAAGTAGATCCGTTATGAAGGTAAAAGTGTGAGTATATCTAGAAATTAAATTTAATTAGCACAAATAATGGAATTGACTAAAAATGATAACAAAATAAATAACTCACAATATTATGAATGTATAATAAGTAATTTAATCAAATTGAAAAGTAATTTATATATATGATAAAAGTAACTTAGATATATAATAAAAGTAATTTACAACATAGATATTTCTTTTGTCAAAATATAGTCATGTAAGATCTTGTTATAATGATTTAATTGCAACGAACACAATAGTGTAATCGGATTATAAATCGGATAAATAATTTAAAATTAAAATCTAGTACTAGTAGGCAAGATGAATCTCTAGTTAAGACAATATAGAGTGCGGTCTCTGTGTAGTCACGTCCATAAAATAACGACGATGGAAAAAAAATCGTTCGCTACTAGGGGACGGAGTCGGACAGAAAAGAAAAATTGTGCGTTGCTTTGGTGTGTTACACGGGAACGGAATCGGAAAAAGAATCGTGCACATCTGAGAGTGACGGATGAAACGGGCAAAAACATCTTAAATTTTCATAATAAGTAAAGATATTTAATACTTTATGCATGTATCCAAATATTCGAGGTGACATGATCTAAAATATTACTCCCTCCGTATTTTAATGCATGATGCCGTTGACTTTTTAACCAACGTTTAACCACTCGTCTTATTCAAAATTTTTATACAAATATAAAAATACTTATGTCATGCTTAAAAAACATTTGATGATAAATCAAATCACAATATAAGAAATTATAATTACTTAAATTTTTGAATAAGACGAAAGGTCAAACGTTTGTCAAAAAGTTAACGGCGTCATACATTAAAATACGGAGAGAGTCCGAGGAATCTAAACATGACCTATATGGTGGTGGCAGCGGCAGCGGTAGCGGATTCGGTCCCTTTGCTGTTGAGCACAAACGACACGAGCAGATCGGCAAACCTCGCCGTCGAGCCATGAGCCATGGTACCGAGGTAAGCTTGCTTCATGGAACCGCCGGCGGCGGCTGATTTGGTCCCTTGCAGCCGAGCACAAGCGACAGACGAGCAGATCGGCGACCTCGCCAGCGAGCTCGAGCACCACGCAGTGCCTTAGGCGACACAACATCGATCTCAAGTACGGGCCATCCAATCGATTGCCTTGCTTCCGAGCTGGAGCTTGGGCTCTTGGAACTAGCAGGTTAGTACTCTCTCCGTATTTTAATGTATGACGCCGTTGACTTTTTAACCAACGTTTGACCACTTGCCTTATTCAAAATTTTTATGCAAAAATAAAATTACTTATGTCATGCTTAAAAAACATTTGATGATAAATCAAGTCACAATAAAATAAATTATAATTACATATTTTTTTTTGAATAAGACGAAAGGTCAAACGTTTGTTAAAAAGTCAACGGCGTCATACATTAAAATACGGGGGGAGTACTTGTCTCTGATCCTGATCTTCTTTTGTGGTTTTGCTTTAAATCTGTTCTTTGGTACAGTATCATAATGATATTTTGTAGCTTAACAGTATTGCAAAAAAATTTTGTAGCCTAAAGAAGTGAAGATAATATTTGCAATCTCATATCCCCTAGACTATATAGTTCAGTAACTTGCAAGTGTAAATTGTTTGTGTACTAAATATATTTAATAAATCAATTGAACATGTAGTGAAAATCGTGTCATATTGCTGAATCAGCCTCCCTTGATGCAATCCTTGACTTTGTAGAGTCATTAACATATGAGTATGAAATGAAGTATGTGCCTATGCATCCAGAGCAGCGCTATACTCTGAAACGTGTAAAAAAAGTTTGGTTATTGAGAACCTCTAGATGATCCTAACACAAAATAAAGTAATGGAAAAAAAAATCAGCGACAATAATCAATGCAAAGCAGTTTCTTTTAAGAAAAACGATTATGTGATGAGTAATACCATTACTGTAGTATGTGGATGTGGTTGTGTTTGCATCTCTGCAGATTGAGGATGCAGTGATTGGGCTGGGACATCGTTGCGACAGATGCATCTTCCAAGAATATAGGACTTGCTCCTGCATCATGCAGTTGTGATGCCTCTCATGGAGGAATCATGCTGTTGTTTGGCATAGCACCAAGATTTGGCGTCGATATGCCGGTGCTTGATATGAGAGCTTAATTTACCAAGATGCTAATGCATGTTTAGATGTGAGTTGTTTGGATGCTGGAGGATTTAACGGGAGAACTGAGACAAATGGTGCCATAATTCTTTTTCCCGCCAGCAATTCTATCTATTTGGCGCCTAAAAATTGTTATTAAAGTTAATGACGTTGTTTCCAACTATTAAATGGAGGCATAACACCGTGCATGAGACGAAGGCGCAAGGTGTGAAGGCCCACTAGAAAATACTAAACTAATAAACGATTGACATATGCAGGGAACTGGGATGGGAACATGGAATAGGAAGAAGCCGCATCCGTAAGGGACAAGAGAGGGTGGGCCGGTCGGAAAGTGGAGAGGGTTTCATCATTTCATGTTTCCCTCATTGAGGCTTACGGTTTCATCTAGTACTTGTTAGTAGGGATAAAAACGGTACGGAAACGGATGGAAACCACTTTTATCGTTTTCGTTTCCATATTTTTTTCGGAATCGGAATCGGAACTGAAAAACCCCGAATACGAAAATGAAATCATATATTATCGAATACAAAAACGAAGCGAATACGAATCGGAGCAAATACGGTAACGGATATTTATCGGAATATAAAAAGCCCTTAAACTGAAGTTCTCAAATCAACAAAAAAAAAGTAGCTAAATATTTTTCTAAAACAATAAATCAAGATTTCTATATTTTATCAATTAATAATAATACAACTAGTTGTACACTTTGGGTGTGTTTGCAACCCCTTTTTCCCAACCCATCTCCTCGTTTTCCGTGTGCACGCTTTTCAAACTGTTAAACGGTACGTTTTTTTTTAAAAAATTCTATACGAAAGTTGTTTAAAAAAATCAAATTAATCCATTTTTGAAAAAAAATTAGCAAATACATAATTAATCACGCGCTAATAGACCGCTCCGTTTTCCGTATTTACTGTTCCAGATGGGAACCAAGGCAGCGAACGCACCCTTTACCTTTCTTGGAGAGTCGGGTTAAAAGCAGTGCACAATGGGAAGTCGGGTAGTCTAAAAAAAATGAAAGTTAAGTCAGGTCGTTTCTTCGCGGAAGCTTCCTCGCGCCCACGCTGCGGCGCCTCTCCCCTTTACCTTGCTTTTTCACATATCCCCTTTTACCTTGCTAACTTGGAGCGCCCCCGTAGGCAACCCTAGTCAGGTCAGGTCGTTTCTTCGCGGAAGCTTTCTCGCGCTTTCTTCTCTTCCTCACATATATTGGCTAGCTTGGAGCGCCCACGTCGCGGTTGCCTACGAGCGACAAAGAATAATAAGAGCATCCACTCCAAGCAAGAAGATACTCCAGTCCAGATCGATCGTATTGACTTGGCCGAACGATCGATCGTCTCCGGCCACGGTAAGATCGATTCTCCTCTATGCGATCAAGTCCTGATCCCTCTCTTGTGTGTAGATCGATACTCCTACTGAATTAATCTGAAGATACACTTGACTCAAGTGGAGTGGTAAGAGTTGTGTGGTTTTAACTTTGATCCAGTTCTCGTGTTCAATTCTCAACACGTTCATAATTTTTTCTTAAAAAATATTTGGAAAGACGTCTCTCCCTTTAAATCTGTTTCTTTTTAACTGATTAATCTGAAATGTTCGATGTGAAACAGGACTTGCTGGTCCTTGGTTAATCTGATCTTGACATGTGAGACAGTGAGAGGCAGGACCGATTATTTTGTTGGCCGCCGGGGGCCTCGCCCAAGTTGATCAAAGCCAAATCTGGTCGCACTTTACACTCGATCTCCCCTCTACGGTATGTCTCCATATATTGATATTCACATGTACGCAATCATATAATTCACATCTATACCTATGTATCTCCATCTCTACTACTTAAAAATTTAAAAATGTTTCCATCATCCGTGATAACGAAAAAAGGGCGAAAAAACATAAAAAGAAAAAAAAAAGGAAAGTCAGATTCAATGACGCGGAGTCCCATATATTTCTATTTCTAAAGCCACAATTGAAATTTCCCAAGAAAATTCCACAAATTCGAAGAACCCTAATTTCGGGGAAGAACCCTAAGGCTGTGTTCGAGAGAGCCGGTTCGGAACGCTTGCCTCTTGCACGGAAAACGGAGTGATCCATTAGCACGTGATTAATTAAGTATTATCTTTTTTTTTCAAAAATGGAACAATATGATTTTTTTAAACAACTTTCGTATAGAAACTGTTTGCAAAAAAGCACCGAAATAGTAGTTTGAAAAGCGTGCGCGTGGAAATCGAGAAGGAGAGGTTGGGAACCTGGACAAACGAACTGAGCCTAAGAGTCGAAATCCAAATCAATTAAGGTAAGGGTTTGGGTTACTCGGCAAGAGTAGGCCTGACCGCCTTCACCGTCATTCCGCTCGCTCGTCACCGGAGAGAAAGGGGATCGGGAGAGAAGGATCTGGGAGCTAGGGTTTTGCCCCTCTCTCCCGGTTGGCGCTTCATCTGACGCGGGGACGATCGGAGCCGTCCATCAGATCGGACGGCTCAGGTTCGCCCCGCGTCGGGCCGCCGCCGCTGATTACTCAGCCCAATGGGCCGCGGAACTGCATCGGGCCGTCACCGCAAATATGGGCGACGCTCGGCTACTCGGCATGTGGGCCGTCGAACTGACTCGGCTCGCACGAAGACGGGTTGGCCCACGTTTGGGCTAGCTTCGGAAGACCTGGGCCAAAAGTTAAGAAAATAGTTTATAAGCCTTCTTAGGCAAATAAAGTTGATGAAAAATCATTTTCGCCTCTAAATGAAATTATTTCTAAACCTGACATCGGCTTCAATGGAAGGTGATTGTTTATAGGCTAAAACAATAAGGTCTTGAATTAGAACTTCAACATTGTGGTATTAGAGCTTAACTTTAGCCTACTCAATTCCTTATTCACATCATCCCTATGATTAGAAGCCATCAGTGCCATC
The DNA here is from genome assembly GCA_009805545.1 of Oryza longistaminata. Lineage (NCBI taxonomy): Eukaryota > Viridiplantae > Streptophyta > Magnoliopsida > Poales > Poaceae > Oryza > Oryza longistaminata. Next base: position 3,507,648 of record CM020180.1, on the reverse strand, counting down.
TTGGTTCGACATGAACAATTTTGAGTCAAATAAGTTTAATATAATTTGTTTAGCTTCTTATCTTTACTGCTTAGTAAAGATTAGCTCCTGTTCATGTTCAATTAAAATTAATATGATTAAATTAGGGTTCATGATGCACTGCTCTCGAAGCCCGACCGCTCTCAAAGCCCATCGCAGCTTGCGCGCCCGCTTCGTCGGACCGCCGACACTATGTCTTCGCATGGTGCCACCCTCGGGCGCGCTTACCAGCCGGTGAAGCCATAGCCGCGTGCGTGCTCCACCTCAACGGACCACCGTCACCACCGTCGCCACCATCCACTCTCTCGCGTTGCCGGAGTTTGGATCGGGGAGAGTAGGGGAGAAAAGGGATTAGGGTTAGGGTTTTCGCACCCCTCCCCACTCCGGCCGGCGATTTCATCGGCACAGGAGTGATCGGACAGCTCATATCGGCCCTGCGTTGGGCCACGATTAGTTCGCCCCGTGTCAGGCCGTCGCCGGTAGATGGGCGCGCACGCTCGCCGCGCGCCCGCACTAAATGGGTCGGTCCGATATTTTAGGCTTGTAGTTTTTCTCGTTGCAACGCACAGGCACTATTGCTAGTCTTAAGTAATTAAAAAATTTGTAACTTTCCGTTCATCACATTGTTTTTTGTCCGTGTTTTCGTCCGTCAACACGCTAATTTAGTTGAATCGGACTCGAGTTCACCGGAGAGAAAAAGCTAGGGTTTGTCGGAGAGATAACTCGAGTTCGAGCTTAATACGAGAGTGATTTCTACGGATTTCCTTCAATTTCTTGTGGGGAAAGATAGAGTAAAAGATATAGCACAAAATCCCTCAACTAATGTGAGATTATCTCCACATTTTTGGTTGAATCGGACGCGGGATTCGGTTGGCGTCGGGTGTAGGCAGGGCTTTGGCTGGTTGGAGCTTGAAGAAGCTACTGTAGTGACTGGGAAGTAAATTAGACTTATGCTGGGACATCATTTCCTAGGCTCGATTGCAGGAGGGCGCAAAATGGACTTCAACGGAGAAAGGAAACAGGCCAGAGACATATAACAGACTGAAGGGAGGGAATATGAACTTTTGTATATTCGGCCCAAACCTAAAATGGAGGATTTTGATTCCTTTTCCCAATTAAATATAATTGTTAAATGATGTTTGTATTACTAAAATTAGCAATTAAATAACAAACAGATAAATCACTTTCATAAAATATATCAACTAATAAAGCACATGCTCGTCGACATGCATGCACATGCTGTCCGGGAAAAATGGGAGGTAGAAACCGAAATTCGGTTGAGCATTTTTTCCAATTATACCGATCCACCAAATTTACTGACATGCATAGTATCGTGTGTTTAATTCTGGTGCGTTAGATCCATCCACTTAAATTTGGTACCTTAAAAAAAATCCTTTTAAAAAGAACCATCACCTTATAGTTAATCGTAAAATGCCTCTCGTTTTTGTCTTAACCAGCGACGCCTAAATATAGAGAAAACGTGGAGTCTACTACATGCATGCATTTTCTTAATAGACATGCATGTATTTTTCCTCTTCAAACAAAGTTTTCTCTCAACTTACTTATCCAATCTACAATCCGATTACACCATTGTGTTCGTTACAATTAAATCTTCATAACAAGATCTTACATGATTATATTATGATGAAAAAAAATTATATTTATAAATTAGTTTTATTACATATGTAAGTTACTTTTATTATATATATAAGTTACTTTTAGATTTAACTAAATTACTTCTTAGACATACTACCTCCGTTTTTTAATAGATGACGCCGTTGACTTTTTCAGACATGTTTGACCATTCGTCTTATTCAAAAATTTTATGAGTTTCTAAGAGAAGTGTTGACCACACACCACCATGATTTCTGTCCAGGAGAACAGAGATACACTGAATAGCCATGTTAGGGAGCTCATGCCATCATATTAATTGATGTGCCTTTTAATCATGTTCTTCATATATTTGCCTTTACAAGCAGTGCAGCAGGTGTTCACATTTCAGACTGAACTGCAGGGGTAATGGGTTCGCTAACACAGATCTTATCTCAAGGTGCAATGCCGCAACTTGCTGACTCCACAAACTTGTGGGTGAGTAGAAGGTGAACATACTATCTTTCCATGACCTGCAATCTACCGGTGCAACTCTTTGCTTCCCAAATTTGATTCCATAAGTTGCATAATTTTGCAGGTGCAGTGCAGAAATCAAATGCTTTTAATGTTGTATGTGCAGACGGTCTGAAGCTCCACCTTCCCCTCCCTTCTTGTAAACTTGCGCGTCTCCACCCACTCCCCCATCCCTCTTCTCTCCGGTGCGGCGGAGGTGGTGCAGGGGTCAATCCGGTGGCCTCGAGCCCTCGATGGAGGCATCGGAGCCGGAGGGGCGCGCTGGAGAGGGAGGGGCGGTGCCAAAGAAAAAGGCACCGGAGCCGGAGGGGCCACGCCGGAGGACCGCGGCACACAGAGGAAGATAGGCAGGCGAAGGGGAGAGGGCGAAGTGGGCGAGTGGACAAGATAAGAGACTCAGGAGCGAAAAAAAGAAGAGTAAATTACACTTTGGGCCATGTTTTATTGCCAAAGTTTCACTTTGGACTACCCTTTGTCTAATCTTTTTACTTTGGAATATGTAACTTTACCTTTGTTGCACAATGAACCACCCCAAACCACATCTTCAGTTCTTCAATGACTTTGAGCAAATTGTTAACAACATGCCAGCAAATTTTCATACCTAAATGCTTGCCATACCTTTATCAAAAGAGACACTAGACATCACTAGCTTAAAGAGTTAAGGGTGATCCATTGTGCAATAAAGGTAAAGTTACCTAGTCCAAAGTGAAAATATATGTATAGTGTGGTCCAAAGTGAAACTTTGGCAATAAAACATGGCCCAAAGTGTAATTTACTCTTCTTTTTTTCGCTCCTGAGTCTCTTATCTTGTCCACTCGCCCACTTCGCCCTCTCCCCTTCGCCTGCCTATCTTCCTCTGTGTGCCGCGGTCCTCCGGCGTGGCCCCTCCGGCTCCGGTGCCTTTTTCTTTGGCACCGCCCCTCCCTCTCCAGCGCGCCCCTCCGGCTCCGATGCCTCCATCGAGGGCTCGAGGCCACCGGATTGACCCCTGCACCACCTCCGCCGCACCGGAGAGAAGAGGGATGGGGGAGTGGGTGGAGACGCGCAAGTTTACAAGAAGGGAGGGGAAGGTGGAGCTTCAGACCGTCTGCACATACAACATTAAAAGCATTTGATTTCTGCACTGCACCTGCAAAATTATGCAACTTATGGAATCAAATTTGGGAAGCAAAGAGTTGCACCGGTAGATTGCAGGTCATGGAAAGATAGTATGTTCACCTTCTACTCACCCACAAGTTTGTGGAGTCAGCAAGTTGCGGCATTGCACCTTGAGATAAGATCTGTGTTAGCGAACCCATTACCCCTGCAGTTCAGTCTGAAATGTGAACACCTGCTGCACTGCTTGTAAAGGCAAATATATGAAGAACATGATTAAAAGGCACATCAATTAATATGATGGCATGAGCTCCCTAACATGGCTATTCAGTGTATCTCTGTTCTCCTGGACAGAAATCATGGTGGTGTGTGGTCAACACTTCTCTTAGAAACTTACCTAGAACTAATATTCCACTGAAGATGTAGATGGCACTGTATTGAACTTGAAAACCCTTAGGCGTGATTGAATTATATTGGGATCAAATTAAGGGGGTGATTCAGAGTGAATTTTTAGTGGTAGCAAATCAAGAGATGATTCATACAAAATGATGACACTGCAAAAAAAACAAACATCATGACACCTTGCTATGAGCCTGAAAACCAAAGGCAGCATGCAAAAAGTTAATCATTTTTTTCTGCAACAATCCTGTATTATGTCAAACTTCCCAAGCAACATCATCTTGATTTTAGCTGCTACAAGTAATATCAGGTAAGAATAAAAAGGAGAAATTAGAAAACATTAATTTTGGCTTAATAAAGCTATGTTCTGAAAATACATTCCGTACTTATAAATTCAGCACTAATTAATTTGGAATGGATATATACTTCAAGTGATAGTAAGTGTGTTCATTGTTTTCCCTCCATAGGACGAAAAAAAAAAAAATCCAAAATGGACTTTTCGAAGATTGTGGGGGCTATTAATGGCATCAATGAGATTTCCACTTTCTGTAAATTGGTCAAAGATATCATTACATCTCGCTGGAGTGGCATACGGGAGCAGGAGCTGCAAGACAAAGTAATGAAGTTGGAGAATGACTTGGAACGTCTCAGAGATATTCTTCCTGCAATGTACAACCTCATTGATCGAGCGGAATGGACGATCCACAAAGACCATGTGCCAGAGCTTCTTCTGAAACTCAAGGATGCAGTTTATGATGCTGAGGACCTTCTTGATGAGTTGAAATGGCATGAACTGAAGGTGGCCATGGAGGGCTCCGCAAACAAATCTCCTCTTATTGACTTCCTTGATAGTGTCATTCAAGGTAGTTTCAACAAAGTGAGTGGTACCTATGAAAAACTGAATAATGTTTCTAGTCTGCTGGAGAAGATGGGGTTACATGAAGTTACACAACACTTTGACAAATCCTTCAGGCCCGAGACTACCTCTTTCCCAACTGAAACAGAAATGTTTGGTCGTGACAATGAATTGGAGCAGGTGATGCAATCGCTTGGAGTACCTGCTAAAGGTAGCCGGGTCCTTCCCAAACGCAAGAGACCAGGCAGTGCAATTAATGTATTACCAAGCACATCAAAAACCAAACAACATAACGGTACACAAAAGAGTGATGAATCAGCAATAACATGTATTCCTGTTCTGCCTATATATGGAATTGGGGGTGTTGGAAAGACCACTTTGGCCCAACATATCTGCCACGATTCACGGGTCATGTCTCACTTTGACCCGATTATTTGGATTTGTGTTTCAGATGACTTTGATGTGAAGAGGTTAACTAAAGAAGCCATACAGTCCTGTTCTACAAAAGAAGCTGATAATTTGGATTATCTTCAGCGTGCTCTTTCAGAAGAAGTGATGAACAAAAGGTTATTGATCATACTTGATGACATGTGGGGTGATGTCTTGAGGGAGAGTGGACACTGTTGGAAGAGGTTTTGTGCACCTTTGGCGAATGCGCTACATGGAAGTATGATGTTAGTCACCACTAGATCTCCAGATGTTGCTCGTGAGGTGCAAACAATGGAGCCCATCCGATTAGAAGGATTGCAGGATGATGTCTTTTGGGATTTCTTCAAATTATGCGCATTTGGATCTAAGAATTCTGATAATTACCCAGAGTTAGAGCACATCGGTAAAGGCATAGTCCAAAAATTGAAGGGTACACCTTTGGCCGCCAAAACTCTAGGACGCCTATTAAGAATGAGCCTTGACACTGAATACTGGAATAGGATACTAAAAAGTGAACTATGGGAGCTGAAACAAAATAATACTGAAATTTTGCCAGCACTTAGATTGAGCTACCTGTATTTGCCACCCCACTTGAAGAGATGCTTCTCATTATGTGCTGTTTACCCAAAAGATCACAAATTCGAAGAGGATAATTTAGCTGAAATTTGGATTGCAGAAGGCTTTGTGCAACCTGAAGGTAACACTCCAATTCTAGATACTGGCAAACAGTACTTTGAAGACCTTGTAAACCGGTCTTTCTTTCAGAGTGTTGGTGGTAATAAATATGTAATCCATGATCTGTTGCATGACATGGCACAACTAGTTTCAAAGGATGACTGCTTCATTTTAAAAGACAAGGATGATTTTGAGAAGGTTCCTCCGAGTGTTCGTCATCTGTTCGTACTCCCTAGCATAGCCTTTGATTGTACTCAGTTGCTGAGCCTATGTAAGCACACAAAGTTGCGCACTCTACTGTGCTACAGGTCTTTACAGAAGCAAAGTCTAGCTTCTGTTATGGACCATTGGTGTAGTAAACTTCAGCATATGCGTGTAATTTTTTGTGCCTACACAAAGGAGCTACCGAAGAGTATTGGGAAATTGAAGCATCTACGGTACCTGGAAATCTCCGGAGCTTGTCCTTTCAAAAGCCTTCCCTCGGAGTTATGTCACCTACATACTTTGCAGATTTTTTCAGCTCGAAAATGCAAATTAGAAAGCTTGCCCGATGACTTCAGTAAGCTATGCAATTTACAGAAGTTCGAATCATGTGGATTTAAGTGTCAACCAAATGGAGAAAATAATTTTGATGCATCCACTGGGCAGGGAGTCGGACTTACATTGATGAAGAACGTGAACCAAATTTGTGGAGGAGTGAAGATAGCTAATCTTGGTGCAATAAGCAAGGATATTGCAGCAGAGAGTGCGATAAAGAACAAGAAAAATCTTGACAGACTGAACTTGAAATGGTCTTCTGTGACATCGCAAGACCATAATGACATTGAGGTTCTTCAAGTCCTAATTCCTCCTACCAGTCTCAAGTGTCTGACCCTCAATGGTTATCTAGGTGAATCTCTTCCAAATTGGTTTCATCCTCATAATCTGCCAAGCTTAAAATCCCTTGAGTTTCATTATTGTCATAGACTTGGTAGCTTACCATTTTCTGGTATATCACCACCGTGCATCAACCTAAATGAGGTACCCGAGGTTCCAATTGAGAACGGTATGGGTAGCATTGGCATATTCTCATCCCTGGTCAACCTAAAGATTGTGAAGTGCGATGACTTATCAAACCTCGACCAATTTATACAACCAGCTTATATACCGGCTATCAAGCGAATCACATTAAAAATAACATACACAAAGACAAAGGTATTGCCTCTACCAATTGGTAAATTTGATTGCCTCGAAGAATTGGACGTGACTGGTTACCAGATATTCAATGCTTCAGAAAGTCTGTCCATGTGCACTCTCAAGGAGCTCAAGCTATGGGATTCTGGGGACCTCCCATGCTTTTTTGAGTTCCCCTCCCTTACCTACATGTTCTTAGTCTACTTGCCTGTAACGTCCATTCCACTACGAGTGTGGTGCAGTAACCTTCCAGCTCTACTTCGATTAAAAATTTATCAATGTACGAACCTTGAATTTATTGGGGAATCAGTCTTCACTGGCAATCGTCCTCAAAGAGACAGTTGCAGCACTACAACATTCTCATCCCTTACTTCCCTAGAAATTTGTGGCTGCGAAAATCTGAGAAGCATTGATGGCCTTGTAACGCCCGAGTATCTTCCTGCTATTGAGAAAATTGTTGTTACCTTTTGTGGCAAGCTATCGTCCCTGCCAGGTGAAAGATTTGGGAATTTCTCAGCTCTAAAGCATCTGGATATTACTTCTTGTGGAAAACTCAAATGGAAGGGACTTGTTTTACCATCGACCCTCCAAAGCCTCTGCTTAAGTGATTGTGGGGATATCTCTCCCTGGGTTCCCAGTTGCCTGGAGAACCTTGCCTCCTTGGTGCAACTGGTGATTACCTCTTGCCAACATGTACAATACATTCCAGGTTCACTATGGAGCAGCAATCTCTCATCACTCCAGAATTTGCGTATTTCCAGTTGTGATGACCTTGTATCAATTGGTGGAGCAGATGCAATTGTGAAAATAAACAAGGTGAAGATAGAACACTGTCCAAAGTTGCAGGAAATAGAGCAACCAATGAGCAGAGGTGGCCTGTAGATTTCATGATATGTATGTGATATGAAAGTTAAATGGTTCAGTCTCTGAGTCTTTATGGTATGTATGTGATAAATCCGAAAATTTTCCTTCCAGCTCTTACCAAGATTTTTTTTCTACCTGACCTAGAAGAAACCATTGTGTCCTGAACTAGTTTGCATCCTATATGAGTATATATCATCATCAGCTACCTTCACAATCACAACTTTCTGTACATACTGTTTCCATTAATTAGTTGCTTCCAAACCTTAACCAGTTACAGTACATCCTTAAGCTGTAGTAATTACTTATACTTTAGACATAGTTTAAAATTTAATAAGCAAAAGAACTTGTATCCTGACAGATTAAAATTTAAACAGCAAATAAGACTTACTTACACTCTACCCAACTGCTGCCAGAATATATTGTGAAGTTTGAAACATTCTTTTTTTTTCTGTTGAGTGCACTGTACAGATTAAAGTTATCTTTTTAATAATAGAGGATGGAGCAACTGGCGGGATGGAGCTAATAGATGCATGACTGTTGGAGAGCTACCGGCACTTCTATAGCAGAATCTCGCCATCCATATTTTCTTATACTCTGTTGTCCTGTTTCCGCATAAGATGACTTCTTATCAAGAAATTTACTGGGCAGGCATAATGCGTCTGAAAGGTATTGCGCTTGATTATGCGACCAGTGTGTTGGAAATTCCTGTTTTTGTGCCAAATAAGTGGGGAGAGAGATACATACCATGAGAACCTCTCTGTTAAGATGTGTGCATGATTTGATTGTGCTCAAAAGGTTGTATAAATTACAATTTCATTTGTGATGTTTTTGGATGCTATCTTGTTAAGCTCATACTAGAACCTTGGAGTGACAATATATGCTCTATGTTTTCTTTTTGGTAGTAAAAACGTATGATCTGTGTCATTTTGCTGTGCTCCTTTGCCTTTTTTTTTCTACACGTTAGTTATTCACCTTTCAGTATATCAGTTTGACTAACAAGTGAATGGTCCCTAAATTCTATGGGATGTACTTGGGTAAGGTGTCCTTGGGTGCATTCTTAGCTTCATTTGGCTGCCAAAGGAACATATAGCAAACTTGTCAAAAACACATTTAAATTCTAGGAGCATATATACATACGTGCATGTGGATCCACTGGATTTGGTATAAACTCCACCTGGTGGATGTCAACACATGGAGACTGTTGTTTTCTTTATGGCTGACGTTTGATGATAAAAAAACTAATGAGAATGCTCACATTTATTTATGGATGATATGGAGCCACTTCAGAACGGACTAAGCTGGAATGTGTTGGCAGCTTATCACTAATAGTATCGACTTGTGCTCCTTCATGAACCTTAAATTAAGCATCTGCAGAATCCACCAAACGAACACCCGATAAGCACAACGGAAATGTGGAAAGGAACAAATAGCTTTCCAAGATAAGCATTAATTCGTACCAATTTTATTGCTTGTTCATGTTTTTTTCCCCTTAATCAGTTGTAACATATGCAATGGAAGATTTCAGGTGCATTGATAACAGAACATGATTGAGCATTTGATCTGCATGTCGCACAAAACATTTCCACCAGATTCCCATCGCATTTGACATTTAACATATGCGTACACAATCAAACTAAAATGATTCCACAATCACGCCCGTCTCTTCAAAAGCAGACTAGATGCGGATTTTCACTAAAGTTTTTTCGCAACTACTCCATCATGACACACCCTAGAACTACAAGGCTACGACGAGAGCTAATTAACCATAGGGCACGCACCTTATCGGCCATGTCGAACCCAACGTCAGCGGGGCCGCTGCCGACGACGGCGGCGGCGTGGAGCGGCTCGATCGAGCGAGCGCGTGGCGGCGTAAGGCAGAGGAGGAGGAGGAGGAGGAGGAGGAGAAGCCTCTCGGTCGGTCGCGAGAACAGCAGAAGCAGCAGCCTCCTCACCGTCTCGGAAACGCAGTCAGAGTTGGCACGGCGGCGGCGGCGGCGGCGGCGAAGTACAGCAGCGGGGAGAGACGGCGGCGGCCGGGGATGGGGATTTCGGGGATACACAGACACTCCACAAAGTGGGGTACCCTGAAATTATGTGAGAATTAAAATTGAAAATATACTGTTTATTTCTTCTTTTCTCAAAAATATTCGAGATGTAAACTTTTTAGCACAAATATACCGCTGTCGCTGGGAGGGAGTGCGAGAACGAGACGGTATCGCTGAACCATTGCACGAGAACGACGGAGGGTCTCGCACAATCAATTCGCGAGACCGCGATTTTTGATACGGTATCGCTGTCCTGATCAGCGACAATGCAAATGATTAATGGTCAATCACATCAATTAGCAATTAATTAATTGCTAATTAATAATTAATTAATTACTAATCATGTAATTAATCAATTTGATTTGGATATGCTGTTTCGGTCTTGCTGGTTGGTTGTGCGAGACCGCCCGGTCTCGCAACCTCACCGCGCGACACCAATTAGTCTCGCGCCAACGCAGCGCGACACCGTGCGGTCTCGCGTTTTTATTGTGCGAGACTGCCCGCGTCGTCACGCTTCCGTCACTTTCGCGCAATGGTTCAGCGACATTGATGGTATATTTGTGCCAAAAAATTTAAATCCGGTATATTTTTGAGAATAAAATAAATGAATAGTATATTTCCAAATTTAATTCTAGAAATTACGTTTCCTATACCGATCATGCAATGCTGGCCATTATTTGGTCTTTCCCTACAAGAGCGCGACATTGTGAGACTGGAGATTCTCCCCCTACTTGGTGTTTCTGCCACATCACTTGAGCACAGGACCACACAACCAATTATGTTGGCTTGGTGCCTTGTCAGAACAAGGGCCAGCTGGAATCCTAGTCACTAGTCATTAGAGAGGAGGAATGAATATTATCCTTTTTTGGATTTAAGGGACAAAAACTAAACTGAGACAAGTTTTTCTTTCAATTAATGGAAACAGGGGTTGAGCGAGAGAAAGATCTTCTCCAAAATTCAATCAAATTTGACCTAGAGGAAAACAAAAGACTACTTGAAAAAAAAAAAGAAAAAAAAAACTGTTCGCCCCAACAAAGCTTCCACTCCAACATGAGAAGTTTGCAGAAACAGTACAGTTTTACATGAAGAGTGTGAGATTACCTTGTAAGGTCAAGCAGCATGAATTAGATTGAACAGAAGATTTTCCTGAGCAGTCCACATCATTAAAAAAGCATGATACTTCCATTCAAAGATGCTTCCCACTATCATCTCATCTCAAGTGGCTCCAGCTTTAGTCATTTTCGAAGTACAGAAAGATGCAGGATGTAAACTCCAACGGTTACACACCACGGTTTAAGATAGCCTTCCAACCAGAGCACATTCTGTAGAGCTTGGTACAGGCTGCAGCAGCAGAAATAGAGGCTACTTGTAAGGAGACAGGATGACTGAATAGGTAAGCGAGACAACTAACTCATGTTAATAAACTACAGACTATTGTATAATAACACGAAACCAATGTTCTTTACATCGTTTTATATCATCCTCAGTGATTCACAGTTGAACTAACATTACATATCCTGCCTTTAGATACTTGTGGTTTTAATGGAAGTTGTAGAGAAGATTTGAAAAATCATGTAAGTTACCAGGCTAAAGACACCTTTTCTCCATGTGCTGGAATCTAGAATAAATGCATTGCTTGTGCTTCAGCTATGAAACCGCGTCGAAAACATGGAACTTAGCGCACAAAATCATGTGCGAAAATCTTATACATATTCTTCTCAACTTTTCTTGTCTATGTGTCCTGTGTTGATCCTCAAGCAATATATGTTGTATAGCTAAACTACTTGTATCTAACTAAGACCACATAACTCTTAGATTGCCATGGTCCGGTTTCACAAGCCAATTGGAAACTTCTGATAAGAAAGCCTTTGCAACAAGAAAAGAATGATTCTGTCAAAAGCTCAGAAGTAGATTTTGCACCTGTAGGTACAGATTCATCTACGGCTTTACAACAACCACATCATCCAAAGGTCCTCTAGTGCGAATCTCCCATGTGACACACGACAAATTGCTAAATACCTTGAAATGGTAGGATTTGACTAGCAAAAAAAAAAATGTGCACAAGTTGCTTACATTTCTAATACAACTAGAAATACCTATCTGATCATTGGAATAGAAATGTCTATTTGTCAGTAATATGTCTTTAAAGTATAATCCTCCCAGAACATTTTCTTTCTAAAAAGTTCATATGGAACTTTGTGATATCACATCGACATCAAGAAAATACATGACACTACATTTTTCATCTTTTCTAGTCTTTATTTTATTTTTCATTTTGTACAAGTTGTGCGCACTCATGATAACCTTTGAATCTATCTATCTGAATGGAATTTTCATGTTGATTGAAAAATAGCAGGAAGATACAAAGCACATCAGCCCAAAATGATGTGTGAAATCCTGAGCAAAAAACTGCAAAAGAAAAAAGAATAAGTTATTCTCCTATGTTTGAATGGACAAAATATGAAATTAAGTGAACCTAATCCGCAATGAGAGCATATGAAGTAGAAGTCCTACTGGACAGCAGTGATTTTTATTTAGCAGCTCGACATGGAATCTATGCCCAAAAGACTGATGGGCAGTTAGAAAAAGGAGTTGGGTAGGCATCCTTTTTAGGGAGGATGGTCAGATGCTGATTTCCTCAATATTCTGATGCCCCCATCCCACAACACAGACATAAATGCAAACGCCCTTTTTAGCTTTCTCCCCCTCCCTTAAGTATCACAGCTATAGTTCTGAATAAGTACAGCATTCTGTGATGATGATGTCATTAGAATTAAAGAATCATACAAGTTGAATTAGAATGGTTGGTGTCATGTGTTCCGTGTGCACTTTCTACAAAAAAAGTAGAGAACCCCTGTGAACAGACGGCTGACAACAAAACCATGGCTGAGAGTAAAAGCGTGATGATTGGATAAGATATGATAAAATCACTGAGAGGAGGACCCCAGACCACTAATTCTCCTCATTACAGAATGTGCTCCTACTTCTCAGGACAGAATTGTGGCAAGCAGTGTTCCGAACAATAGCATTCACCAATGGCGGTAAGCATCAGTAAAAGCGAGGTCGGAGGACGACAACATCAACTCGACAACATCAACTGGAACAATACTAGGCGGACATTAACGCGGATTTTAAGAAAAAGAGATCCGGAAGGAATTTTCTAATCCACGAAATGGATCCCTTTGGGGCAAGCAGATAACCACCAGATGCATTTTTTAGCAGGAGGATGCCATTGCTGTGACTTGTGGGAGATCAACCAGAATTCTGCGGTGATCTAGTTCCGATCGTTGATGAGGGTTACCCATAGTCCTTTGAGGATCCAATTAAACCGGTACCAATACCATCCGCGACAGACATATAGAAGAAGTGAAGAACGTCCCCTATTATGAAGAACGTCCCCTATTATTTTGCAAAATTAACCTGGCTGCTCCACAACTCTGCCCACTAAATTGCGTCGTAAGTAATTACCAGAGAGAGAGAAAAAAAGGTTATTCGCATTTAATCAATCCACAAACCTGCCCCAAATTTCCATATAATGACTATTGAGACCAAAATATATTTAAAGAATCATTTAGAACAATCCGAGGAACACACGCTCACCTTCTCGCGCGCTTTTCGGTGCCCGCATCGTCGCGCCGCCGCCGCCCACCGCCGATGCGCTACCTCCTCATCCTCATCCTGCCCCTCCTCCGAGCAGACGGATGTACCGGCGAACAGTACACCACCACCGGGGGCCATGTGGCCCGGCCCTGCGGCAGCGGCTAGCGGGGCGGGGGGCAGCCGTACGGCACCACCGCGCATCGCAACGCGCACCGACGAGGCGACGAGCGGAGGAGACGGTGGAGCGGGCGGACAGACGGGAGGGCGTGCGTAGGCGGAGCCGGAGAGTCGGGAATTCCGCCGGCCCCCCGATCCTCTCTCTTCGCGTTGGGCCGACCAATCCGTCCCTTGCAACTCATCTCTCGTTCGGCACAAACTTTGAATTTTGTCTTTTCGTCGATTCTATGAACAAAGTCCACTTGATATCCCTCATCTTTATGAGTTTAAGTGACAACTCTAAACCGCGATATTAGCAATCTCCACCCTCTATATTGATAAAACTGACTAAGTTCTCCTGTAACAGTATGAATTAGTGGACGGCACGGCTATTCTGGCTATCTCTATATTGATAAAAAACTATCTAAGTTCATCCGTAACCGTGTGGATAAGTGGATGGTTGTTCTGGCTGACTATAGTATATCCTTAGTAAGTAAAAAAATAAAAAAAAAAACATATGGAGCCCATACATAAATGGACTTCTGCCTTTCTCCACATATTCCCTCTCTTTCCCGCCTCTCCACCTCTCCCTACCTATCCACTTCTCTTCCCATCTCTCCACATCTCCCCTCTCTTCCCGGGAAATTTAACCATTTGCCACTTTAGGTTTGCCAATTATCCAAATGCCCTTCTTAGGTTTGTCCTTTTTCTTTAGCCCTTCTAGGGTGGTGGCATCTTAAACTATTTGCCACTTTGCCCATAGGCATGCCAACATCGCAACACAATGTAAAATCGACGTGGGACCCACTTATCAGCCGCACCACTCTCCCCACCCCTCTCGCTCTCCGGCCACTACCCCATCAGCTGCCGCGCTGGCTGCCTCCCTCTCGGCGACGGCTGTGCGCCTGGCTTGTAAGTTGCGTAGGAGGGAGGGGGAGCCGAGCGCCACCGGAGTTCGACCTCGCTTCGCCGCGCTCAATTGTCTGCCACGCCGCAAGATTCACGCAAGAGCTAGCGGCGCGTTGGATCGCGCGGAATTAGATGCGCGGGGATGAGAGTGTCGTCGGCCGAAAGGGTCCGCGGGCATCGGTCGGCCCCCGCCACGAATTCCCGGAGCCGTCCGCGTCGAATCAGTGGAATGGCGCCCGGAGGAGGGGGACGCCGCCGCTGTGAAAAAGGCCGTCGGCTTCTGTCCGGCTATCGAGAAGGGCGAGTCGCTGCCTCGGCGCTTGTCCTGCCCAGCGTTACACTTCCATGCGATCCCGAGGCGCCCGCACAGCGAGTCGGACGCGCACTCGGCTCCCGCTCGAATCCCACCGTACTGCGACGCTCCGGGTCGATCAGCAAGCCCGCCACATGACCCAATGTCGAGTGCGCCCTGAGGACAACGACCACCGTCGGTGCAAAACAACATGAGCACGACCTCGCACGTCCAGTCCAGCACTACATCCTCGACTACCGGTGGCGCTCGGCTCCCCCTTCATCCGCTGCACGAGCCGGCACACTGTCGCCGCCGCCGACATGGTTCGCTCCAGGAAAGAGAGGAGCAGCGCTCGGCTCCCCCTCCTCCGCAGCCGCGAGCCGGCGCGCCGCCGCTACCGCCGGGAAAGAGAGGAGTAGCGACGGTAGCCGACGGGGTATGCCAGAGAACGAGAGAGGGGAAGGTGATAGCTTGCGGTTGACAAGTGGGTCTCACGTCGATTTTTACATGTGTTGCCATGTTGGTATGCCACATGGGCAAAAGTGGTAAATAGTTAAGATTCCACCCCTTAGAGAGAAAAAAAATTAAGGACAAATATAAAAAGGCATTTGGATAATCGGTAACTAAAAGTGGCAAATATAGTAAATCCTCCCTCTCTCCCCGAGCTCACCGGCCGGAAGAGGGATGGCGGACGAGGAGAAGAGGAGAGAGGCGAGGGAGTTAGTGAGCTCGAGCTATGCGATCCGATCTGGCTTCCGGGTGCTCTCCGCCCTCTGCCGTCAGCCCTCGACGCACGCGTCGAGCCCCCACCACATCACGCTACCA
>CM020180.1:3455628-3492163 GCA_009805545.1 Oryza longistaminata | reverse complement strand
TATCATTGAAAACTATAGGACAATGTGATCAAAGGGGCTTAGCCTTGCACAGGTTGGGTCTTCTCCTTCGAAAAGCGGCGTCCCGGAGCTTCCTCGAACTCGCGGCTCTAAACGCGGAAACAAAACTAAATAAGAAAAGGCAAAATAAAACTAGCTCAAATCCAGAGGAAACAATGCGTGCCATGTGTAGATCTTCAATTTAGAAAAATTTAGGAACTTGAACGGGGGTCATCGGAGCTTACGGTTGATTTACGTATGAATTGTCAAAGAATAAAGGATTTTCCTGAATATGCGAATGACTTAAAAAAAGAAAAGAGGGGCCCACCTGTCAGTGGCTGCTAGAGAGAAGAAGGCCACGGGCCCTGCTCGTCAGTGGCGGAAGAATAAAGGAGGTGGGCCGCTGGCAGAGGCTTGAGGAGCGCCCTGCTTCTTCCTCCCTCGCTCTTTTGCTCGGCTCGGCCTGGGCACGCGATGCGTCTCGGCGATGGGGCGGGCGGAGGCGACCGGGGCTGAGGAGAGGGGCGGAGAACCCGGCGAGGCTCCGCCGGCGACGCGGCGCCGGGAGAATAGCGCGCGGCTCTGGCTGGCAGCAACAGAAGAGCAAAACGGAGAGAAAAAGAGAGAGGAGAGAGAGAGGGGAGAGATGTGATGAGTTGGCAGAAGGAGCTCGGGCGCCTGTTTATGGCTGGGCGTCTTGGCTGGACGCGATTGTGAGCTGGCGGCTAGACGCCGGGTTTCTGGGTAGCCGGCTATCTGCCTAAGGGCGGGATCCTGGGAAACGAGGGATGTCGACGCGGACGGTGCTGCGTGGCGCGCGTCAAGCGAGGTCCACGGCGACAGAACGAGGCGATGCGGACTGCATTACGCGATGGCGACGGCGAAAACGACGGCGAGGCGACACAAGTGACGCGCGGAGGAGCGGGAATGGCGACGGACATCGATGACGCGCGGCGACGGCGGCTACGACGGGGATTTGGCGTGGTAGGGCAGAGAGGGTGACGCGAGCGACGGTGCGACTCGCGCGAGAGAGAGGAGAGACGCGGCTCGCGGCTCCGGGAGGAGCACAGCGACAAGACCGACGAGGCGAACGGCGAAGGACGCGCGTCCGCGAGAGCTCGGATGGTTACGGCGCGGCGTCATTCCGGTGTGCGACCGGACATGGCGATGAACGGGGAGAGGAGGGGTGGCTGGCGCCGTTATCCGTTGCTCGACGCGACGGGGCGACAGGGACGCGCGATTGGATGGACGGCGAAGGACGGGTGACGCGAGGCGACGTGGCTCCAGTGTCGCCCGGAGCGCGGCGGTATTTCGTGAAGTTTGGCGCAGATGCGGGCTGGCGCGGCGTGCGGGGCCGGCGCTACGCTGCCCTGCACGTGTGGGGCGCACGGGAGGTGGTTGGTGAAACGCGGCACGGGAACGAGCGGGAACAGTGCAGCGCACTCGGGTCGGCAATTTCGTCGAACCACTTGGCCGTGCACAGGGGCAGCTGGCTGAGGAAGGAGAAGGTGAATAAGCAGTGGGCTGGCTGGGCCGGGCCTTGCTTAGGGGAAAGAGAGAAGAAAAGAGGATGGAGGGAGCTGGCCTGGGAGAAGAAAGAGAAGGAGGAGGCCCAATTCGAACAGGACCAATTCACATTTTCTCAAAGGATTTAGGATTGAATTTTGAGGAGCAATTTTGAAGGATTTGAATTTGAATTTGACTAGAGTTTCACAGAATTTGCAAAGGCAATTCTAATAGAGATTTGAGCATCCACATGGCCACAAAAACAATAAAACCCAGATTAACTCCAAATTTTAAAGACAAATTTTTTTTAAATAAAAGCAAATAAAATACGGGTGCCTAACAGATGACTACATTGTATACCTCGTGGAGACACCCCAAGAACCATAGAAGAGCATTATTCATCTCCTGACGCTGACTACTGGAAGGAAGCAGTACGCAGTGAAATGGACTCGATTATGTCTAATGGTACTTGGGAAGTCGTTGAGCGTCCATATGGGTGCAAGCCCGTAGAGCAAATGGGTTTTCAAGAAAAAGCTTAGGCCTGATGGTACAATTGAAAAGTACAAGGCAAGGCTTGTGGCAAGGGTTATACCCAAAAGGAGGCGAGATTCTTCGACACATACTCACCAGTTGCTCGCTTGACCACGATTCGAGTACTACTTACTTTGGCAGCCTCTCATGGTCTTCTCGTCCATCAGACGGATGTTAAGACAGCTTTCCTAAACGGAGAGCTGGAGGAGGAGATCTATATGGATCAACCAGATGGGTATGTACTAGAAGGTCAGGAGGGAATGGTGTGTAAACTGTTGAAATCCTTGTATGGCCTCAAGCAAGCACCTAAGCAATGGCATGAGAAGTTTGACAATACACTTACATCTGCTGGCTTTGTTGTGAACGAAGCTGACAAATGTGTATACTATCGCTATGGTGGGGGAGAAGGGGTGATCTTGTGCTTATATGTCGATGACATATTGATCTTTGGGACTAGCCTTAATGTGATTGAGGAGGTCAAGGACTATCTGTCCAAGAGTTTTGAAATGAAGGATTTGGGAGAGGCTGATGTTATTCTTAACATTAAACTACTGAGAGGAGATGAGGGTGCGATTACACTTGTGTAATCTCACTATGTGGACAAGGTCTTGAGTCGCTTTGGTTATAGTGACTGCAAGGCAGCTCCTACTCCTTATGATCCTTGTGTGCTATTAAGGAAAAACCGAAGAATAGCAAGGGATCAACTGAGATACTCTCAAATCATTGGTTCATTGATGTACTTGGCTAGCGCAACGAGGCCTGACATCTCATTTGCTGTAAGCAAGCTGAGCCGGTTTGTCTCAAATCCGGGAGATGATCATTGGCAGGCTCTGGAAAGAGTAATGCGCTATCTAAAGGGCACTATGAGCTATGGAATTCACTGTACCGGGTATCCAAAAGTACTAGAAGGGTATAGTGACTCAAACTGGATATCTGATGCTGATGAGATAAAAGCCACAAGTGGATATGTGTTCACACTTGGAGGTGGCGCTGTTTCCTGGAAGTCTTGCAAGCAGACCATCTTAACGAGGTCAATAATGGAAGCAGAACTTACAGCACTAGATACTGTGACAGTTGAGGCCGAATGGCTTCGTGAGCTCCTGATGGACTTGCCGGTGGTTGAAAAACCAGTACCAGCAATCCTGATGAACTGTGATAATCAAACAGTGATTATTAAAGTGAACAGTTCGAAGGACAACATGAAGTCATCCAGGCATGTTAAAAGAAGACTGAAGTCTGTCAGAAAGCAGAAAAACTCCGGAGTGATAGCATTGGACTATGTCCAAACGGCTAGAAATCTGGCAGATCAGTTTACCAAGGGGCTACCACGTAATGTGATAGACAGTGCATCGAGGGAAATGGGCTTGATACCCACCTAAGGTTGCACAATAGTGGAAACCTGTCCATTATGATCGGAGATCCCGTGAATTTGGATGGCGAAACAAACTGTTGTGTGACTGAGAGAAGAGACTCTTGAAAAGGACTCATTTTCATGATGTACTTCTCTTGTTTCCTGCATGGTAGGATGGCTCATGCCTTAATGTGATCCGAGTGGCTTTTCCAAGCAGAGATGTTGACCTGCTGAACATCTCAGAAGGAACACACCTATATAAGTTCGACTGCTAGTCACAGTCTATGAGGTTTGGGCGATCTCTAGATATTCATGAAAGGCCTGGAGTTTGACTTATATGCTTCAAACAGAGGGGATGCGAAAGGCAGCCTAGTACCAGTCAAGGTTCTGAGTGAAACCTAATCACACAAAACTGACAATTCAAGGCATAGTCCATTGTTCAGTTGTGGTCTGATGTAGCTCATTTCCTAGGTGGAAGTTCAACTTAACAGTCTCCACCAAAACCCTGGTATATCAAACAGGCACAACATTGAGAACATTTCTTATGAGCCTTGAAATTTGGTGGGGATTGTTAGAATAATTGGGCTAGGCCCAACTTATCCTATTAAATCTCAAAGGCCCATAATAAGTGTTAAGGATAATAATACCACCTCAGGATTTAAGCGAGGAATATCTCAACCTAAATAGGGAGTTATCGGAGGCTCTCTGTTGACTGGTTGAGGTGAGGGTCGGAATGCCACACGCGCGCGCGCCGGGCGTGGGCGAGGCGAGGCGTGGCATGGCTGGCTGGCGTGCGTGCGTCACGTCACGTCGCTATCCTTTTGCAGCCACTAACCCACGTTCCCACAACTCTCTCCGCAACAGCGCGTCCACGTTCCCACGACTACCTCTCTCTCCTGATAGATAAGGAGGCCGCGAGTCCGATCTGTTTTTTCATCGCTTCTTTCCCGGTGTTAGTTCCTCCTCCTCCGCGCCTGTGCGCCCACGTTCCCACGACTGCCTCCGCAACAGCGCGTCCACGATCCCACGTTCCCACGACTGCCTCTCTCCTGATAGATAAGGAGGCCGCGAGCGTCCGATCTGTTTCATCGCTTCTTTCCCGGTGTTAGTTCCTCCTCCTCCGCGCCTGTGCTGCTCTCGCCTCCTCGCTTCTGATCGCTTGCGCGCACGAGAGATTGGAAGGAGCAAGGCCTCCAAAACCACACCTTCACCTGATATCTGCACCGGGTAGGAGCCGGAGCTGCCGCCGGCGCTGCTGCTGCTAGAGGAGGAGATGGCGCGCCTGGAGCCGGAGGTGGTGCGCCAAGAGCTGGAGCCGGTGCCGCGAACAACAACACCAACGGAGGCAATTCTGCCTCACAATCCAACGGAGGGCCATTCTCGGGGTATATCCTTCTCTTGTTCCTGTTCCTGCTGTTAGCGCATTACTTTGTTCCTGTTCCTGATATTCATGATGCCTTTAGCATGCTACTGCGTTACTGCTATGCTCTTGTTCCTGATATTCATGATGCGCATGATGTCTTTAGTATGCTACTGGTTATGTTACATGTTATCACTAGATCACTCTACACTGCTTATGCCATGATTATCGTCTTAACATTTTGGACTAAAATATGTCGATTTATGACCATATTTCCAACAATCGATCAGCTCGATGGTATATTTTTGGAAGCTGTGTGCATGGCTCACTGCAAATAGCGTGTAATTGATGTGGTGAAAGCAAAATGCATTATTGATTGCAGTCCTAAGCTAGGCTGAAGGGCTCGACTTGGCATACAGACCGACGACGCCATCGCTTCACTATCCTTGTACTTTTTGATACTACTTATTTGTAACAAAATTAATTTATATGTTAGATATTCGGTTTTCTACATCGAAGTGCACATAATAAAAAACACTACCACAGATATGCAAGAGATACATTACGTACGTAAAAGTAGTATAAGCACTAGGTGCATTATTTATTGGTTCAAAGCAAATGGAAAATTACATATATATACACAAACTAATAACACAATCACACGGTCACTTGTAGACATGACCATATTGGAAATCGTTCTTGTTTTGTATATAGCATATATATATATATTGTACGTAGGGTCTTTCTTTTTAGAACGTACGGTATATAGCATGGACTAGTAATTTTACATAACAACAATTATAGGTATAGCAATACGTACGTAAGTATATACACACAGATGACGTCATTATTATCCCGACTTCCGAGGCAAAGAGCGAAGCACCGTGTACGTCGACGTCAAAGCAAACAGCAGCTTAATTAATTTCGTCTCACATGATGGCGCACACGTCGGAGTTCTCCTCGCAGGCGAACTTGTATCCCCCGCACGGCGGCGGCGGGTAGTAGTAGAAGCTAGGCTGCGGCGGCCAGATCGCCGGCGGCGGCTTGCAGCTGGCGCCACAGGCGCCGCCGTCGCTGATCGAACACGCGCCGCCGCACGGCGGGACTGCAGGTTCGTTGCAGCCGCCTCCGTGGCCGAAGCTAGGCTGCGGCGGCCAGATCGCCGGCGGCGGCTTGCAGCTGGCGCCACAGGCGCCGCCGTCGCTGATCGAACACCCGCCGCCGCACGGCGAGACTGCAGGTTTATTGCAGCCGCCGCCATGGCCGCCGCAGTGGTGGGTGCACTCGCACGGCTTCGGCTTCGGCTTCGGCTTCGGCGGCGCGGGGCAGCAGTGGTAGCACTGATGGGTACTGGGCGGGCAGCACGCCGGCGGCGGCGGCGGCGCTGGGTACGGCACCGGGAACGGCACCAGCTTGCACACGGGTGATTTCTCGTCCTTCTTCTTCTCCGGCGGCGGCCAGGCGTCGACGGTCTTGATGTCCTTGACGACCTTGGCGCCGGCCTTGCAGTAGATCTTGTTGCGGAGGCAGCCGGCGTCGAACTTGCCGCGCACGATCACCTTGTCGTCCTTCTCCTCGAACTCCGTCTTCTCAATGCAGTACTCCGCTGCATCGATCGCACACATTTTTAAAAATAAATACTCCCTTGGTATTTTAACGTATAACACCGTTCACTTTTATAGTCAATGTTTGACCATTCATCTTATTCATTTTTTTTTCAAATGTAAAAATACTTATATCGTGCTTAAATAACATTTGATGATAAATCAAGTCACAATAAAATAAAATAAATGATAATTGCATAATTTTTTTAATAAGACAAATGGTTAAATATTGGTCAAAAAGTTAACAGCGTCATACATTAAAATATGTAGGAAGTATAATGATGAAAGGTCATTTTATCATTCTTTAGAATCTATACTAGAAGCAGGGGTGGAAGTAGAATAAAATGAAGGGGGTTATACTCGCTTGCTTTACTCAGGTTTGGATCGAATTTAGCTTGATAGGGGTGTATTGGTTTGGGTTGATGGGATATATATATGATGAAAATAGATAAGTTATAGCTACAAAAATTTCTAATCCGGTTCCTGGGCACCCCTAAATATATGTAGCTATGTCCCTTGCTTTCAGATATTTTATTTTCTAGTGTAAAATTGGTACCTCTAGATAATGTATAAAAAATAGTGTAAAATTTAGGTACATCGAGATACTGTCTCGAGAACGGTAAAATTCAACATTGATCGACTCCCCTCAAAATTATTGATCAGTTCGTAATACAATTTCATGCACGATAAGAAACAATCAAATGAATTAAACCACTCGTCCACGCCACAAAATCAACCTGGCTGGTATATGTGCTATTATAGTTTGGAACCTGAAAAAATTCTCAATATTGGTTTCGACTTATATTAAGGTCGGTTTCACTTTCATGCAGAAATTAGTTAGTTTATATATACCTTTGAGGCAGTCCAGGACCTTGGTGATCTTCGCCCTGCAGCGGCAGCATTTCAGGTCTACCGTGATGACCAGTATAGACGCCCCCATCTGCAGATTACACATGTGTACAACATGCAGAATTAAGATCTTTAGATAATAGACAACATATATGCTAGTAATATATGCAGGTTTTACTCCAGCCGAGTTATTAAGCACGTCTAGAACACGCGAGTTTTGCAGGATTAATTAACTTTACAACAAGAAGATCATTTTTTTTTCAGAAAATTCAAGAAACAAATCACTTCTAGATCGATGGAAACAGGGGCGGAGGTAAAGTATGGGAGAGGGTGCCCAGAAACCCGGTTAAAAAAAATTTTTAGCTATACCTCACCGATTTTCACCATGTGTGCACCCCTAAATACAAATTTAGACACCCGTATCAGTTTAAACTTGATCTAAAGTAGAGTAAATTAAGCCAGAGGTACGCTGATCATGCATGCATGAAATTAATCTTAGTTATTTTTCGTCTAATATATCGATGCGCAAGCCTCGTGTTCGAAAACAAAAATCTAATTAATTAAGTTATTGGATTGAAAACTAGTGCATGCCTATACAATTCTAGGAAAACTTGATCAGTGTCGACATTGATCAGGTCAGCACAAGGATTAATTACTATATATACCATGTACTATGGCAACTATAGTAGTATTACTACAAGTTAATAAAAAGCCTGGGACTATGTTAATAATCTCACCTTAATTTGAATGCTGAAACGGAAGATGAGTATGGGGAGATCGAAATGGAGGAGATGAAGCAGAAGAGAGGTGAACACTTGGGGTACTTATATTATGTTTGGATACATTGAATCCTTCCGAATTAATGGTGATGCAGAGAGTTTTGTCCGTCAGCAGCTCTAGGGTTCATGACTTCCTGTTTCAACGATGGGTATTGTAAGGTACACGTAAGAGACAGAAAACGATTGTTTATTGTGTAGAGGATAGCTTGGTCTTCCTCGTATCTTCTTGTCCCTTGGCTTCCTCGTATCTTCTTGTTCTCTATAATAAGTTTCTTTGATGTTATACTCTGTTTTACTTTTGTCATTTCATATATTACTATCTCCGTCCTAAAAAGATCATATTTTTACACTGTTTATGTTGAACGTTTTACCGTCCGTCTTATTTAAAAAAATTATAATAATTATTTTGTTGTTATTAGATGATAAAACATGGATAATACTTTATGTGTGACTATTTTTTAAAAAAAATCATATTTTTTTTAAATAAGACGGATAGTTAAACGTTAGACATGGAAACATACAACTGTAGTTAAAGTGGGACAAAGGTAATATGATTTTCTTTCATGAACATTGTTGTATGGACATGCTGCAACTTAATTAAGATTTAATTCCTCAGGAAAAAGAAAGTGTCGTTTTGGATATATTTAAGTTAAACTTTATGAAATTTTAGCATGCGATTTTCAGATAATTATTCAGCTCGAAACGTGCATCTCAAACAGTTTTACTAGAAATTTGTCAAAAATTCATTCGAATTTAGCAAAAAGGAAAAAAAATCAATGTCTTCTAGGGCTCGAAATCCGCTAGCCAATCGAGATGGTAAACCATGAAGGTTGGTGATGTAAAAACAATTCTATTATAAATAAAAAGTAATTTCACTTTGGGCCATATTAATTTTATTACTAAAGTTTTACTTTGGACCACCATATATCATCGGACTTTACATCTGAAGATGAGGTAACGTATATACAACTATACAAAATAACTAACTCATATAAAACTATACAAATTTATATGTTATAGATGAACATATATAGGTTTCAAAGCTTCGGACAAAATCTTCAAAATTTTAGAAATTTCAGGTCCATCAGACCCTTGATATGAAATTATTTTGCCCTATTTTTTTATTTTTGCAAGTTTTTGTGATATTGGCCAAATTTTGTTAAAAATTCAAATAATTTTGGACCAAAATAACCAAAAAAATTCCAAAATTTCAGTCGTATCGGTACCCCAAAAGAATTATCAAAACTGAAAAATTGAACCCTAGATGAATAGCATGGGCTATAAACAAAAGCGCGCCAACTGGTGCACCTATTGCTTAGTGAGGGGGTGTTTAAGATCCAGGTAAAGTTTTGGCGTGTCGCATCGGATATTATATAGGATGTCGCATGTGGTGTTTGGGCACTAATAAAAAAACTAATTACAGAATCCGTCAGTAAACTGCGAGACGAATTGATTAAGCCTAATTAATCCGACATTAGCAAACGTTTACTGTAGCACCATATTGTCAAATCATGGAGCAATTAGGCTTAAAAGATTCGTCTTGCAAATTAGTCGTAATCTGTGTAATTAATTATTTTTTAACCTATATTTAATACTTCATGCAGGTGTTAAACGTTCGATGTGACGGGGTGAAAAATTTTGGGTGGATCTAAATATGGCCTGAATCAATATTGTTAGCACACGTTCCTATAATTTTTATTAATGTCAAGCTGTGGCAAAGCATTGGAGGTTGAGCTCTTGACCACGCCATGTTTTTGGGTTACAACGCTTTGTATATTGTCGTGTGCGAGGTGTGTATGGGCCTCTCGATTCATGCGTTACATGTTCTAAAAAAAGAGACTCGTGCGTTAGAACAGTGTAAGAGCAAGTATAATAGTAGGCTATAAGCCGGCTAAATGCTGAGTTGGAGGAAAGAAGAGATGAGAGAGAGGAGAGGCGGGCTGTAAACTTACAGCCGGCTTGGACACAAGAACCAAGAAACTCTGTGAGAGAGACAAGTGGGCCGTATATTAATTGTGAAGAGCTAACTATTATATGGGTAGGCTGAGAGAAGGCTATAAAGAACCTTATAGCCAGCAGGTCGACTGTATTATTAGCCTTGCTCTAAGTGGAAAATAACGTGACAACTTGTTCAAAATTACTGACTTGTACGAAATAACGTGACAATGTGTAACAAAAATAACTTGTACAAAACTGACATATTTATGAATGTCAATCTGATACATTTATAAATCGAACGTGACAACTTATACACAAGAAGGCAGGACATTAGGTGTGAGATCCGACATGTGTGAAACCTTAGGTGTGAAACCCGATGGATCAGCCATATGACTTGAACTCGTTCGATGGGTACAACCTTAGGTGTGATACCATACCCGACGTGTCAACCGTATGACTTGAACTCATTCGATCGATGTGTACAACCTTAGGTGTGATACCCGCCGTGTTAACCATATCACTTGAATTCGTTTGATGGGTACAACTTTTGGTTCACATTGAATATATTATTTGATTTAAAATGTAAAGGTAGATGTTTTTTTTTCTATCCTACTTGTCATTTGCTGCCACAACCATATACGAAGTATACGCAGGCACATGCTCGTTGCTTCACCAAGCTCTCTCTCCGTTCGTATATATCTTGAAGAAATGTGCAAAATTTGCAACATTGCTCACTACAGTAGCTAAAATTTTCTTATGGTAGTGTTTTGGGTGCACTGGATCCATAACTCCGATCGATCGAGCTGGTTTTTGTTAAGACATCAAAATACTTTTTTTTAAAAAAAATACTCAGAGGCACTAACCCGTTGCATGTGAGTAAAATGTTCTTTGTCCGAGGTTGTTCACAGATGCTGTGTTAATTAACCTTATCGCAAGTGCAACGTCACCCACTTGAACACGTACGGTATTGGTATATAGTCGCATCCCTGTCACCATTGCATATTTATTAGAGAAAAAGACTGAATAGCTGATCACCAACTATAATGGTTAATGTGGCGTAGCTAGCTATAGGTGGCACTGTGGATCTCATGAACCACCTAAAAATTTAATCAAGATTAAAACTATAGTATATATATGCTAGTTAATACTATAATAAAAATTATATAATGTACCATCTTTCTAATTGACCTATTACATATAGATGGACCACCTTTACTATAAATCCTAGCTACGCAACTGATTAATGCATGCAAGCATCACAGATCATACAGGACTCCTAATCAGCTACTAATAATGATTAGTGCTAGCATGATTGGCGGCAGGCATGCATGCCCTTCCTTTTTTTCACAGTTTATAAATTCCCTAAAAAAGGTGACAACATGCGCTGTGTGTTGGTTGATATGTTCCCCAGCCAAGAAATCAGACAAGAGGCAAGGACGAGATAGCCTCATACTAGCTACCGACCTAACTAATTCATCCATCCTTCATTAACAGAATGTTTCTAATTGGCTGTAGAATGAGTCATGGAAGTCATTATTTAATCTAGCTAGCTAGGCTCAACAAAAAGGTAGGTGGTTTTGATCACTAACAATTGGCTAGCCTGGTATGTAATCCATTTCTTGTTTCAGGGATCGATGGACTTTCTAAATCCGCCCCTGCTTTATTCATGTCAATAGTGCATGTGAGGTTAACAGCAACACTATGCCAGCCTTCCCCTATAGTTAAATGAAATGGCTATATATATGTTGAGTGGAAATTGAGTGGAGTTTGGAGCGTGTACGTGTTGGCTCTGTATAGCCAAACCTCTTCAGTTTGGAAATAAGAGTTGGGGGGAAATTAATTAAGCACGTTTGAGTGGGTTCAGTTCAAAATTGCTCCAAATATATATTAATGGGATGAGTAGTGGAGTAGGGAAAACACTAGAGTCAGGATTATTGAATTCTCGGTTGCAGCACAAGCAACATCGCAACTGACCAATCGAGCGGGTTCACTGGAGACCCCTATCAGTAGATATGACATAGCTGAACATAATGAGTGTAATTGTATTAGAACATAATTCATATTGACATATATTCATTAAAAGTGAATGCAAAATAATTTCCAAAGACCCCCATCCTAAACTACACAGGCTGGTGATTTTTTTGGGTCAAAACCCTTTCTATAGAACTAGGAAGGTGGCCCACGCGATGCGTGGGCATCCGTACTATCATGACATAGTATTGCAGTACCATTCATTGACTTAGAAGATATATCAAGGTTGGGCATATCTAAAAACCATTTATTGATTTAGAAGGTAGATCAAGGTCATATGACTTTTGAATTGACTTTTGGACCGAGTGAGTAAATATCATGCATCTATACCATTTGAACACATACCATACAATATTGCTACAAGTAAAAATTGCAATAGCAAGGAACTCAAAGTTACTGTGGTCGAATTGTCTCATGAAGATGTATGATTTAGTGACAACCAAATTAAGGATAGATTAATGGTTGGATTGTTTTTCCCTTACGTAGAAGTTCATATTATTTTCCAAAGTTTTAAAGAATTTTTGTTAGGACACAAATCACTTGCAGAATTGCTTGGTTGGGTAGTGCAAAATATCAGCAATTGTTTGAAGCTATTCTTTTTTCTTTTCCGCATGTTTGTTTTCTTCGAAATTTGAAATAAGAGTAGAATTATATAAATTTAATTGGTATGTATGGTGTTTATCGGCAATCATAATCACCTTGGCAAATCACCTTAGCTGTCTCAGGTACGATGCTTCGTCATACGTGCAGAAGGCAAACATGCACATGTGCGACCGCAGCACGGCTTAGGCTTGCATGGCACAGGGTAGGGCACCGGGTACGGGTACGGCACCATCTTGCACGCCGGCGGCTGCTTGTTGCAGTGCTCCCTCTCCACCAAGATGAAGGCCTCCGCGGTGGCCTTCGCCGCCGCCTCCGCCGCGGCGACGGCCGTGGCGGTGACGTCGGCCTTGACATTGACGGTGACCGCCGGCGGCGGCGGCGGCCACACCTCGACGATGACGATGCTGACGATGATCTTGCATCCGGCCTTGCGCCAGATGCACGTGCGGAGCTCCTCCGCGCAGAAGCTCCCCCGGACGATCACCTTATCGCCCTCGTACTCTATCTTCTCGATGCAATGCTTACCTGCAAATCATCGATCAGACAGACAGACAAATCAACACACGTATACATTCAGAAAAACAATTCAGAAACGCAGCTCTTGATCTTAGTTTGTAGATTTGCAGTTTCAGAAACAGAAATTGAAAGGAGATCGAATCAAGTTGGGTGTGTAGTATACATCTGAGGCAGTTGAGGATCTTGTCGATCTTCTCCTTGCAGCGGCAGCATTGCATGTTCACGGTGATCACAAGTATAGCCATCGTAATTGCTCGATCGATGAGGAAGAGAAGAAGGTGGTTAGAATTAAGGAGGAGATATGATATGATGGAGCAGCAGAGCTGAACCTTATCGCGTTACTTATTGAGGCTGAAGGCCTCGCGTTTGGTCCGTCCGATCGATCGTGCCTCTACGGTGCCGACAGCAAAGAGAGATGGAAAAGGGACTGCAGTTGGTACATAGGACAGTTTGATCCTTGTCACGCCCTGTCCTGTTTACTTATATCTCCATTCTCCTAGTTGTCTGATGGTTTTCTTAATAATTACATATATTTTATTCATAATTGATCCTTTTTGTTGAGAACTTTCTTTTGGTGCAAATCATGCAAGATATATAGCTTTCACTGTAAAAAAAATAAATCATGAAATCGACCTCCCAGGTATGTTTTTACGTATATCGGCCTACGTAATCGGCCTATGTAATCAACCGTGAAACTCACACGATCGTGAAATTGATCTCCCATATATATATGTACATTTACATATATCGGCCTACGTAATCGGCCTATGCAATCAAAAGCTAGTGGAACTCACATGATCGTGAAATTGACCTCCTAGATATATATGTAGTTACATATCACCTACGTAATCTGCCAATGTAATCAGCAGTGGAACTCATGCAATGTTGAATTGGGCATGTTATTGTCTAATCGTCCTCTTTGTTTTTTTTAGTTTTCTTAAGGATTGTAATCCTTCGAAATTCTTTTAAACAGTAGAGGAGGGAAGGGAAGGGGAGGGCTTGTCTGATTTTGTGGATTTTCAATGTGATTATTGTAGCACGAGTAAAATTCAAGTAAATTAGTACTGTTGACAACTTAACAAATAAATTTTATGGTTTTTGACTTCCAAATAATCCCCATGGCATGAGGAAGTTAAACTCTTGCCTCTTATTGATGCATTGGTTGATAATTCATCACATTGGACAAAATACATGTCAAATTTACACAACCAATTGCATATGTAATATATATAGACAAGAAATTACAAGATTTAACACAAAGATTCTTGTACACAGTTTTGGCTAGCTGGCACTGTATGATTTTGTGACCATATTCCACGCAGTATACAGAGCACACCACCAGTCCGCACAAACAATGCCAGAATATATAAAACATGGTAAAATTTACTACAGTGCATGCATCATAGATTTGTGGCATTTACCTTAGGACACTCCAGAAACATTGTCTTTTGCCATTGGACACTCCGGTTTAGTGATAATTTGCTAAAAACACTATGTTCATATTTTATCTTTTTTGGCTTCAATTGCATGCATGGAGAATTTAATTTTTGAAAAATTAATGATGCTTTTACCCCCATTTCTAGTTGCATGCTCAATCCAGTTATATTTTTTTCTCTCATGCAGAAATAAACTTTTTTTTTTGGGAAACGATCGACATAGAATGGAAATTTTGAAAAAAAAAAAACTGGAAAAGAAAAGGCTGAATTTAAACAAATTTGTTGAGTTCACCAAATCCCAGAGTGCGCTATGGCAAAACCACATTTCTAAAGTGCCCTACATCAGATATACCACAAATTAATCTAGGATGCATGTCTCGATCATAACAAATTTCGCCAAATATAAACATCGGCGTGGCGTTTATTCCGATTTCAATTCAGACTACTGTCCGATCGATCGATCACATGACGGAGCATGGACCACGGTGACCGCCGGCGGCGGCGGCGGCCACACCTCGACGATGACGATGCTGACGATGATCTTGCATCCGGCCTTGCGCCAGATGCACGTGCGGAGCTCCTCCGCGCAGAAGCTCCCCCGGACGATCACCTTATCGCCCTCGTACTCTATCTTCTCGATGCAATGCTTACCTGCAAATCATCGATCAGACAGACAGACAAATCAACACACGTATACATTCAGAAAAACAATTCAGAAACGCAGCTCTTGATCTTAGTTTGTAGATTTGCAGTTTCAGAAACAGAAATTGAAAGGAGATCGAATCAAGTTGGGTGTGTAGTATACATCTGAGGCAGTTGAGGATCTTGTCGATCTTCTCCTTGCAGCGGCAGCATTGCATGTTCACGGTGATCACAAGTATAGCCATCTCGTTGCTCGATCGATGAGGAAGAGAAGAAGGTGGTTAGAATTATGGAGGAGATATGATGGAGCAGCAGAGCTGAACCCTATCGAGTTACTTATTGAGGCTGAAGACCTCGCGTTTGGTCCGTCCGATCATCGTGCCTCTATGCCGACAGAAAAGAGATGGAAAAGGGACTGCAGTTGGTACATAGGACAGTTTGATCCTTGTCACGCCCTGTCCTCTTTAGTTTCTTATATCTCCATTCTCCTAGTTGGCTGGATGGTTTTCTTTATTATTGCATATATTTTATTCATAATTGATCCTTTTTGTTGAGAACTTTCTTTTAGTGCAAATCATGCAAGATAGCTTTCACTGTAAAAAAATAAATCATGAAATCGACCTCCCAGGTATGTTGTTACGTATATCGGCCTACGTAATCGGCCTATGTAATCAACCGTGAAACTCACGCAATCGTGAAATTGATCTCCCAGATATATGTACATTTACATATATCGGCCTACGTAATCGGCCCATACGATCAAAAGCTAGTGGAACTCACACGACCGTGAAATTGACCTCCCAGATATGTATAGTTACATATCACCTATGTAATCTGCCAATGTAATCAGTAGTGGAACTCATGCAATGTTGAATTGGGCATGTCATTGTCTAATTGTCCTCTTTATTTTTAAAATTTTCTTAAGGATTGTAATCCTTCGAAATTCTTTTAAACAGTGGCGGAGGGAAGGGGAGGAGAGCGTATATAGGCTTGCCTGATTTTGTGGATTTTCAATGTGATTATTGTAGCACGAGTAAATTTCAAGTAAATTAGCACTGTTGACAACTTAATTAACAAATAAATTTTATGGTATTTGACTTCCAAATAATCCCCATGGCATGAAGAAGTTAAACTCTTGCCTCTTATTGATGCATTGGTTGATAATTCATCACATTGGACAAAATACATGCCAAATATACACAACCAATTGCATATGTAATATATATAGACAAGAAATTACAAGATTTAACACAAAGGTTCTTGTACACAGTTTTGGCTAGCTGGCATTTGTGACCATATTCCACGCAGTATACAGAGCACATCACCAGTCCACACAAACAATGCCAGAATAAACATGGTAAAATTTACTACAGCACATGCATCATAGATCTGTGACATTTACCTTAGGACACTCCGGTTTGGTGATAATTTGCTAAAAACACTATGTTCATTATTTTATCATTTTCTGGCTTCAATTGCATGCGTGGAGAATTTATTTTTTGAAAAATGATGCTTTTACCCCCATTTCAAGTTGCATGCATGCTCAATCCAGTAATATATATTTTTCTCTCATGCAGAAATAAACTTTTTTTTTGGGAAACGATCGACATAGAATGGAAATTTTGAAAAAAAAAAAACTGGAAAAGAAAAGGCTGAATTTAAACAAATTTGTTGAGTTCACCAAATCCCAGAGTGCGCTATGGCAAAACCACATTTCTAAAGTGCCCTACATCATGTACCACAAATTAATCTAGGATTCATGTCTCGATCATAGCAAATTTCGCCAATATAAACATCGGCGTGGCGTTTATTCCGATTTCAGACAAGCTACTGTCCGATCGTCGATCAATCGATCGATCACATGATGGAGCATGGACCAACCTCCTGCTCGCACACCATGACGTTCACGTTGCAGTTGCAGCTGCCGCCCCACTGCGACGAGCAGTGCCGCTGCTGGCAGAAATGCTGCGGCGGCGGCGGGCACGGCGGCCTCGGGCACGGCAGCAGGGCCGCTGCGGGCATGGCGGCGGCGGCGGTGGCGGGCAGCACTTGCACGGCACAGGGTAGGGCACCGGGTACGGGAACGGCACCATCTTGCACCCCGGCGGCTTGCCGCCGCAGTGCTGCAGCCCCTTCTCCTTGATGACGACGGCGACGGCGGCCCTGGCAGCCGCCTCGGCGGCGGCCTTGGCCTCCGCGGTGACCTCGGTCTTGACGCTGACGTTGACCTCCACCGGCTTCGGCTTCGGCGGCGGCCACACCTCGACGATGACGATGCTGACGATGACCTTGCATCCGGCCTTGCGCCAGATGCACTTGCGGAGCTCCTCCGCGCAGAAGCCTCCCCGGACGATCACCTTCTCGCCCTCGTACTCGATCTTCTCGATGCAATGCTTACCTGCATCGAATCATCCATCGATCAGACAGACAAATCAACACATGTACGTACATTCAGAAAAAGAATTCAGAAACTCTTGATCTTAGTTTGCAGAGTTGCAGTTTCAGAAACCGAAATTAAAAAGAAGAATCAAGTTAGGTGCATATATACATCTCAGGCAGTTGAGGATCTTGTCGATCTTCTCTTTGCAGCGGCAGCATTGCATGTTCACCGTGATCACGAGTATAGCCATTGTGATCAGTCACTGCCAGTGAGAGCAGGGGAGCAAGCTAGGAAGAGAGAAATCTGCAGGTTAGAAATGGAGGAGATGGAGCAGCAGAACTGAACCCTATTGCCGTTACTTATGCTGTTTTGGGGGGTAATATTCGTAGGGTCCCATATTCGTATGAGGGCTCTTACAAGGCTGAAGTCGTGTTTCTCTCGACCGTCCGATCGCGTCTCTGCGGTGCCGACAGCAAAGGGATGGAAAAGGGGCTGCAGGTTGGTATATAGGACAGTTTGGTCCTTGTCACGCCTTGTCCTCTTTGGGTTC
This sequence comes from Oryza longistaminata, assembly GCA_009805545.1. NCBI lineage: Eukaryota > Viridiplantae > Streptophyta > Magnoliopsida > Poales > Poaceae > Oryza > Oryza longistaminata. The sequence continues at coordinate 3,474,090 of CM020180.1, read as the reverse complement.
TTAATAATCTTCTAGTTGGCTAATGGTTTTCTTGTAGTTGTATGTATTTTTCTCAAGATTGATTTTTTCTTGAGAACTTTGTTTGGTGCAAATCATTCAAGATAGCTTTTCGCTGCGAAAAAATCGTGAAATCGACCTTCCCACCTGATATCTAGCTACGTATATCGGCTTACGCAGTCGGTTTACGTAATCAGTAGTGGAACTCACGCAACATTGAACGTGGCATGTTATTGGCTATCATGAATTCGCTAATAAAATAAGTGTTTCTATGAAATTAGTTAGCAGTCATGCATGTTCAACTATTCTTTTTTCATAATATATTTGCTAACTACTCTATTTTTCTTGAACGTAAACCACTTTTCGATAGCTTGGGTTATTCTAATTAATGGTCATGTAGCTCTATAGACTCTAACCCTACACTAGCCTTCCCACTCTCCTCCATGACCCATCAGCCATCATTGTCTAGGGCTCCCATGCACCACCTCCCTCTACCGCGCATTGGCACTATGAATCGCCCACTTACTTTTTTTTTTGTTATCTTCCTTCCCTTTTCCGTTGTTTAGATTCCCTAGTCTCTAGTTAGCTCATGCCACCGAGTATACGTCCTCTGTATTAATTGCTTCATACTTGGTGGAACTCATTAGGTGTTTTAGGGCACCACATATATCGGACTAGCGATAGATTGGAGTTAGAGGTGGTGATGGTGGTACTAATTAACAACCAAGCACAAGCTTGGAGGAGGGCAGAACAATGACAAGGATAAAATGGTCAGCTTATTGACACACTAGGAATGTGTAGTAAGGCAAGCCACCCTGGCTTTAGAATGTGACAATATGATTATCGAAGGTTGCAATATTGACATAAATATTAACTATTTTTGTTGAATTTTGTGAATGGCTAATGTTTTCGAGCTTCGATGCATAGTATAGTCTTTCCTAGATCATTTTCCTCTTTTCAAAAAGCTCTGGATATGTCACGTTGAAAGAGAGCATCGACCATTAAGGCGCAGACTAGCAGCCAATCCTCAAGGAGATGTCCCTTCGTGTACCTTTTTTTTAATTCAACGCAAATAGTTATAAATTATTTTGAAAAACATTGACAATATAGAGTGCAGCGATATCTATCACTCCACCGAAAATCGTGTTCAATTTTGACCTATATATTGAGAGAAAAAAGATAAATTCAGGTATAATAGTATCACTACTATTCATATGCTAAATTTATCATTTTTTATATATCTTAATGTGTAAGTTGAATTTGTACCTATAATTTTATACATTGCTATATAGATGTGTTGTCAATTTTTTAAATATTGTTTCTTAACTATTTGAATGGTTTTTAATCAAACAAGGAGACATTTTCTCGAGGGATCAAAACAGTTTCCCAGCCAAAGGCATTTCGGACTTGGCGAGGATTGCATCACTATAAAATCAATTTTCTCTTGTAGCTAGGCCTCCCCTTCTTTCTATATAGCTCATGCAGCTTCCTTTCTTCCTGCAGTCCATGTGCTCAATATAGTTGGATCAAATTAATACCCTTCATCAGTTAGTTAGCAAAGTTGAAATAAAATTCGGTTCGACTTTGTTGCAGGGAATGTTAATTATTAGGTCTCACAAATTGCAGCATGCGCGTTAGTATCTTAGATCTCTGTTGTTGCTAGTGCTTCTGGTGCACCCAATCCATACATATATAACTCAAACATGAATTAATTTGTTAAGACATCAAGATAGATGTGCTTTCGAAATTTTCTAACCCAGACGCCAACCTGTAGCATGTCAGAAAGTTGTTTGTGCTAGGTTGTTTCATAGATGCTATGCACTAACCCTTCCATTGGACCATCACCCACTCGGACTTTCCTACATATATATAGTTGCATCCCGGTCAGTATTCCATCATATCTGTACAGTTATAGAGAAAGACTGAATAATTAGTCTAAAAAATATAATTGTCAATCCAAGCATGCATCACACCGAAGAACTCGTACTTAATTACCTACTAATCATACATAGTGCTCGCATGATTGGAGTTGAGGCATATATCAGCAACTAAAACTAGTGTAGGTACAAAATAATTAAACACTAGTTACCCTCAAAATGACGACACTATGCAGTGTGTTTAATTTGGTTTGATCTTAGCTTGCCCGCTACTGATCGACCTGGCCACCACTAACCTACACAATCTAGAAATTATCTGTCCTAGCATAATTAGACACAGTTTCTAATTGAGCCTCATGACTGATGATCAGTCCTAATCTAGGTTTAAACATAAAGTAGGATGGACAACCATTTGGTGATCCACTTGTTGTTTCAGACTGATCTTTTCTCTGAATCTGCCCTTGTTTTGTTCAGATCAGTGTGACATTGTGGTGTTATCAACCACTCTATGCATGCCTTACCTACTGTTAAACAAAGCTGCTATCTGTTAGTGGAGATTGGGTGGAGTTTGGAGAGTATGCATTGCTGTACGGCTAAATTAAATCTCTGTAGTTTTTGATAAGGGAGCAGTTCAAAATTGCTCGGAATAATGGGCCAGTTGTTTTTACTCAAAATGAATTGATATCTAGCAAGTTGATTTTTGTACAATTCGTTAGCCTTTTCTAGAATCGATTTTATTATAATTTCATTAAAATAAAAAGGACACACAGATATAGTATACGTAATTGCATTGGTAAATATACGTGTGCAGGCTCTGTTCGCTGCTAGAGGTTCCCAACCGGAAACAGAGCGTGAGGAAAACGGAGTGGACCATTAACACATGATTAATTAAATAATAGCTAATTTTTTTTAAAAAAATGGATCAATATAATTTTTTAAAGCAACTTTCGTATAAAACTTTTTTTAAAAAAAACGCACCATTTAGCTGTTTAGGAAGCGTGCACGTAGAAAATGATGCGAAGGAAGGTGGGAAGGAGAACTTGTGAACAGAGCCATAGTAAGGCATTGTTTAAGAGACTGTAGTAACTAACAACTTCTCCTACAATTTTGGGCTCTCCAAACAATTTAGATTCTTAGGTTTATTTGGTAAGGGTGCAATTCTTAAATTTAACTCCAAGAACAAAGTCTAGAGTGAAATTATGAAGAGACCCGAACACAGCTCCACTCTTCTAGTTCGTTTTTCCAGATCATTTTACCAGATTCATTCTCATTCTCATTTTAGGTCGAGCTGAAAGTGTTTGATTCAGCTCCAGAATTAAGGAGATATGGTGTTGAAAGCTAGAGCCCTGCCAAATAGACCCAAATTATAAGAATCATATAGTGACGTAAGAAAAAACAAAATATAGGAAACACAACCTTTTCATATTCCAACTAGTTGCTTATTAAGATCTCGAGCTCCTCAAAGTCTAAATGTTATGTGAAGCAAGCCTAATGGCTGATGTTTAGAGTCCAAAAGAAGGAATAGGGAAAAGAGATAATTATATTCCACTTTAATTACATATCAAATATGTCAATTATAGACAAAACAAATTGCATATACCTGCCAAACATACACAACAAACTAATTACGTACTACATAATTCTTTTGGACAAGAAACTACATGATTTTAAGCACAAACATAATTCTTGTAGGCAGTTTGGCTGCCACATCACTAATTAAACTCACTTGGATTTACACACCACGACATAGAGCGACCGAGAATGCCGGATTAACATCAGTGTCGCGCGTTAATTTATTCCGAATTCCGAGGCAAATTAATTACCGCTCAAAAATCACATGACGGAACACGCGTTCTCGTCGTACTGACAGCCTCCGCCCCACGGCTGCTGCTGGCAGCACGGCGGCGGCGGCGGGCAGTTGATCGGCCTGTGGCCGCACCAGCCGCCACAGTCGCCGTGGGCCCTAGGGCCGCACCGGCTCGGCGGTGGCGGCGGCGCGGGCAGTTGATCGGCCTGTGGCCGCCGCACCAGCCGCCACAGTCCGCGTGGCCACAGCCGCCGCACCGGCTCGGCGGCGGGCGGGCAGTTGATCGGCGGCTGGCCGCCGCACCAGCCGCCACAGTCCGCGTGGCCACAGCCGCCGCATCGGCTCGGCGGCGGCGGGGTGATCTTGGCCGCCGTGCAGTGGTCGCGCGAGCAGTACTCGCACGCCTTCGTCTTCGTCTCCGGCGGCGGCGGCGGCTTGGGGCAGCAGTGGCACTGCGTCGGGCAGCTCCCCGTCCACGTAGTGGAGGTCTGGCAATGCTGCATCGGGGGGTAGTAGCACGGCGGCCACGGGTACGGCAGCGGCACCGCCGGCGGCGGCGGTGGCGGTGGCGGCGGCGGCGTCTTCGGCTGCTTCTCCCCCTTATTACCGGCACCATCAACTTTGGGCGGCGTAGCGGCGACCGTTGCGGCGGGCGGAGGATTCGCAACGGCGGGAGCAGGAGTAGGATCACCAGCCTTCTCCGGCTTCTTCTTCGGCGGCGGCGGCGGCCATACGTCGACGACGGCGATGTCCCGGACGAGCTTGCGGCCGGCCTTGCACCAGATGACGCTGCGGAGCTTGTCGGCGGGGAAGTTGCCGCGCACGATCACCCTGTCGTCCTTGTCCTCGTACTCCGTCTTCTCGATGCCATACTTGTCTGCACGAAACGCAGACAAATCAACAACAGAACACAAGAACAAGAACATTTTACAATACTTGCAGCTCAATCGAGAATTAATCAATCAAAACAGAATATATCTAGGCGCGAACACATGTAAATTTGTACTGCTTGCCTCTCAGGCTGCAGAGGATTTTGGAGAGCTTCTCCTTGCAGCGGCAGCATTTCAGGTCGGCCGAGATGACCAGTATACCCATCGTACGTCGATCTGCCACCGGAGGCGAAAGAGATCAATGGAGGCGCGATGGGGAGCAGCGGATGTGAGTGAAGCTTTATGTATTGGGTCCGCGCGTGCGGAGACGAAGAGGAAAGGTCAAAAATGCTGAGGTGTCATGCTCTGTTTATGTAGGAGTATGTCGGTGTTCCGTTGGGCCGGTTGTTGGGCCATGAGTTGGTGGAACACCACTGTATATATACTTGAAAATAATGAGGTGGAAGTCCACTTTGACTCCCTCGACTATATGTCCAATCTAATTCAAATCCCTCGGTCGCAGTACCGATATCTTTGACTCTCAACTATAAAAACTGGTGCGGTCTGACTCCCTCGGCTGTTCTGCTAGAGAACTACAATGATCCCCAAAACCCTCTGCATCTCTCTTTTCTTCCCCAATCTTAAACGATTCTATCCCTAATCCTCTCAAATTGTTCCGAACCAAACTCGCGCAAATTGTCATAGTCGTGACCTCATTTGGTCGTAGCGTTTCTTCCGTCAGTTCGCGGTATCTACGGCGGCGACGGCAAGACGTGGAAAAAGGGGCCCTGAGCCAAGGTATGGACAAATAAAATTTGAAATTATACCCTTTTTTTCACCGGATTTTATATAAATATACACATTTCAAAAGAATTGCTGGAAGTACACCGTTATTGTAGAGTGATAATGTGAACTCGCGGCGGTGAATGTGCAGAGCAAGCAAGTTGTTGGCAACATGATGGCATTGCAAACTCGCACGAAATCGCTCGAGGAGGGAGAGTGAACTATCACGCAGTCGCGAGTTCGCATTCTCGTTCAGTGACGAAAAATATACTTTTGTCAGTTTTTTTTTTTTTCAAAGTTGGACATTCGGCTTCATCTCCGGTGTCTTCTCCACGAACGACGACAATCTTAAGTGGATGAATCGTTGTATTTGCACTACAAGTTCCAAAATAATTACACTAATCGTACTGTACTTATATTTGATAATTCTTTTTAGAAATTGTATTTGGCATATGTATAGCAAAATCGTTGGTGACATACACATCATTCATACTAGGTGATACCCCGTGCGATTCACGGATGAGTATATGTTAAATATTGTTGAAATGATGAAAGATGAAATGTTGAGAAAATAATGTGAGCACATACTTATCAATCTCTATAATATAATATTGTAAATGATGTGTTATATTTGTATGGGATTTAAAATAGGCTAGAATAGTAATTGCTAGTGAGTGAAGATGTGATATGCTTTCATGGGATTTTAAATGGGTTAAAATAGTAATGACTAGTGGGTGATGATGTGGCATACTTGCATGCTGAGTTTTAGCTTTTAATAATTGTTAGTGGGTACCAACTATATAGAAATGTTGAGTTTTAACTTCTAATAATTGTTAGTGGATACCAACTATATAGAAAGTATAGATTACATGCGTTTTTGTTTAGTTCGGGTCTAGTATTTGATAGCCCAGTTATAACTTTTGCTGACAATCTATATTGGACCTAATAACTGAGGCCCACCCAATCTAGCATCGTCGTCGCAGATCGCGAGCTGAGCTGCTGCATGGTTGCTTTGGGCTTATGCGCCAAGGTTCGGCCCATCTCGGGTTTTCTGCTCCTTGGGCCTCTGTAAAAGAAAACAAGGCGAAGTAAATTACTAATAACCCAGTAAAAACAAAACTTTCGTGAATCACTGAGAATAACACCAGTTATTAAAATTCGTGGAGTGTTGAAAACACAAGCGGTCAGTCGTGATGTTCGAAGCTCTGGGCGGCAAGACTTTTGCCCGGTTGATTCTTCAAAATAGAGTTTGGACTTTGGATAGACTAGCATCCAGAGGCTAGGCGAATGGCTCTATATACCCGCTCTGTCGTCGGATTCTAGAGACGGTCCTTCACCTATTAGAATGATGCAGATAACACAAGAAAGATATGGGACGAAATTGCACGTTGGACGGCCTGCAACCATCTAAGGCCTTCACTTTGGAAACCAGCCTCGACGGTACATGAGTGGTGCGAGGCCACGGTAAACACGAGAGACGCGCCAAAGAAGGCATTGCGCACTCTAACTTTGCTGGTGACCTGGAAAATATGGAATAAAAGGAACCAGAGGACTTTTGAACACAAGGAGATGTCGGCCTTAAATTTACTCTCTAAGACAAAGGAGGAAGCAAAAACGTGGAGCCTGCCGAGCATGAGGCATCTTGCCGCCTGGCTGACAGTGTAATTGTTATTTAGTTGCTAGGGCCACGGCCTCAAAACTTGTAAATTCTTACTTTTTGTACAATTTACTTCTCCTCTATTTATTAAAAATTGGCAACTTGCCGATTTTGTTAAAAAAAACTAAATCTTATTACATAATTGTTGATTTGGATCCAAACGATCAAGCAGCTGTCCTAGCCTCCTTAGGTTCGTGGCCGTGGCAGCTACTGATTCGATCATATCTGTTGATGGGTTTAAAGTTAGTTGTCATGAAAGTGAAAGGATCTACTTATTTTCAGAGAAAAAAAATAGAAATTGATCTTGAGCTAGGAAGAAGATTTTCGGGGTGAAAGACATCCACGATGTGACCTAACTTCCACATAATGTCCCCCCGACTCCTCCCTACCGGGATTGTGATTTCCTCTTTTTTCCGTGGACAAGAAAAAATACTTTTATTTTTTTCATAGTCAAATTTGAACTAAGTTTATAGAAAAGTATAGCAATATTTATAAAATCAAATTAATTATTTCATTAAATTTAACATCGAATATATTTGTTTTGTATCAGAATTATTATTATATTCTTTCTATAAATCTGATCAAACCTGAAAATGTTTAACTAGGAAAATATCAAAGCGACGGAGGAGGGAGTAGAAGAAAATTTCAGCACGATTGATCGAATCGTGCTAAAAGCTAGTTTCAGCACGGAGAGCTCGAGAGATTCCCAGACAAATTAAGCAAGCAGGCATGCCTATCAAATAGCTGTCCATCGCCGGAGTACTGCTCGAGTTGGTGGCGAGTCGAGATCGGATTTGGGCGAGGGCTGAAAACGAGGTGACAGATGGAGCAAAGGAAGGAAAGCTCAGCGAATACTGACTGTAAGCGATGTTGGTCCAGCTAGCCCATGTGTGTGTACTGCGCTGCAGCATATGTGTATGCTAGCTAGAGCAATATCTCAATGATTAGTAGTTATAATCTGTTCTTTTTTTCAAAAAAAAAGTTATTTTTGTAAGAGAAAAGAAATACTCCTTTTGTCTTCTCGCTACAATCCCGACACATTCTATGAATATAAAAACCGGTGCTTCTCTTTGTACGGGTGTGGTTGTTTTTTTTTTTAAGTCAACATGGTTAACCGTTGAGGTTGGTTGTTTTTCTTGTGTGACATCTCGGGTGTCTTGTAATGTTTACGTGATTTTCAGTCCCATCAGGAATGTAGTGGATGTACCGATGCAGGTAATTTCTAACTCAAGGAAGGTAAGCTAAGATAGGGACTGTTCGTGCCGCTCTAGGAAATCTAATATACTGATGTTACTATCACGTATTTTCTCTGTTCTAAAAATATAGCTACCTTTCCAGTTAGTCTGAACTAAAAAGTTAGCTATTTTTGTTAGAAATTTCTTGCCGGGCTAATTGAATCCTTCAATATTCCTTCATTTCTCATTTTGTAAACTCCAAATCAGCCGGTGCTCTTTAGCCAACCAAAGAAAAGCATTCCTTCATTTTTCTCTTTAAATTAGGTGTTTTCTAGCTTCTAACTACCAACTGAAGTACTCGTGCAATCGCAAAAGGGAGTAGAGTTATTGTACATCCCTATACGGAAATTGCGAGCTACCTACTCCACAGATAGGTTTAGTTAGGATGTAGCTGTTCTTCAGCCAACTGTGCTTCAGTTATGACAATTAGATCGTTCATTGCAATTTCCAAGCAAGAACCGCACAAGATGACGATAAAGATGATAGGGCTCAGGATCCTCTCGAATAGTACATGGTGGATTGGTTTGTACCTCAACTCAACAGTATCCAAATTAAAATCCAACACCACTTGCCAAACTGACCATACATATCATCATTGGCTTGATATATATGCACATGGATTAAATGGATACATACGATGGAAATATTGTGTATGGTTTAGAATACTCCCTGAATAAGTTCAGGATATTGTCTTAGGACCACATCACCACACTGATCTGAAGTCTGAAACATAGCAAGCTCTTCTCTTCCATCTCTCTCTCTCTCTCTCTCTCAGCCTGCTTGCCAACCACAACCACTAGCCTACATATAGCCTATCCATCCATACATCGATCCTTAATAAATCAATAATTGTGCTCTCATCGAGCGTGATGATTTTTCATGAGTCATGATCATGAACCTGGGCATGTTTTTGTTGAGGATGGACACAGATTGGTAATCACTTGTTTTCTTTTATATATATTTATATATAATATTGCTCTTTCGAACCTACCCATAGATTGGTAACCTACGTTATAACTGTCATACTGTTAAGAGAAAAAAAGGGTATCTTTGAAACACAGTGGTGGAGGTAGAGAATTTATTTATTTACTTTTTAGAAGAAATATTACACTCATGTGGGAAATGGTATTTCGGGAAAAGAGCGAAATGCATTAATGAGAGAAAACACGGTTATATATATGCCTCTTAGATTTTTTTTTTTAGATAATAATGGATAGAAAATCAGTCTCCGTATTAAGCATACTCCCTCCATACTCGTAAAGGAAGTCGTTTAGGACAGCAACACGGTCTCCAAAACATAACTTTGACTTCTTGTTTCTATAAAAATATTTATTGAAAAGTGATACTCCCTCCGTACTCATAAAGGAAGTCGTTTAGGACAATGTTTAAGTCAAACCTTAGGATGAAAGAAAATCAATAATGTACAATGAAGATGAGAGATACAAGGATGGTTCCTTGAATTCGACAATAGAAGTTAAAACATCACAAAGTTTAATTATTAAGCTAGCTTTTGAACTCCAAAAACAATAAATGAAGAATACTTATAGCAAATATAAAAGCAAATACCATGACACTAAATGGTCCATGGGATGGTTTAATTTCCGATTGGTTGTAGGGATGTGACTCTAATAGTATAGCCAACTACTTCTCCAATTTATCTATAGTCAATCTAATAGTCAATTCATATAATAATTAACTACAAATATATACCAGTACATCATTAATAATTGATCCTACTTATTATACACACACAATGTCTTAGATTCTGTGTTGCAGCTGGCTAAAAATCGGTAGCCCGCTTCTCTTCTCTCTCCTTTTTTATTTCAACCATATGTATTTATAGCTGACTTATAGTCTGTTATCGTACATGCTCTCAAACCATATGAAAGGGCGACCCTAGGTAGTCTTAGTTAGTAATTAAGACAAATATACCACGGTAATCATGTTTGAATTTAACGATGGTGTTGGTAGGCATCCATACAATAAAACTAAGTCAGCGCGCTCTATAAATTGATCTTTGATCAGCACACAATCTCATAAAGAAAGGGGAGAAACTTTAGAGAGAAGAGAGCCAAAAACTATTTGTAGCCAGTAATGCTAAAACAAGAAAAATATAATTTCTATTATCTGTTTTCAAAAATGCTATTGATGATCTTATTGTAAAGTATTTCACTGCATATGCTGCTTAAAAATTCCATAGGCCTACTTTTGAAATTCCGAAGAAAATAGGAGCACTTTCCAAACAAACCATACAGAGGTTGGCACTCTCTGAACACCCAGGAGGAGTGGTTGAAATCTTGGACGATTAATTGTACATAATTATACATGTCGAACGACATAAATAAACAAACAAACAAATTTACATGAACATAATTCTTGTACAGCCCAGCCCAGCCCCACACAACACAAAACACAAATCACCATGGATTAATTACAAACACACATCGATCAGCCTCGTGTTTAATTTATTCCGATTTTTCGCGAACGAATTTATTCCGATTTCCGAGGCAAGGAAATTAAGGAGCAGACTGCAGAGGTAGCAAGGGAATTAAGCAGCAGATGATCACATGATGGAGCAGGCGTTGGCGTTGTCCTCGGTGTAGCACCACGGCGGCGGCGGGCAGACGGGCGGCGGCGGCCACACCTGCGGCGGCCATGGCGGCCTGATGCCGCAGCCGCAGTCCCGGGTCCCCCCGAGCACCCGCACGGCGGCGGCGGCGGCGCCGGCTTGCAGACGCACACGAAGCCGTGCGAGCACCCGCACGGCTTCGGTTTCGGCTCCGGCTCCTTCGGTGGCTCCGGCGGCGGCTTCGGCGGCTCAGGCTTTGGGCAGCAGTTGCACGGCGGCGGGCACCACTGCCCGGCGTACGGGTACGGCACCGGTAAGGGTACGGCACCAGCTTGCACTCCGGCTTCGGCGGAGGCTTCTCCGGCGGCGGCTTCGGCGGCTCCTCCGGCTTCTTGCACGGCGGCGGCTTCTCGCATGGCTTGGGCTTCTCGCAGTGGCATGGCTTGGGCTTCTCACAGTGACAGGGCTTGGGCTTCTCGCAGTGGCAGGGCTTGGGCTTGGGCGGGGGCTTCTCGCAGCTGCAGCAATGGCAGGGCTTGGGCTTCTCCTCGCACGGCGGCTTGGGCGGCGGCGGCGGCGGCGGCGGCGGCCAGACGTCGACGATGAGGATCTCCTTAATGATCTTGCCGGCCTTGCACCAGATCTTCTTGCACAGCTTCTCCGGGTCGAACTTCCCGCGACGATCACCCTGTTGTTCTTCACGTCGTACTCCACCTTCTCGATGCAGTACTCCTCTGCATGCGTTCATATTCAGTTATATTCATTCAAACACACCCTTTTCAACCCCCGCAAAAAAAAAAAAAAAAAAAAACACCCTTTTCAACAGAGATTTTGCTCCCAATTGAGCACGAACGAACACTGCTGATGAGCCTTGAAAATTCAATCAAAACATGGACGATTCGGGCAGAATTATTGTACCTTCAAGGCAGCCCAGGACCTTCCTGATCTTGGCATCGCAGCGGCAGCATTGCAGGTCCACCAAGATGACCAATATACCCATCTGCACACAAGAAAAAACAAAAACAAAACACAAAAAAAAAATGCAGATAGACAGGCTTTGGTCAGTTAACAAAAAAAAAAAAAAAAGGAGATACTTATTGAGCATCTTGTATAGTTCTCTTTTCTCATAACAGAGTTAGGGGCCCCTTGCAATTAACAGGCATGCTCTTTACAAATTTCTCAAGAAACAGTTCAATTCCCGTGGAATTCAGAAAGAAGATATATATCATGCCTTAATTATAAAAAAATATATTATGGAAGTTGAAGTCCTGTAACGAAAATTCTGTTTTCAAAATAGCAAAGAAACCAAAGTTCTCTTTTGAACAGAGCAAGGATTAGCACACCAAGTACATTAAGATTTAAAATACCGAGCTCACCAGTCAAATTTGCCGAATGTTACCAATGAGCTGGAGAGGAAAGCATGGAGAATCGAAGCAGAGATGAATAATGGAGGCGATGCATGGATGGAGCAGAGCTGAACCTTATGTTACTTATTTATGTTTGGATATGCCAGAGCCTGAAATATTCTGCCATTGGTTTTTTTCGTCCGTCGGATCGCATCTGGACGGTCCATGTTTCAGGAGGGGTCTTGATAACCTATTGCAAGAGATGGAAAATGACCACATGTATGTAGGACAGTTTGGTCCTTCTCACGCCTTGTCATCTCTCAATTAGCTTTCAGAATGGTACCAGTATACGTTTTCCTCTGAAAAATAAGAATACCTTTCAGAATTCGATTTCAGGCACACCTTGTGCTTCAATAAAAAAATATCATTGTTATCTTAAGAAAAGCTAATTTCAGATATCAATTTCTGTTTGGACCCTTGTAGTAGTACGCAGTGCGACTCATTCAGAGCAAGTTCAATAGTATAGCCAGCTACTAGCTCTAATTTATCTATAGCCAATCTAATAGCCCATTCATACAATAGTTATATACTACACTATTAATATCTGGTCCCACCTGTCATACACACACTGCGTCTTGGAGTCCATGCTGCAGCTGGCTACAAATCTGTAGCCCGTTGCTCTTCTCTCTTCTCATTTATCTACTTAAAATATGTTTGCAGCTGGCTTATAGCCTGCTATTGTACCCTTAGCTTTCTCTGTGGAAAATTCCTGAAATTAACTAATCTGCCCAAATATAGGTGAGCATTTATATCTAGCACATTTCTCGCGGCACCGTCGAATCAATTACTGTATTAGGTGGAGTAATTCCTCTTTAATGAAAAGTGTGTTTAACGAGATGATTGTGACCATATATACCTATCATCCAATCAGTCTCCCAGAATTCCTGATTTAAGGGCCCCTTTGAATCGCATGGTTGAAAAAATAAATGAATAGGAAAAACAAAGGATTTAGATAGGAATTGAAGTGTAAAACATAGGATTGCAGAACACAGGAAAAACACAGGAATGATCGTTTGATTGGAGCGCAGGAAAAACGCAGGAATCGGATGAGAGAGATAGACTCAAAGGATATTTTACAAGAGGTTGGAGCTCTTGCTATATTTGCTCTAAAATCCACATGCAATGTGCCATTCCATAGGAATTTCATAGGATTTGCAAAGCTTCAATCCTTTGAATCAAAGGGACAAATAGGGAAATTTCCTATAGGATTTGAATCCTATGAAATTCCTACATAAATCTTTTGATTTAAAGGGGCCCTAACAGAGATATTTTACACACAGCATCCGTCAGTATCAGTTCATCCTCTCCTATAGTTGGATACTTAGAGCAAGTTTAATAGTATAGCCAACTATTAGCTTCAAATCATCTATAGCCAATGTAATAGCCAATTCATACAATAGTTGCTTACTATACTATTAATATCTGGTCCTACATGTCATACACACATTACATTTTGAAGTCTGTGCTGCGGCTGGCTACAAATCTGTAGCCCGCTGCTGTTCTCTCTCTTCCTTTATCTCTTTAAAATATGTTTATAGCTGGCTTATAGCCTGCTATTGTACTTGCTCTTATATGATACATATCATCACTGCACTACAGTTCCTTGCTTCTTGATTACACGAGAACTCTGATGTGTCGGCAATATCCTAGTCTGAAATGATTTCCGAGCTAACAATCTTCTAAATTATGCCACAAACTGTTTTGGAGATCTTCGGGCACATTTGCCAAAAGTACTAGCTTCTACAATACTCAGTGTTGGTCTTTTCCATTTTTGTTGTGATATAAGTTTTTTTTTTGCAGAGAAATAGGGAATATATTACTCATGAGAAGCTTCCTCACACCATATGTGAGATAAAGTTACAAGAATTTTCAGGCCAGAGCTCAGACACAGAATCGCATTGAGCCTTATTCGCCAAAATATGGCTAATACAGTTTTGGCTCCTATGGCTACATGTTGTGATATAAGTATTAAATGAAAGGAGCAATTATATTTTTATTAGGAAAAATATAAAAACATTCAGTTATCTAGTTTCAATTTTAGCCTCTTACCTCCATAGAGGTAAGTTGGAGCAGTATAGAAGGGAATTAAAAAATTATATATATTCTAAACGTGTGCTCGGAATTTTAGAGCTCTGGTTTGTGATCCTGAAACCATGTTAGGGCATGTCTATTGTAGGTAATATTAAGTTTGCAACATTACGGCAATAAATATGGGTTTAGCTTTCGCTTTCTTGTCTAGTGGCTATACATTGGGTAGGACTGTTGGAAAAAAAAAACTCTCTTTCGGAAACCGTCGCTTTCCTTTACGCTAGTAACATGCCCGTACGTTGTAACGGGTCAAACCCATATAATTGGGAATAGACTAGAAGGACGATTGAGAATAAAGTATTGAATCCGGTGGCTACTTAGGATTACTTAGGAGTATACCACAACTGTTTGTTTCCGTTACTTTTTCATCCATGCTAGCAAGCACATTTTGTGGAGTAGATAGGTAACGGAGCAAACTTTGGATGATGTCAAAGTGCACCACAAACGCTGATGGTATAAAGCAAAACTCAGGAACTTTTGATGGTATGAAACGAATTTTCCATATTCTTTTTTGTTGGCATCTCCTCTTCTACTGTATTGCATCCATGCTAACTCCTAAAATATTAATGTGCTTGCTTTTTATTTTAAGATGCTAAAATGTGCTTGCTAGCATCATATCGGTGAAAAACGTACACTAGACATATGGCCTTACATGTCTTATAAAGCTCATCTCAATTTTACAATTTTTCTAAAAGAGAAGCAGTCCCTCCCCATTTCGATCCATTACGTACTAGAAATGGGGCTTCACTACGATGTTTAAAAAGACATTATATTACACTTAATTATTATTTATTGCCTTCACATAAAGCATCATCTAGAAACCGAGATTCAATTATAATTTCATTTATAAATGGCCATAAGACCCGAAGCCCGATGGCCCGGCCCAAGCACGGCATGAGTCGGGCTGTGCCTGGGCTGATGACTTGGCACGGTGGGCCGGCCCGACACAGCATGGTCGAAAAAATAGTAGAGGGACCCAAAATAGACTTAATCAACCATATAAGCAACGTCCAAAGAAAAAAGGAATACAAATTAGACTTACTTCCAGCTATATATATAAGACACATCACAAGGGAGGAAAAATAGACTTATTCTTTGGGAATAGTCATTAATGGTGCAGAACAATAGAACTTGTAGTTTGAAATTCTCCCGACCATATACGCATCCTAAGTTTCCACATCTTTTTTCCAGAGAATTTCTAGATTATCGATAATAGGCTCCAAAAATACATCAATATTATTGTCAGGTTGTTTTGATTCTTGGATTAACAAGCACAATATAATATGTGTGTATATATATATCATCTAATCAGTCCCTTAAATATTCCCATGTGCATGAATTTAATCCAAGACGTAGGAGTTTACACACAGCATCCATCCATAACACCATGTTGTCCTATCCTGCGGACATAATGGATATATAGGCCGTGCTTATATTCGAAACTTTTTCTTCAAATCTCTAACTTTTCCGTCACATCAAATGTTTAAACATATGCATGGAGTAGTAAATGTGAACGAAAAAAAATCAATTGCACAGTTTGCATGTAATTGCGAGATGAATCTTTTGAGCCTAATTACACCATGATTTGATAATGTGATGCTACAGTAACCATTTGCTAATGATAGATTAATTAGGCTTAATAGATTCATCTTGCAGTTTACAGGCGGAATTGTTATTAGTCTACGTTTAATACTTCAAATGTGTGTCCGTATACTTAAAAAAAATTTGGCACACGAACTAAACACATATCATCATTGTACTACGAAACAGTTCCTAGCTGCTTTATTGCCAGAGGATACTTATGTGGTCGGCAGTATCCTAACTGAAAATTTCAGACCTAACAATCTTGTGAGTTATCCCTCGAACAGTCGAACTGTTTTTGACATTGACACTTGATAGGCGCAGTTACTAAGTACTTGTAATATGTACTCTCCCTGTCAACAAATACTATTAGTATTTCTATATATTAATATTTATTTACAAACATAAGTATTTCTAGAGTATTACCTTAATTTACTATCCAAAACCATCACTTACATATCCATGCATTTATTGTAAGGGCATGAGCAAATGGACCGCGGCCTGAGGTCGCATGGTCCAAAGAAAGGTTGGGCCAACTATGACCAAGTCTGCCACACAAAGGCCGAGCGGTTTAAAATGGGGGGAAGAGAAAATTGTGGGCGAGTTGTCAACAGGGTTTTAAATCTCCCGCTATAGCTGCCGCTATCTTCCGCTATAGCTGTTTGAGATGTGTTCTAGCTATTTGCTTTCATGATGTACAATTTAGCCACTATAGCTGTTTTCGAAGCTAACCTGTAACACCCCAGGTAACCACGTACCTAGAATGCCACACCAAAATACACTCAAAAACTAAGTCCTAAAATTATTAGAAATTTTGGCAGAGTCTCCCCTAAAAATACGGACATCACGACAGGCAGTTATAAGAAAGGTCAATACCGATATAAACCACACAATCCAAACCATCCTAGCTCCACAAATCCCACGTGAAAAATAAGGATCAGAACCTTAAATGACATTTACAAGTTCTATGCAAAACTTATGCCGAGCAAAAATTATAGTCTAAAACTAATTTCAATTGTGTGCAATAATAATGTGTAGTCCAAGGGTGCTACTCCCGCCCCATGCCGATCGATGTCATTAGGTACCTAAAAACCAAATTAAACACAAGAGTGAGTAAAGAATACTCAGCAAGTACAATCTTGAACTAGTAAAACATACGCATGATTTATGCATTAAGAAACCAATATGAAGGGTTGGATTTACTTTATTTTTAAACCAAAGAAGTCAAAAGATAGTAGTTCCCTCCCGGGCAGGTGTGAATATCCTCTTAGCATTACCGGTAAGCCGAGCAAGCGTGATCAGCGCTTCTCAAGGATCATGAATAAAGACCCAAATTGCACTCCCATGACTATGCATGGTTCATGAATAATGTAAACAGAACATCCGGAATAATGAAACATGAATAACGTCATGAATTTGAATATGGGTCGAAACACGAATAAGTAGCATAACGTCAGAGCCATACAATCAGTAATATCAAGCAATTGAATAATAATTATGCAAGTAAAGCCAAACAAAACAACTCAGTTTTGTCCATCACATAAGTCCGTCTTGTACTTGCCTTAACTCCTTCGATACTCCGACTCAACTCCTCCAACGTTGGAACCCTCCACACCTGTGGAGCAAAACTACGCATAAACCACTATATTCAACTAACGATGGTCACAAGGAATATTTACTAAAATCGAAACCTAGAACATATAAACCTTTTACCGATTTGTATTAAATAACCTATAGCTGTTCCATTACTGTTTTATGAGTAACTCACAAACCGTCTAACGGAAACTAGCAAATAATACAACTTCGGACATCTAGACAAAATTGTCTACAACTTTCATGTTGAGCACAAAATCAGATTATGCCTCTGAAAATCCCAGATTAAGGAAAACGAATCCTTAATCTGGGATTTTCAGAGGCATAATCTGATTTTGTGCTCAACATGAAAGTTGTAGACAATTTTGTCTAGATGTCCGAAGTTGTATTATTTGCTAGTTTCCGTTAGACGGTTTGTGAGTTACGCATAAAACAGTAATGGAACAGCTATAGGTTATTTAATACAAATCGGTAAAAGGTTTATATATTCTAGGTTTCGATTTTAGTAAATATTCCTTGTGACCATCGTTAGTTGAATATAGTGGTTTATGCGTAGTTTTGCTCCACAGGTGTGGAGGGTTCCAACGTTGGAGGAGTTGAGTCGGAGTATCGAAGGAGTTAAGGCAAGTACACGACGGACTTATGTGATGGACAAACTGAGTTGTTTTGTTTGGCTTTACTTGCATAATTATTATTCAATTGCTTGATATTACTGATTGTATGGCTCTGACGTTATGCTACTTATTCGTGTTTCGACCCATATTCAAATTCATGACGTTATTCATGTTTCATTATTCCGGATGTTCTGTTTACATTATTCAAGAACCATGCGTAGCCATGGGAGTGCAATTTGGATCTTTATTCATGATCCTTGAGAAGCGCTGATCACGCTTGCTCGGCTTACCGGTAATGCTAAGAGGATATTTACACCTGTCCGGGAGGGAACTACTATATTTTGACTTCTTTGCTTTAAAAATAAAGTAAACCCAAACAAAACACC
>CM020180.1:3342676-3455603 GCA_009805545.1 Oryza longistaminata | reverse complement strand
AAGAACTTTGCCGCGTGATTCTTCAAAATAGAGTTTGGACTTTGGATATACTAGCATCCAGAGGCTAGCGAATGGCTCTATATACCCCGCTCTGTCGTCGGATTCTAGAGACGGTCCTTCACCTATTAGAATGGATGCAGATAACACAAGAAAGAATGGGACGAAATTGCACGTTGGACGGCCTGCAACCATTAAGGCCTTCACTTTGGAAACCAGCCTCGACGGTACATGAGTGGTGCGAGGCCACGGTAAACACGAGAGACGCGCCAAAGAAGGCATTGCGCACTCTTAACTTTGCTGGTGACCTGGAAAATATGGATAAAAGGAACCAGAGGACTTTTGAACACAAGGAGATGTCGGCCTTAAATTTCTCTCTAAGGCAAAGGAGGAAGCAAAAACGTGGAGCCTCCGAGCAGGAGGCATCTTGCCGCCTGGCTGACAGTGTAATTGTTATTTAGTTGCTAGGGCCACGGCCTCAAAACTTGTAAATATCTTACTTTTTGTACAATTACTTCTCCTCTATTTATAAAAATTGGCAACTTGCCGATTTTGTTAAAAAAAACTAAATCTTATTACATAATTGTTGATTTGGATCCAAAACGATCAAGCAGCTGTCCTAGCCTCCTTAGTTCGTGCCGTGGCAGCTATGAGATCATATCTGTTGATGGGTTTAAAGTTAGTTGTCATGAAAGTGAAAGGATCTACTTATTTTCAGAGAAAAAAAATAGAAATTGATCTTGAGCTAGAGAAGATTTTCGGGGTGAAAGACATCCACGATGTGACCTAACTCCACATAATGTCCCCCGACTCCTCCCTACCGGGATTGTGATTCCTCTTTTTTTCCGTGCACAAGAAAAATACTTTTATTTTTTTCATAGTCCAAATTTGAACTAAGTTTATAGAAAAGTTATAGCAATATTTATAAAATCAAATTAATTATTTCATTAAATTTAACATCGAATATATTTGTTTTGTATCAGAATTATTATTATATTCTTTCTATAAATCTGATCAAAACCTGAAAAATGTTTAACTAGGAAATATCAAAGCGACGGAGGAGGGAGTAGAAGAAAATTTCAGCACGATTGATCGAATCGTGCTAAAAGCTAGTTTCAGCACGGAGAAGCTCGAGAGATTCCCAGACAAATTAAGCAAGCAGGCATGCCTACAAAATAGCTGTCCATCGCCGGAGTACTGCTCGAGTTGGTGGCGAGTCGAGATCGATTTTGGGCGAGGCTGAAAAACGAGGTGACAGATGGAGCAAAGGAAGGAAAGCTCAGCGAATACTGACTGTAAGCGATGTTGGTCCAGGCTAGCCCATGTGTGTTGTACTGCGCTGCAGCACATGTGTATGCTAGCTAGAGCAATATCTCAATGATTAGTAGTTATAATCTGTTCTTTTTTTCAAAAAAAAAGTTATTTTTGTAAGAGAAAAGAAATAACTCCTTTTGTCTTCTCGCTACAATCCCGACACATTCTATGAATATAAAACCCGTGCTTCTCTTTGTACGGGTGTGGTTGTTTTTTTTTTTAAGTCAACATGGTTAACCGTTGAGGTGGTTGTTTTTTCTTGTTGGACATCTCGGGTGTCTTGTAATGTTTACGTGATTTTCAGTCCCATCAGGAATGTAGTGGATGTACCGATGCAGGTAATTTCTAACTTAAAGAAGGTAAGCTAAGATAGGGACTGTTCGTGCCGCTCTAGGAAATCTAATATACTGATGTTACTATCACGTATTTTTCTCTGTTCTAAAAATATAGTACCTTTCCAGTTAGTCTGAACTAAAAGTTAGCTATTTTGTTAGAAATTTCTTGCCGGGCTAATTGAATCCTTCAATATTCCTTCATTTCTCATTTTGTAAACTCCAAATCAGCCGGTGCTCTTTAGCCAACCAAGAAAAGCATTCCTTCATTTTTCTCTTTAAATAGTGTTTTCTAGCTTCTAACTACCAAACTGAAGTACTCGCGCAATCGCAAAAGGGAGTAGAGTTATTGTACATCCCTATACGGAAATTGCGAGCTACTACTCCACAGATAGGTTTAGTTAGGATGTAGCTGTTCTTCAGCCACTGTGCTTCAGTTATGACAATAGTCGTTCATTGCAATTTCCAAGCAAGAACGCACAAGATGACGAAAGATGATAGGCTCAGGATCGTCTCGTTATAGTACATGGTGGATTGGTCGTTTGTACCTCAACTCAACAGTGTCCAAATTAAAATCCAACACCACTTGCCAAACTGACCATACATTCATCATGGCTTGATATATATGCACATGGATTAATGGATACATACGATGGAAATATGTGTATGGTTTAGAATACTCCTGAATAAGTTCAGGATATTGTCTTAGGACCACATCACCCACACTGATCTGAAGTCTGAAACATAGCAAGCTCTTTCTTCCATCTCTCTCTTCTCTCTCCTCTCTCTCTCTCTCAGCCTGCTTGCCAACCACACCACTAGCCTACATATAGCCTATCCATCCACATCGATCCTTAATAAATCAATAATTGTGCTCTCATCGAGCGTGATGATTTTTCATGAGTCATGATCATGAACCTGGGCATGTTTTTGTTGAGGATGGACACAGATTGGTAATCACTGTTTTCTTTTATATACATTTATATATAATATGCTCTTTCGAACCTACCATAGATTGGTAACCTACGTTATAACTGTCATACTGTTAAGAGAAAAAAAAGGGTATCTTTGAAACACCATGGTGGAGGGAGAATTATTTATTACTTTTTAGAAGAAATATTACACTCATGTGGAAATGGTATTTTGGAAAAGAGCGAAATGCATTAATGAGAGAAAACACGGTTATATATATGCCTCTTAGATTTTTTTTTTAGATAATATGGATAGAAAATCAGTCTCCGTATTAAGCATACTCCCTCCATACTCGTAAAGGAAGTCGTTTAGGACAGCAACACGGTCTCCAAAACCAACTTTGACTTCTTTGTTCTATAAAATATTTATTGAAAAGTGATACTCCCTCCGTACTCATAAAGGAAGTCGTTTTAGGACAATGTTTAAGTCAAAACTTAGGATGAAAGAAAATCAATAATGTACAATGAGAGAGGATACAAGGATGGTTCCTTGAATTCGACAATAGAGTTAAACATCACAAAGTTTAATTATTAAGCTAGTTTTGAACTCCAAAAACAATAAATGAAGAATACTTATAGCAAATATAAAAGCAATACCATGACACTAAATGGTCCATGGGATGGTTTAATTTCCGAATTGGTTGTAGGGATGTGACTCTAATAGTATAGCCAACTACTTCTCCAATTTATCTATAGTCAATCTAATAGTCAATTCATATAATAATTAACTACAAATATATACCAGTACATCATTAATAAATTGATCCTACTTTTATACACACACAATGTCTTAGATTCTGTGTTGCAGCTGGCTAAAAATCGGTAGCCCGCTTCTCTCTCTCCTTTTTTATTCAACCATATGTATTTATAGCTGACTTATAGTCTGTTATCGTACATTGCTCTCAAACCATATGAAAGCGACCCAGGTAGTCTTAGTTAGTAATTAAGACAAATAACCACGGTAATCATGTTTGAATTTAACGGGATGTTTGGTAGCATCCATACAATAAAACTAGTCAGCGCGCTCTATAAATTGATCTTTGATCAGCACACAATCTCATAAAGAAAGGGAGAAACTTTAGAGAGAAGAGAGCCAAAAACTATTTGTAGCCAGTAATGCTAAAACAAGAAAAATATAATTCTATTATCTGTTTTCAAAAATGCTATTGATGATCTTATTGTAAAGTATTTCACTGCATATGCTGCTTAAAATCCATAGGCCTACTTTGAATTCCGAGAAAATAGGAGCACTTTCCAACAAACCATACAGAGGTTGGCACTCTCTGAACACCCAGGAGGAGTGGTTGAAATCTTGGACGATTAATTGTACATAATTTATACATGTCGGACGACATAAATAAACAAACAAACAAATTTACATGAACATAATTTCTTGTACAGCCCAGCCAGCCCCACACAACACAAACACAAATCACCATGGATTAATTACAAACACACATCGATCAGCCTCGTGTTTAATTTATTCCGATTTTTCGCGAACGAATTTATTCCGATTTCCGAGGCAAGGAAATTAAGGAGAGACTGCAGAGGTAGCAAGGGAATTAAGCAAGCAGATGATCACATGATGGAGCAGGCGTTGGCGTTGTCCTCGTGTAAGCACCACGGCGGCGGCGGGCAGACGGGCGGCGGGCGGCCACACCTGCGGCGGCCATGGCGGCCTGATGCCGCAGCCGCAGTTCCCGGGTCCCCCCGAGCACCCGCACGGCGGCGGCGGCGGCGCCGGCTTGCAGACGCACACGAAGCCGTGCGAGCACCCGCACGGCTTCGGTTTCGGCTCCGGCTCCTTCGGTGGGCTCCGGCGGCGGCTTCGGCGGCTCAGGCTTTGGGCAGCAGTTGCACGGCGGCGGCACCACTGCCGGCGTACGGGTAGGCACCGGGTAAGGGTACGGCACCAGCTTGCACTCCGGCTTCGGCGGAGGCTTCTCCGGCGGCGGCTTCGGCGGCTCCTCCGGCTTCTTGCACGGCGGCGGCTTCTCGCATGGCTTGGGCTTCTCGCAGGGCATGGCTTGGGCTTCTCACAGTGACAGGGCTTGGGCTTCTCGCAGTGGCAGGGCTTGGGCTTGGGCGGGGGCTTCTCGCAGCTGCAGCAATGGCAGGGCTTGGGCTTCTCCTCGCACGGCGGCTGGGCGGCGGCGGCGGCGGCGGCGGCGGCCAGACGTCGACGATGAGGATCTCCTTAATGATCTTGCCGGCCTTGCACCAGATCTTCTTGCACAGCTTCTCCGGGTCGAACTTCCCGCGACGATCACCCTGTTGTTCTTCACGTCGTACTCCACCTTCTCGATGCAGTACTCCTCTGCATGCGTTCATATTCAGTTATATTCATTCAAAACACACCCTTTTCAACCCCCGCAAAAAAAAAAAAAAAAAAAAACACCCTTTTCAACAGAGATTTTGCTCCCAATTGAGCACGAACGAACACTGCTGATGAGCCTTGAAATTCAATCAAAACATGGACGATTCGGGCAGAATTATTGTACCTTCAGGCAGCCCAGGACCTTCCTGATCTTGCATCGCAGCGCAGCATTGCAGGTCCACCAAGATGACCATATACCCATCTGCACCACAAGAAAAAACAAAAACAAAACACAAAAAAAAAATGCAGATAGACAGGCTTTGGTCAGTTAACAAAAAAAAAAAAAAAAGGAGATACTTATTGAGCATCTTGTATAGTTCTCTTTTCTCATAACAGAGTTAGGGGCCCCTTGCAATTAACAGGCATGCTCTTTACAAAATTTCTCAAGAAACAGTTCAATTCCCGTGGAATTCAGAAAGAAGTTATATATCATGCCTTAATTATAAAAAAATATATTATGGAAGTTGAAGTCCTGTAACGAAAATTCTGTTTTCAAAATAGCAAAGAAACCAAAGTTCTCTTTTGAACAGAGCAAGGATTAGCACACCAAGTACATTAAGATTTAAATACCGAGCTCACCAGTCAAATTTGCCGAATGTTACCAATGAGCTGGAGAGGAAAGCATGGAGAATCGAAGCAGAGATGAATAATGGAGGCGATGCATGGATGGAGCAGAGCTGAACCTTATGTTACTTATTTATGTTTGGATATGCCAGAGCCTGAAATATTCTGCCATTGGTTTTTTTGTCCGTCGGATCGCATCTGGACGGTCCATGTTTCAGGAGGGGTCTTGATAACCTATTGCAAGAGATGGAAAATGACCACATGTATGTAGGACAGTTTGGTCCTTCTCACGCCTTGTCATCTCTCAATTAGCTTTCAGAATGGTACCAGTACGTTTTCCTCTGAAAAATAAGAATACCTTTCAGAATTCGATTTCAGGCACACCTTGTGCTTCAATAAAAAAATATCATTGTTATCTTAAGAAAAGCTAATTTCAGATATCAATTTCTGTTTGGACCCTTGTAGTAGTACGCAGTGCGACTCATTCAGAGCAAGTTCAATAGTATAGCCAGCTACTAGCTCTAATTTATCTATAGCCAATCTAATAGCCCATTCATACAATAGTTATATACTACACTATTAATATCTGGTCCCACCTGTCATACACACACTGCGTCTTGGAGTCCATGCTGCAGCTGGCTACAAATCTGTAGCCCGTGCTTCTTCTCTCTTTCATTTATCTACTTAAAATATGTTTGCAGCTGGCTTATAGCCTGCTATTGTACCCTTAGCTTTCTCTGTGGAAAATTCCTGAAATTAACTAATCTGCCCAAATATAGGTGAGCATTTATATCTAGCACATTTCTCGCGGCACCGTCGAATCAATTACTGTATTAGGTGGAGTAATTCCTCTTTAATGAAAAGTGTGTTTAACGAGATGATTGTGACCGTATATACCTATCATCCAATCAGTCTCCCAGAATTCCTGATTTAAGGGCCCCTTTGAATCGCATGGTTGAAAAAATAAATGAATAGGAAAAACAAAGGATTTAGATAGGAATTGAAGTGTAAAACATAGGATTGCAGAACACAGGAAAAACACAGGAATGATCGTTTGATTGGAGCGCAGGAAACGCAGGAATCGGATGAGAGAGATAGACTCAAAGGATATTTTACAAGAGGTTGGAGCTCTTGCTATATTTGCTCTTAAAATCCACATGCAATGTGCCATTCCATAGGAATTTCATAGGATTTGCAAAGCTTCAATCCTTTGAATCAAAGGGCCAAATAGGGAAATTTCCTATAGGATTTGAATCCTATGAAATTCCTACATAAATCTTTTGATTAAAGGGGCCCTAACAGAGATATTTTACACACAGCATCCGTCAGTATCAGTTCATCCTCTCCTATAGTTGGATACTTAGAGCAAGTTTAATAGTATAGCCAACTATTAGCTTCAAATCATCTATAGCCAATGTAATAGCCAATTCATCAATAGTCTTACTATACTATTAATATCTGGTCCTACATGTCATACACACATTACATTTTGAAGTCTGTGCTGCGGCTGGCTACAAATCTGTAGCCCGCTGCTGTTCTCTCTCTTCCTTTATCTCTTTTAAAATAGTTTATAGCTGGCTTATAGCCTGCTATTGTACTTGCTCTTATATGATACATATCATCACTGCACTACAGTTCCTTGCTTCTTGATTACACGAGAACTCTGATGTGTCGGCAATATCCTAGTCTGAAATGATTTCCGAGCTAACAATCTTCTAAATTATGCCACAAACTGTTTTGGAGATCTTCGGGCACATTTGCCAAAAGTACTAGCTTCTACAATACTCAGTGTTGGTCTTTTCCATTTTGTTGTGATATAAGTTTTTTTTTGCAGAGAAATAGGGAATATATTACTCATAGGAAGCTTCCTCACACCATATGTGAGATAAAGTTACAAGAATTTTCAGGCCAGAGCTCAGACACAGAATCGCATTGAGCCTTATTCGCCAAAATATGGCTAATACAGTTTTGGCTCCTATGGCTACATGTTGTGATATAAGTATTAAATGAAAGGAGCAATTATATTTTTATTAGAAAATATAAAAACATTCAGTTATCTAGTTTCAATTTTAGCCTCTTACCTCCATAGAGGTAAGTTGGAGCAGTATAGAAGGGAATTTAAAAATTTATATATTCTAAACGTGTGCTCGGAATTTTAGAGCTCTGGTTTGTGATCCTGAAACCATGTTAGGGCATGTCTATTGTAGGTAATATTAAGTTTGCAACATTACGGCAATAAATAGGGTTTAGCTTTCGCTTTCTTGTCTAGTGGCTATACTTGGGTAGGACTGTTGGAAAAAAAAACTCTCTTTCGGAAACCGTCGCTTCCTTTACGCTAGTAACATGCCCGTACGTTGTAACGGGTCAAACCATATAATTGGGAATAGACTAGAAGGACGATTGAGAATAAAGTATTGAATCCGGTGGCTACTTAGGATTACTTAGGAGTATACCACAACTGTTTGTTTCCGTTACTTTTTCATCCATGCTAGCAAGCACATTTTGTGGAGTAGATAGGTAACGGAGCAAACTTTGGATGATGTCAAAGTGCACCACAAACGCTGATGGTAATAAGCAAAACTCAGGAACTTTTGATGGTATGAAACGAATTTTCCATATTCTTTTTTGTTGGCATCTCCTCTTCTACTGTATTGCATCCATGCTAACTCCTAAAATATAATGTGCTTGCTTTTTATTTTAAGATGCTAAAATGTGCTTGCTAGCATCATATCGGTGAAAAACGTACACTAGACATATGGCCTTACATGTCTTATAAAGCTCATCTCAATTTTACATTTTTCTAAAAGAGAAGCAGTCCCTCCCCATTTCGATCCATTACGTACTAGAAATGGGCTTCACTACGATGTTTAAAAAGACATTATATTACACTTAATTATTATTTATTGCCTTCACATAAAGCATCATCTAGAAACCGAGATTCAATTATAATTTCATTTATAAAGGCATAAGACCCGAAGCCCGATGGCCCGGCCAAGCACGGCATGAGTCGGGCTGTGCCTGGGCTGATGACTTGGCACGGTGGGCCGGCCCGACATAGCATGGTCGAAAAAATAGTAGAGGGACCCAAAATAGACTTAATCAACCATATAAGCAACATCCAAAGAAAAAAGGAATACAAATTAGACTTACTTCCAGCTATACATATAAGACACATCACAAGGGAGGAAAAATAGACTTATTCTTTGGAATAGTCATTAATGGTGCAGAACAATAGAACTTGTAGTTTGAAATTCTCCCGACCATATACGCATCCTAAGTTTCCACATCTTTTTTCCAGAGAATTTCTAGATTATCGATAATAGGCTCCAAAAATACATCAATATTATTGTCAGGTTGTTTTGATTCTTGGATTAACAAGCACAATATAATATGTGTGTATATATATATCATCTAATCAGTCCCTTAAATATTCCCATGTGCATGAATTTAATCCAAGACGTAGGAGTTTACACACAGCATCCATCCATAACACCATGTTGTCCTATCCTGCGGACATAATGGATATATAGGCCGTGCTTATATTCGAAACTTTTTCTTCAAATCTCTAACTTTTCCGTCACATCAAATGTTTAAACATATGATGGAGTAGTAAATGTGAACGAAAAAAAATCAATTGCACAGTTTCATGTATTGCGAGATGATCTTTTGAGCCTAATTATACCATGATTTGATAATGTGATGCTACAGTAACCATTTGCTAATGATAGATTAATAGGCTTAATAGATTCATCTTGCAGTTTACAGGCGGAATTGTTATTAGTCTACGTTTAATACTTCAAATGTGTGTCCGTATACTTAAAAAAAATTTGGCACACGAACTAAACACATATCATCATTGTACTACGAAACAGTTCCTAGCTGCTTTATTGCCAGAGGATACTTATGTGGTCGGCAGTATCCTAACTGAAAATTTCAACCTAACAATCTTGTGAGTTATCCCTCGAACAGTCGAACTGTTTTGACATTGACACTTGATAGGCGCAGTTACTAACTTGTAATATGTACTCTCCCTGTCAACAAATACTATTAGTATTTCTATATATTAATATTTATTTACAAACATAAGTATTTCAGAGTATTACCTTAATTTACTATCCAAAACCATCACTTACATATCCATGCATTTATTGTAAGGGCATGAGCAAATGGACCGCGGCCTGAGGTCGCATGGTCCAAAGAAAGGTTGGGCCAACTATGACCAAGTCTGCCACACAAAGGCCGAGCGGTTTAAAATGGGGGAAGAGAAAATTGTGGGCGAGTTGTCAACAGGGTTTTAAATCTCCCGCTATAGCTGCCGCTATCTTCCGCTATAGCTGTTTGATATGTGTTCTAGCTATTTGCTCTCATGATGTACAATTTAGCCACTATAGCTGTTTTCGAAGCTAACCTGTAACACCCCAGGTAACCACGTACCTAGAATGCCACACCAAAATACACTCAAAAACTAAGTCCTAAAATTATTAGAAATTTCGGCAGAGTCTCCCCTAAAAATACGGACATCACGACAGGCAGTTATAGAAAAGGTCAATACCGATATAAACCACACAATCCAAACCATCCTAGCTCCACAAATCCCACGTGAAAAATAAGGATCAGAACCTTAAATGACATTTACAAGTTCTATGCAAAACTTATGCTGAGCAAAAATTATAGTCTAAAACTAATTTCAATTGTGTGCAATAATAATGTGTAGTCCAAGGGTGCTACTCCCGCCCCATGCCGATCGATGTCATTAGGTACCTAAAACCAAATTAAACACAAGAGTGGAGTAAAGAATACTCAGCAAGTACAATCTTGAACTAGTAAAACATACGCATGATTTATGCATTAAGAAACCAATATGAAGGGTTGGATTTACTTTATTTTTAAACCAAAGAAGTCAAAAGATAGTAGTTCCCTCCCGGGCAGGTGTGAATATCCTCTTAGCATTACCGGTAAGCCGAGCAAGCGTGATCAGCGCTTCTCAAGGATCATGAATAAAGATCCAAATGCACTCCCATGGCTACGCATGGTTCTTGAATAATGTAAACAGAACATCCGGAATAATGAACATGAATAACGTCATGAATTTGAATATGGGTCAAAACACGAATAAGTAGCATAACGTCATAGCCATACAATCAGTAATAACAAGCAATTGAATAATAATTATGCAAGTAAAGCCAAACAAAACAACTCAGTTTGTCCATCACATAAGTCCGTCTTGTACTTGCCTTAACCTTCGATACTCCGACTCAACTCCTCCAACGTTGGAACCCTCCACACCTAGCAGTACTAATGTAAGAAAAAACGAAGAATTTGGAAATATTCACCAAATTCCCCAAATTTCCCTTCTTCTATCAAATTTCCCCTTCTTTCTTCCTTCCTGTTCTTCTCTGCCTTCTCTCCCTCCTTCCAACGACCGGCTGCGGACGACGACGGCTGTGGCGACCGGCGACGGCTGCACCAGCGGCGGCGCCGGCGAAGAGAGGAACAGCAGCGGCGGCGCAGAGCGCAGGAGGTGCGGCGGCTAGGGCTACAGGAGAATCGCTCCTGTTTCTTTTTTTTTTTTCTCGTTTGTTTTTTTTGGTTGGTTATATAAAGAGACTAAATAAGATCTAACGGCTCACATCTATTCAATCCTCGGGACTTCGTTCGGACTCCGATTACTATAAATTTATAGTCTATTTTGCACTATTCGGCGAGCTCTACGCATCCACGGTTCCCGATCGCCTATATGAACACTGGTTTAAAAGTTGAACTTTTGCGCGTTTGCTCTAATATCCGCGAGATATATTAATTTAAAACTCAGGGTATTACATAACCGCTAAATGCCTTAACCAGCTATTTAAAAAATTATTGGTTGTCAAGCAACGAGCAACTGCATAACACGGCTACTCAACCATGTCTTCGTTGTTGTGCTCAAAATTGCGCCAGGTCATTGTCACTCCCTACGCGAGGCTGAGCTGGAGACCCTGCTCCGTCGTGCAATGGCAGGCTGAAACCCCGATACATGTTTGGTGCATTGGGCATGCTCTTAAGTTAATAGGCGTGATATTTTCAATAAAGTAAACTTAATTTCAGGGACATCAAATAACTTTACCTTAAACTTAATTGCTGCTAAAACTCTTAAAAATGTTTATTTATATTTTTGGACGGAAAGAGTATATTAGACCTCCAGTTCTACACCTGAAGTATGTTTCACAGTTGAGCACAATACTACACCCAATTATTTATTGCCTTCACATAAAGCATTGTCTTAATACTACTAAGCTCAATTATTTATTTCCTTAATTAACATTATCACATAAAAGCATTCTCTAAATACATGGAGTAATATTAATTTCCATCATCTTAAAAAAAACATAAGCAATCCTCCCACACCCAATCAAAGCCCAAAGTGATGAACTTCATAATAACAAACGTCCGGTGAGACTTCCAAGATTTACCACATTCATGGACGGATTATCAACGGGGAAGAAGATGACCAGCGCTGGCTACATGACGGCGCAGGCGCCGTACTGCGGGCCCTCGTCGCAGACGAGCACCGGCGGGTACGGCGGCATGGCCGGCGGCGGTAGCAGTGGCACGGCGACGACCACGCCGGGCAGCCGCACGCTGGCTTCGCCGGCGCCGGCGCCGGCGGAGGTGGCTTGGGGTGGCAGTCGCAGCAGTGCGGGGTGGCGCAGCCGCCGCACGGCGGCGGCGGCCACGCCTGCGGCGGGCACACGTACGGATACGGGAATGGTATGAGCTTGCACGGCTCGGGCTGCTTCTTGTCGTCGGGTTTCTTCTTCTCATCGGGTTTCTTCTTCTCTTCCGGCGGCGGCGGCGGCTTGATCTTGATGTCCTTGATGATCTTGCCGGCCTTGCACCAGAGCTTGCAGGAGAGCTTCTCGGCGTCGAAGGGGCCGGACACCACCACCGTGTCCTTCTCGTACACGATCTTCTCGATCTCGACCTCGCCTCGCTCTGCATGCAAGTATGATTTCAGCCATGAGAGAATTGATCGAGAAGCTAGAAGAAGAAGACGAAGAAGAAGAGGGTGATCTGACCTTGCATGCAGCAGAGGACTTTCTGGATCTTGATGTTGCAGCGGCAGCACTGCAGGTCCACGGTGATGATCAGCGTCGGCATCTGAGAAGATGAAGCATGCGAATATAAACTACTATACCTTTGAAATTAACAAAATTCGAATTCACCAAAGCCATCAAATCTATGTGTATGTAATTAATTAATTATTAAGTTGTGTTTGAGAGGAGAGGAAATAACTAAGACTGAAAAGATACGTAACGTATGATCAATGAGTATCAATTACTTTAAACTTAAAAAAATATTAATATTATTTTTAAGCAACTTTTCTATATATTTTTTAAAAAAAGAAATTGTTTAGAAGTACGAAAAACTTGCGCGTGAAACACTATATATTTTCTCATCCTATCTTTTTCAAAGGAACGCGCTCTTAGTCTCTAACCTCAATCAACGCATCTCTCCCTCATTATCACTATGTTTCATATTGTAAGCTGTTCTATGTTTGTTATATGCTAAATTTATTCTAAGTTTAAATATTTGAATTATAAAAAAAATATAGCAGCATTTCTAAAAAAAAGTATAAACTAATTTAGTGTTGTACTTAATTGTTGATTTGTTTTTTCTTACAAACTCGATGAAAAGTATAGTGAAATAAGATAGCAAAATGAGTAAATGTATAACTCTAAGCTTCCAGTTAATTGGTATCACATTTTTTTTTGTCTAAAATTGTAGTTGGTGACATATTAATTTAACAAAAGGGCTTTCTATTTACTACCATGTGAACAAAATCTTTTCAGCCACCTTTTCTCATCATTTGAATGAAAATCTAACTGCTCATGTGAAAATGTCTGTCTACATTAGATAAATTAACTTAAAAGAATTGTGCTAACATAGACAAAAAAAATATTTGATGGTACTTCAGAAGACAGGAAAATATTCAAACTTAGGGATGAATGGAATTTTGGCAAAAAAAAAAAAGCACATATCTACATACTAGAGGTGAAAATATTTTCTGGTTAGCATTTTGCATGTCATTTAGATGACTAGATAAGAAAATTTAAGACTACTGATGAATGAAAAGTAGAAAAAATCTCAGGGTACAAAAAAAAAAGATCGATGTTTTTTTGCAAGAAAAGAGTTTCTGCTTTCTCAGGAAAAAGGCGAGGTCTCGGAAATGTAGGATAGTTTGTGAAACTCGAACCGACTCCTCTATCTCTATTTTCTTTTGAGAATACCTCTATCTCTATTAGTCTACATTTTATAGCTAGCCTGTTCGAAATTAACTTACTTTTCTTCATATCATATTCTTTATCGTCTGGATACCAATTAGCTAGAGACGATCAGAGCCGAGAGCTACAGCAAAATAAAACTCCATTCAAAAATCAAGATCAGCCAAGCTATTTTTTGAAGAAAAACACGAGTACAATATATCAAAAAAAAGCGACATTAACCGAGCCAGGTAACTAAACAAAAGATATGATGGTGATATATATTGATGATCTATATATATAATCCGATCGAAAGCTAGCTAGCTAGCATCAAGGGAAAGAGTAGAAATTAACCTTTGTATATATATGCAGCTTTCTGAAGTGAAGCTAGTCAGGATGAACTGCGACACGGCGATCGAGTGAGGAGCGAGCTCGCCTTGGAGAGAAATGGAGATAGATAGTCAGATCGAATTAAAGATGATGATGAAGTAGTGCATGCGTTTATAACGTTTTGACGTGCTGATTAAGGTGGGATTAATTTGGTGCAGGGATCACGTCTGCACGGTTCGGGATCGTCGACTTAATTCAATGCCCCGGTTGAAAGATGAAACCCGGCGCCATGACAGCATCTCTCTCTGCTTTCGTCGTCGTCCCTGGCATGGTTCGTTGCCGGATCACATCCTCACGGTTCAGAGTCACGGCGCTCGTTTTGAATGCTGAGGGGGAAAAAAACAGAGAATTTGAAAAGTGCATGCTATTCGGTTTGTAGGGAACTATGAATATTAGTGTAGAAAAACCAATGGAATTTTTCCTTTCCTATAAGACGTTCAAAAAAAAATAGAAAATTTTCCGTCCACTCAAATCTCTTGGAAAATTTTAAAATATGTAAGCATTCCTAGTTTTTCTATTCCTATATGTTAAAATTTCTCCAAAATAAGCCCTAAGAACGGAGTTTGAAGTGAAAAACTTTCTATATAAAAATTCCTTTTTAAAATTGAATAAATTTGTTTTAAAATTTATGTAATTAATACTCAATTAACTGTACACTTATATATTTTCTCGATTTATAGAATGCCTAATCAAACAAAGACTAAGACCATATTTTTTGTCTAGCTACTCTCTCTGTTCTTAGATGTAAATATTCTTACTTCCTCCGTCTCAAAATATAACAACTTTTAACGCTCGGGATTTGTCCCAAAATATAACTTCTCCACCAACATTCTCTTCCCAACAAATTACAACCCTCCACCATTCACTTTTCCCACCTACCTCCACTACTCATTCAATTACAATCCTCCACCACTCATTTCTATCTAATTTCTTAATAACCATGTCCAATTCTAAAACTCGATGGAGGGAGTAATTAGGATTCAAACTCGATACATAACACACGAGAATCAGAACATTTCCAAACAATCAGCTCCTTAGGACAAGAAACCAAGCCAATGAAGCGACTGGAAAAGAGACTATTTCCCCTTATCCTCGATGTTCACTAAATAACAGAGGGAGCATGAGTAGATTATCGTAGGTACATTTCTTAAGCGGCGCGTTAAATGATGCAATTTTTTTTGCAAAAACTTTCTTTCTATAATTTTTTTTCTACAAAAATCAAATAAACCCGATCGATCCATGCGATAATTATTATTGAGTATCGTCTTCTCATATAAGCCCAAGCGGCTAAGGACATCCACAATGTGCTCCTAAACTAGGTAATAGATAATATTTTAATCTTCATCCCAGATAGTAAGTATTGTGAAACCAGTAAATAGTACTACAATCTAGTAGTAAAGAGTAAAAAAAACATTGATTCTTTTGGCATGTATTGATCCTCATCCCTCTCTCTTCATGCTATTGGCTTGGGACCCACCTTATTACTAGTTATATATTGTGGAACTTTTAACAACAAATACCTACTTTTAGTAGGTCCCACCTTATTTACTAGTTGTAAATATGCATTGGTGATGCCCTAAGCGTCAAAAAAGCAAAAAAAAAAAAAGAAACTAGAAGCGAATATAAGTATAAGTTCACTATTTAGGGCCCCTTTGAATCACTGGAATGAAAAAACGGAGGAATAGGAAAAACATAGAATTCTGACAAGAATGTAAGTGTAAAACAGAGGATTGCAAATCACAGGAAAAATGTTGGAATGACTGTTTGATTAGACCACAGGAAAAACACAGGAATTTGAGGAGAAATAAAGACTCAAAGGATTTTTTTCATGAGGTTCTACCTCTTGTTAAAATTCCTCCAAAACTTATATCGGAAGAGGCATTCCATAGGAATTTCATATGATTCCATAGGGTTCATTCCTTTGATTCAAAGAGTTTTGTAGGAAAAATTCCTATAGAAATAAAATCCTCTTAAGGGCTTATTCGGAATATAGGATAGAAAAAACGAAGGAATAGGAAAAATATAGGAATATGGTAGGATTGTATGCGTAAAACAGAGGATTGGAAAACATAGGAATGTCTTGTTCTCCGTGCGCAGGATTCTTACAACAAAGAGGCTAGAGTGGATTCTTTTTTTCCTGTGAAAACATGGGTAGGGAATAGTATTCCTATGGAATTCAAGATAGCTAACCCTTTCAAACGAATGCATCTACCGTACCCAGTTCAAAGGAATCATCAATCCTCTATTTTTCCTTCACATTTCCTCCATTCCGAATGAGCCCTAAAATTCTTATATATTTGCTTTGAATCAAGGGGGGCTTAGATCGCAAGGACGAACGGAATGGTCGAGTCACGCGCAGTGTCACGTCGTTATCTCCCGTGTCCGTCCCTGTGCGTACGAAAATATGTACGATGCATATATGCTATCTCTCTTCTACGGCAAGACACATTGAGTTTCGGTTTAATCCTGCTACAGGATGTGTACATGTACATCTTTTGATTGGACATATGTACATTTGCACGCCTGGTGTTGGTGCGAATTAAAAACCCTGCTGATCAGGGCTTCATCCGTTCTAAAATAAGTTTATTTTTCACTCATCTCTTACATATATTAAAAGCACTAAAATATCTCAGCTTTATCAAATCTCAATGCAATTATTAATTTATCTACCCCTAATATATTTATCTTCTGCTTTTTACAAACTTTTGATATAACGATTACTAAACATGTATTTATTTTAGGGTAATATAAGGAGAAAAAATGAATCTATTTTGAGAGGAAGGAATTAGTAATTTGGTACTAGGAGGGCATTTGTTGGTTGCTTTTGTTGAAGTTGTTGGATGATTGATTCCGTCTCTGTCATTGTTGATGGATCCTGGTCGTACGATATGCGTGGTGCCACACTTCCATAGGGCATCCGTAAAGTGGGAATAAAAGAGGTTTGTCTAAAGCTCAGCTCCTTTATATTGTAATCCGGAGTGATTTAAAATTTTGAAATAATTTTAGGAAGATTTCTTAATTTGTCACAGATAACTTTTTCGGTGAGATTTCACCGATATTTCACTATTTTTTTTTTATCTCAGATCCTCGCGAGATAGTTTTATACCGTCCAAAAATTTGGGATTCAATCATATTTCTTACATTTGGATCAAAATTGGGTCAGAATTAAATAAAATCTGTTAAAATTTCAATTTCTCTTGGCGAGATTTCACATTAGATCACGCTCTCTTAATTCCGACAAAGTTTGCCTCGTATGTATTGATACAATAGAGTCTGACGAGATTGATCCTTGCTCGGCTGCTCCTTAGCAATTATATACTTCCTCCATCCCAAAATATTGCTATCTAGGATGGGATTTGACCAATCATATGATAACGAATCTGAACAAAGGCATGTCGAGATTCGTTGTCATAGGATAGGTCAAATCCCATCCTAGATAGCAACATTTTGGGACGGAGGAAAGAAGTCGGGCAACAAAATTGACAAAAAAAAATCCATAAAACTAATCCTAAATTTAAAGTCTAAAATTCAACATCAGCTTTGAATTAGAATTTTAAATGAGTGCCAAGTACGCCGTTAGGTTCTTTGAATTGGCCTCTGACAAAGCTTGGATCGACCAAGCTTTAGGCCATCTCCACTGTAGTTCATTATTCGAATCAAGAGAAGAGAGAGAATAGATTACTAAAAGGTTCATTTGTTCGAACTAACTTTTTTCATAAACTCGGCAATGCGTACCTGCAACCATAAATTAGCTAACAGTCCTATGCTCTATGCATGGAATCGATCCTAGTGAAGAAAGAAGAGGAACGGATACTCAATATAAATGAGTAAATTGAATTCCATGCTTGATCTCACATATCTCAAATTCCCAATAGAACTCTATTGAAAGTTGTAATATATAAAAATAACTGCAAAATATAATCTATTTTTCACAATCGAATAATTATTAATATGGCGGTTTACCGTATTACGAAGGTTCGTCAAACTCAAAGCTTTTTTTTTTGTCTTGTTTTTTCAATTGTGCTAGTCCCTGCGCAAATGGTTTCTCCAGACAGCACAACACATACTGAACCGAACCAAATTGATCCATACTGCAAAACACTGACTGAACTGAACCCAAATTGATCCATATGCTGGACTGTGGCCCAGTACATCTGTTGCATTGATTTAGGATTGGACATGCCCTTAGCTTGGCCCAACCACTCCCAAGTCCCCCTATGCTAGGTCTCTTTTAAGACATAGAAGCAAGAAAATCACAGGAATAGGATATCATGTTATAACCAATCTTACAGGAAATAAATCCACAAAATTTTACAAATAGTATTTTTTTTCTAGCACCAAACAAACAAAGGAACTTTGTGTTACAAGGAAGAGAAAACATGAATATTCTAGCTTGATGTCAGTTTTTCTCAAATATTCCTATAAAAAAATTCCAAGGGATTTCAATCCCTCCAAAATTCCTCTACATTTTTCTTTGTTCCAAATGTGCCCTTAAACTTGATGCTTTACCACCACACGAAAGAGAGAGGAAGATGTAAGGCTAACCTCTTATCTACTTCATCTGTCCCAAAATATAATCATTTTTAGCATAGTGATAAATCAAACATTTTCAACTTTGACTATTAATAGAAAAAAATTAAAAAAGATCAATCATGTAAAATTGACGTTACTAGATTTATCATTAAACAAACTATCATAATATGTAACTTTTTATTTAAAATATCTTACTTTTATAAATATTATTGGTCAAAATAGCATCTCGAATACCATGTCAGAGTTCAAAAATACTTATCTTTTAGAACGGATGAAATAGTTGACTGAGTCGCGGAAGTTTTTTCACACCTTCATCTAAATAAGACCCAAATAAAATGCGAGTTACACGGCCAACAAACCCCCATTCGATGACCGCTTCCATTAAAATGCTAGAAAACAATCATTACCTTCTGGCTGTAAATTCGCGTTCTGATCGTTGTAGCTTCATAAATTCGTATGATGGAAAAAAAATATTACATATCATAGAGGAGGAGATTGATATTGATGTATTAGGAAAAGAAAAAGGTAAATGCATCGGGACATCACTCCTCTATGCAGGCTATGTCAGGTGTACTTTTTTTTTTACTTCGACCATCCCTTTCTCAACCGTTGATATCTGAAAATCTGACATAAATTATTCTATTCGATTAGTTCAAAAAAATCAAATGAATCTTGATAATAACCCATTTTGGGCGACAACCACATTCAAACGCTAACCATCACCTCTTCCCTCCAAAAAAAAACGAAAATGGCGCCAA
Organism: Oryza longistaminata; assembly: GCA_009805545.1. Classification (NCBI taxonomy): domain Eukaryota; kingdom Viridiplantae; phylum Streptophyta; class Magnoliopsida; order Poales; family Poaceae; genus Oryza; species Oryza longistaminata. Next base: position 3,436,127 of record CM020180.1, on the reverse strand, counting down.
CTCCCAACCCACCCCTCCCCCTCCCTCCGCCGTACGCCTCCCTCCCCCGCCTCCTCCTCCACCACCACCGCCGCCTCCCTCGCCGCCGCCTCGTCCTCGCCGCGCACGCGCTCGCCGCCGTCGCCGGCCACCTCACCGTCCCCGCCCCGCCGCACCACCCCGCACGCCCTCCTCCTCCTCGCCTAGCCCGCCACCTCGCGTCGTGGCCGCGCGCGCCCCTCCACCTCCTCCTCCTCTTCCGCTCCTCCCTCCGCCTCTCCGTGCTGCCCACCCGCCACACCCCTCCCCTCGCCGTCTCCGCCGCCGCCGCCGCGTCGGCCGGCCGCCACCTCCCGTCGCGCTCTCGCTGCACGCCGTCGCCGTCACCCGCAACCTCCTCCCGTTCCCGCACGTCTCCAACGCGCTCGTCTCCCTCTACGCCAGGAGCGCGCTCCCGGACTCCGCGCGCAGGGTGTTCGACGGAATGCCCGCCCCCGACGTCGTCTCGCACAACGCGCTGGTGCACGGGTACGTCAAGGCCGGGCGGCTGGGGCTCGCCGTGAGGGTGTTCGAGGGGATGCCCGAGCGGGACGCCGTGTCGTGGGGCACGGTGGTCGCCGGGTGCGCCAAGGCCGGGCGGCTGAGGAGGCGGTGCGGCTGTTCGACAGGATGAGGCGGGAAGGGTACCGGCCGACGACGTCGCGCTCGCCGCCGTGCTCTCGTGCTGCGCGCAGCTCGGCGCGCTGGACAAGGGCCAGGAGGTGCACGAGTACGTGAGGCGTACAGGCCCGCCCCAACGTGTACCTGTGCACAGGGATCGTCGATCTCTACGCCAAGTGCGGGCGCGTCGAGGTTGCGCGCGAGGTGTTTCGACGCGTGCCCGGAGAAGAACGTGTTCACCTGGAACGCGCTCATCGTCGGGCTGGCGATGCACGGCCATGGCACGGTGGCGCTGGACTACTTCGGCCGGATGCTCGCCGAAGGGTTCCGGCCCGACGGGACCACGTTCCTCGGCGTGCTGATCGGCTGCAGCCACGCCGGCCTCGTGGACACGGCGAGGAGGATCTTCTTCCGCGAGATGCAGCACAACCATGGCGTTCCTCGAGAGCTGAAGCACTACGGATGCATGGCTGACCTGCTTGGCCGAGCCGGGCTGATCGACGAGGCAATGGAGATGATCTCGAGCATGCCAATGGAGGCGGACACCTATGTCTGGGGAGGCATACTCGCTGGATGCAGAATGCACGGGAACAACGTGGAGTTCGCCGAGGTTGCTGCCCGGCGTTTGCTGGAGCTGAACCCTGACGACGGTGGGGTGTACTCCGCCATGGCTGGCATCTACGCCGATGCTGGTAGATGGGAGGACGTCGCGAGGGTTCGGAGATCGATGGATGAAAGGGTTGGCATGAGGAATGTTGGTCGGAGTTCGATTGCAATGGAGCTCAAAGATGGTATCAAGATGCTGAGCTGATTGTCTCTGAAGATTGGCAGGATTGCAATGGCAAGGCTGCCGAGGTATCAACCAACCTCTCACTTTGACAATTTCAATCAACCAAAGTTGCTGCTGCCCATATAGCTTGATCTCATTGAGAATAGCAAGGGCAAATTCTCGCACTCTGCTCTGCTGGGCACAGCATTTGTGCATGCTGAAAGCATGGGGATATGAGCAGCAAGACAGCAACTGATGGTAGCAGAGTCGTTGTAGTTCCAGGCAAAATCTGATGACTGTTTGTCCGTAGCCAGTCTCTCAGTCTCTAAACAAGCATCCTGGCCAGCTCTTAGATAAGACAGAGAGCCAGAAGTTACATCCTCCGTCCCAAAATGCATGACACCACTAACTTTTTGCATAATGTTTGATCATTTATTTTATTAAAACATGTAAATTATTTATTTTATTATGACTTGTTTTATCATAAAAAACTATAACCTTAACTTATATTTTTACATATTTATACTAGATTTTTGAATAAAACAAAATTTTGAATAAAACAAATGGTGAAACATTATGCTATTTTTACATATTTATAGTAGATTTTTGAATAAAACGAACGGTGGAACATTATGCAAAAATCCATCGGCATCATACATTTTAAAACGGAGGGAGTAATACTTTCAGGCAATGTCTAATCACTTTGAGCTTTGAACACTGAGGCACCCTTGGAGAAAAGGTAGTGGATCCAGACCTGGTCCAGCTTTCTTTTTCCTCCTGAGGCACTGTCTGTTGTTTCTGTAAAGATAATTCAATTTCGCATAGTTTATGGCATTTTAAATTGCAACCAACTCACACATGTGCTGAAATAACTTTTTTTTTCCTTTTATTTTGTTCCAATCAAATACAACCACCTTTTTCATGTATGGAATGGCTGGCTACACAAATGTTATCCAATGAGAAATGTAAATGCGTCCCTCAATGAGATTATTCCTTGCACAAATCTGCTCCTTGGTTCAATAACGACGACTCGCCGCACCCCTGCAAAGACACAAAGATTGTCACAACTCAAATTCAAATTAGATTACAAATATATGATTTATCGGTTTCCTGTAATGATGCACTGCGGATTCACATGTATTGCATAAAGAAGTACCTGGAGCTGACAATTGCTCCAAAACCTCCAGGAAGGTACTAGTGCTCAAGCAGGTATGACACTGTCTTCGGCCATTCACCTGGTATTGCAGCTCCAAGGCCTAAAGTGTGAAAGATTGGGTGGAATTATAGTATCTAAAAAAGGATCCAAATAAGTTATGTCTAAATGCAAACACTAAATGCATGTCATACAGAAATGAAAACATACAAAGTGAATTGGAATGGACACAAAATTGGAAAGCGCTAAAGAGAATTGGAATATTGTAGCTTGCTTGTTTTGTTTTTCCTTCAGATTTGATAAACAGCACATCTCTAAACAGAAAAGCCTTTTGTTAGCTATTTATCTAACACACAGCCAGGGTCAGAGCACCAGCAACCAGATAGAAAGACTGAAACTGGTCAGGGTTCCAAACCTCAGAATTTGGATTATAAGACTGTTTGACTTTTTGAAAGTCAAACTTCTATAAGTATGATCAAGTTATAGAAAAATGTAGCAACTCTTACAACACCAAATTAGTTTCATTAAATATAACACTGAATATATTTTGATAGTATGTTTGTTTGGTGTCGAAAATTTTGCTATATTTTTTCTGTAAACTTGGTTAAACTTGAAGAAGCTTGACTTAGAAAAAAGTCAAAGTGTCTTACAATATGAAATGGAGGGAGTACCTATTTGGGGCAAAAACAGACCCGCTTCCGCCTGAAGCACAGTTACATTTTTCGCCCCAAAAAGGTTTCCACTTTCCAAAACTCTCCACACATTTTTATGATCATCAAAATTAATATGCAGGTCTCCTTATTTACATACATGTTAGATAAGGTAGTGAGTACAATTGAAAAGAGTAGGGACTTACATGCTCCACCGTCACCTGTTCAAGCTCAATACGAGTGTAGACATCATTCTTGGCTAGAGCCATGATATCACTGTGGAAACAAATAGACTCGAAATTCAATTCCAGTGAGCAACCAAAAATGATAGTTCAAACTAATGGCATCATGTGAACCGCACCACTGAACAAAAGGTAAATTGGTTCTATCGATTTGAAAGAATAAAACAGCATACCAGCATGGCAAAAGAAAATGGTTATGTATCAAACCTGAGCGAGTAGACATCAAGGAGAGCGCCATTATCGTCAACTATAGGAATTGAGCTTACTCTATCTGCAGGTGGGAAAATAAGCAAGTCAAGCAACACAATAGTTAAAATGGTGTAAAACATTATTTCTAAATATTACTGGACCAAGTTAAGCAATAGCATATGCAGTTCAAAACAAAACAAGGTTAAAGCCTTAAACGGGCATTAACAAACTAGGAACAAAGTGTTAATGCACATTCTCGTGTGCGTATGCTTAGTAAGAGTTTATCTCAAATCAAAGCTTAATATTAGTCAATAACTTTTGAGTTACAAGTCCTTTCAACGGCCTTCAAATGTAAAGTAATGTTGCCACCGCAAGCACTAAATTATCCAACTGAACTGTGCCATTTTCTAAATTAGGCAGTGAAGTAACAATGATAGAACTAATCATATCAGAACAGGAATATTAATTGCGTAGAATTAGGTTGTCCCATAATCTTATATTCCTTCAAAATGCAGACTTCAGTGTGCAAATGCCAAATAAGTCAGCTGCTATACTGCTGCCACATTAAATATGACGACAAACATCTCTGACATGACATTTGGTATATCAGACAGTATAGAGGTAGTACAGTTTAAGCTACTAAGTAGTACAACAAGAATTTCAGACTCTGGAGGTGTAGGTTTACTCCAAATTCTTTGTAGTATGTAATCAATGAAGGAAGCATAGATATTTCAAGGGGATATAATTTAGAGATAATCTGTAGAAAAAATAGGCATTCAAGAAAGTGTTCTTGCTCATCACAACAAAAGGTTCTCTTGTGTGTGTATCAAGCATTCCTAATTCCATATGCATCAGTTTTCTGTCTTTATGATATGCTGACTTTAGAAATCTGATTATTACAAGCAAAGCTTCAAGATTTCTCGGTTTGGATTGAAAAAGATGAAAACTAATGGTACTGCCATAGGGCAGTCCATAACTGATAACCTTACCTAGCATTTGCATGTCAAGTAAGATAATTTATTTCATGTCTTTAATGTGGAATTAAAAAATGTAATCCTAGAAAGGACTAACTGATTGATTGCGGCCAACAATTACAATGTCACTGATATGTTCTTAAAAATCGGTAGGGAGAATAGTATAATTCTATGCATTTTAAATATTACTCCCTCCATTCCAAATTGATCTACATATTTCATAGGTACACCAAGACCAAGAAAAGCTAATAACTCTCTTATATTATATTTACTCTAGCAACAAACTCGATGCATGCACCATCCCCACTATTTCCTAGCCAATAGCAAATCAAGATATTGCATGTGGGTTATAAATACTTGTGTGCATGGATGCATGCATCAATGTCCAGTTACTCCAATGCACAAATAACGAATAGACTTAATGAATGAACACAAATATGTAGATCATTTAGGAATAACCTCAAAGAAACTATATGTAGATCAATTTGGAATGGAGGGAGTATTCAAGAAAAAACAATGCATTTTAAATATCAATTACATGTTACCTTCAAGCAGCAAATCCAGGCATGAATTTAGAGGAGTGCTTGGTCGCGAAGTTCTAAGCTGTCTATTGCTTGCCTTGCCAGTATGTGGTGACCATGTACCAATAGGCATACTGACAATCTGGTTTTGCAGAAATGAGTACCCTTCAGGCTGTTCTTGCAGCTTTGAGCAAATAACTAAATACAGCATCAAGATAAAAGTGAGCTTAATTTTTGAGGCTCGGATCAATTTAGCTGTCAGAATGAACAGTTGTAGTATTATTAAAAATGATTCCGTACATTTCACAATCCCTGGAAGGGCTGCAAGACCAAGCAAAGGCATCCCTGATGAATCCGTTGAGGGCTTAAAGATAGGAACTGAAGATATTTCATTTCTAATTATAGCCAATGCCACATCCCTTAAATTATCTGAATCCTTAACCTGAAGAAACATAAGAGGAAAATAATGGATCAATTACTAGAAAACAGAACTGTTCAAATAAATGAAATGAATAGGTAATCCCATCAATGTTGAACTTATATCGATACAGAAGATTAAAACACACTGTTATGGTCTTATTAGACATAGGGATTTGATCTTGAATAACCAAAGGCTCGACCCCTCATATCCAAAGTGGCCTTTATTTTAGCTGAATGAATCTCAACAATGAAATGTACAATCACATATCATACGTAAAATACAGGAGTTATTCGTATGTCAGCCTTGATGCACAACAGCATATCACTATCACTATCACTATGACATACAATTTGAGGAAATGATGAAGGAAATATTTATTAAGGTCATTGTAAACCTGATTTTATAATATCCACCGTTTTTTCTGTAATATCCATGAGTAATATTTAGACAGCAAATCAAATGAACGATATCTGGGAAATAGATGCAGATATACATGAATTAATGGCCTTCTCTGAATGGCAGCAACATCAGGTCCCCCATAAAACTGCAATTTTGCTTCTTTCCAAGCAGACACTGAATGCATTTCAAGTTCCTCATGGCCAAGAGTTCGAATGTTTCTCTGCAACTGCAGACCCAAGAATTGATAAACAATGTAAAAGTGCTTATCGAAGGAGAAACACAACAATTTAGTCTCACCTTTCTCAAAATTAATACAAAATCGGATGCGGTTAGCATGCCTGTTACGGTTTGCTGCTGATCATCCCAAAGAGGAACCAAAGAAAGACCCTAAAACAAGAGAAGTGAAATTACGATGAATTCTTACAGTATTTGATCACACAAGGAGCAATCAAAATTTTTGGACTACCTACATACATGAATATGCAAGGACAAATGATAATTTACCAGACAAAAAGAGCCCTAACGGGAAAATTTTGCTTATTTAGCACTGTGTTTTTCTTTGATGGAAACAATGGTGTTAGTTATTAGTCAACAAAAAAGAAATTTGTTCTGCTAGAAATTCTTGTTTGATTGTAAAATGAAGAAACAAATCGATCGCTCCTAACATATAAATAAACAAATACTGCAATTATTCAATAACATGATAAACAAACATAGGAAATTTTAATGAATATGCAAACAGCAGGAAGTAAAAAAAGAAGAAAGAAAATAAATGCATAGTCCTGCAAAGACATACCTCATCATGCATGATTTTAAAGGCTTGCTTGACAGGAAGACGAGCATCCAAAACTGCTATCTGAAATGCATATACCAAATGTTATAATTGATATGGCCTAAACGAAAGTGCTAACTACAAAAGAATAATCTAACCTTGCTAGAAACAGGAACAACATCATATATGGTATTATGTAATAATATCTCAGAGACTCGATGGCGGAAAATTGCTATCTGCACGCCTGAGTTTTGAGATAACTGATCTGGGGGCATCTGCTTGAGATAATTGGAAATAATGCATAACAGACTATTAGTTATTAGATAGCATAAATAAAATACACAAAATTACAAATGAAACTTTGATACATACTGTTGTCAGTATAGTACCCTCATCCATACTCACTACTCTGATGGAATTTTCTGGCTGTACAACCGGATGTGTATTATCCACAAGAACTTCATTGCTAATCAACCCATATTCATCCCGTACACAAGGTTTCGTCTCATCACATCGCCAGACACCATCAACCAAAAACCGGTACTATGTGACACCAAAAGAACACATCAATGTATTGAAAGCAAAACACTAAGCACAAGAAAGTTGTATACAAATAGCAGGGCACTGGTATAGAAATCGACTATCTTCACATAATTTGATACTAGAAGTGTACAAGTTGTTTGCTAAAGCTAACATAACAACAGAAACAAGCAATCACACAGTGACCATAAGCAATAGAGTGTCCAATAAAGAGTGAGTGGATTCTCTATAGAAGTGCATGGTGTAACACCAAATACTTGGAAAGTGCATTATACTCTAGCAGTAATATATCAGGCACGTCATGCTTGTCTACATTTCCAGAATTAAATGACGTCTACAAACATCCAAAATACAAAATCCAACATGATTATGAAAATTTCTGATATCTATCGCTATTGATTTTTTTTAGACGAAAAGAACACTGTATTGATTGCTACTCCCTCGGTTCCATAATATAAGTGATACAAGGATTCAAATTTTGTCCCTAAATACAAGGGCTTTGAAGTGCTCCTTGTCCCATCAATCATCCTTCATTCAATTTTCTTCACATTTTACGCCAACCACCTTCTCACTTCCCACAAACCCCTCATTTAATAAAGAGCATCAAAGTCTTTTTCCTTCCCCCTTAACCACTTCAAGGAAACCTAGTACCCCTTATATCATGGGACGGATGTAGTAGATAAGAATTCGGAAGATATCGAAAAAATATAACAAAATGAAGGAGTCCTAATTAAGAAAGTAGATAAAAGGAAGATAAATAATATGGGGAAACTGGCATAAATGCAGCAAATCATATGTTTTGAGGAAAAAAATATAATAAATCAATCTTTTGAAATACGAATAACTGGAGATGTGGGAACCTAAAACAGATCTATTTGTATTTATGTGCCTTCACGACTCATTATGATGGCATTAGAGGACAATTTTGATGCCGCAACTGTATGGACAATCAAATGTGCAGCAGCCATCATGTAACGCCTACAAGTTATTGTCTGGAACTATGGAAACAGGGGAGGGCAACCTGGTCCCCACATACTAGGCATGTTCCTACTGTACAAGAATGTTGTAAGACTTAACGACTAGTTTTCCTATGGACTAAATTGAAAAGAATGCTGTAAGACTTAACGACTTGTTTTCCTACGGACTAAATTGAAAACATAGAGTTATGCTTATCAAATAGGACAAACTCTATCATGCAAAAGCTATGCTATTTGAATTCTTGCGGTTATCATTTAAGTCAAACTGTAAAGCCACATGTGTGAAAGCTAATTTAACGGTTATCATATAAGTCAAACTGCAAAGGTACATGTGTGAAAGCTAATTAACGGTGCAGCCAAGACAAGCGGTCAAACCAAGCCTCTATTTTTCTCTTTTTCAGGTGGTCAACATTTCAATATTCATAGGGGGAGGGATTCCTTCCCCTCAAAGTCCCAGATAATGTCCTTTGCTTGCATAGAGCTCTGTAATGAGTTTAATTTCAGTCAAAAGAAAAAAAAAAGACCATAGCTAGTCATGGGAGTACCAAAGTAAAAATGTGGCATACATCCATTTATTTTGTCTTCCTTGTACTACCTCATAGGAGTACATGGTTTTCTAAAGCACTATTCAATCTGTTGGTGCACAGGGCATAGAATGATGACAAAATGAGTACATATTTTACCGAATAAGACATCAATCATGTCAACACATATGTACATCACTCTGAATCTAACGAGAGGATTTCATACGGCGGTCATGAGGTAATACATTTAAAGGAAATAGTCGGTAAAGGGATAAGGTCCACATAAACCCTAGTCATCAACACTCAACGGCACCTGATACCCCGCACAATTCAGGGTTTAACTATTAAGCATATTACAGAAGGTCGATTGATACAGCTGCTATGCATAAAATAGGTCACTCCAAGAACCCAACCGCACTATCTCCTATCTGTGGAAGGGACACCAGTCCCGCCACGCACTATAAGTTCCAATGCATTGCGTGAGCACGCCTCGGCGGCCATCGACGGCAACTACCAACTAACATTTGGATGCATTGCCGCCCAAATGCGCTTCCGACAAAACAGTCGCACATCAAGATATCGTAAACAGAATCGGCGCACTAAGCTATCGCGAATCAGCGTAATTCGATCCCGACCCCAAGCAATCTACACACTCATCAGGCACAGATACACAATCAAGAGCTAGCAATCCTAGCATACCCATACCACAACCAGTGTAAAGAAAACATGGCATAAACAAAAACGAATAATCGAAGCGAAGGAGTAGCCCGAATCCGGGGAATTCGGCTGGAAGGGCGCGCACCTGATAAACCCCGGGGGGCAGATCGAACACCACCTGGAACTCGGCCCCGACGAGCCCCATGGGGCACTCCCTCCACCTGCGCCCAAACACAAAAACCCACGCAGCACAAGCACAGAAAACAAAGAAATTCAGCATTTCCAGCAGCAAAACATCAACCCGAAAAAATAGAAAAAGAAAAGATCCCGCCTTTCCCTCAACCCCCCCCTGCCCAAGATCGATCCTTTTTCCCCTCAATCCCAAACACCCACCCGGTGAAGCTGCCGCAGAAGGAGGCCCGCTGGCCGCCGTACGGCCACGCGAAGCGCCGCAGCACCATGTTTGGAGAAGCCCCGGGCCACCACCCCCCAAGAACCCTAGCAAGCAACAGCAAAGCAAAGCAAAACACCTAGGCGTCGAACATCCCAGCAAAGCAAGAACCCCCGAACACCCCCCCACGCCCACGGGATTGGGGGACCTGTTGCAGGAGCAGCAGCGACAGCGAGAGCGAGAGAGCAAAGAGGTGGATTGATTATAAGGAGGGCGGAGAATGAGGAAAAGAGGGAAATTTTTTTGGCGTGCGTGAGGAGGGAGGCGGAGGCGGAGGCGGAGAAGCAAAGGGGAGGGGAGGAGGGGGGGGCGTCGGGGTGCGTGTCACCGTGTGTGTGTGTGGGCGTTTGTTTTGTTCGCTTTCGAGAGAGCTTTGGGTTGGTGTTGGAGCCAAGCGTGTGTGAGCGTTAGTGTAGTGTTGTAGTGTTGTGTTGTGGTAGGAGTGGGGTTTTTTTTTTTTTTTTTTTTTTTTTTTTTGTGCTTTGCTTTCACTTTCCTTTGCTTTTTGGTGTGGTTTGTTTTGGTTTTGTTTTGTTGTTTCGCAATATTTGTGGGGGTTTTGAAGGGGGGGGGGGGGTTTGTTGGTGGTTGAAGGACGGCCGGCAGGTAATCATTGGGCGTTTGTGCTGCTAGGGGTTTTTAAGTGGTTTTTTTCTACTATACCTTGGGGTGATGTGGTCATGGACGGAGCTCCTCTGACGTAAAGTTAGAGAGAACGCGGGTCGCTGATATGTGGGCCACTTTCATGGGTCCACACGTCAGTGACGACATGCATTCTCCTTTTTTAAAAAAAAATTCTTACTAGCTTTGTTTGTGTTTTGTTTTGCATGCAAAGAACTAGGTGGTAATGCGTTTGCCAAGGAAATGTGTTTTAGAAAGGCTTTTTTTTCCTGTTTTTACGTCATCCATGACTACATCGAGAAAATATTAGATAAGATATTTACATTGGGATATTTTATATAGTAGTAAAATAATGATGAGCTAGTAGTATATGTAATGTATAATATGTAGCTATGTTAGTTGTGGTCTTGTGGACATGTCAAAGACTAGTGTAAATAGGCTGGTGGTTGTATCGACAAAGAAAACACACCGAACAGTAGCAATATTACATTATTATGGATAAGAACAATACATCCGATACCAAGTGTATTCTGGGAAAAACTGGGATTTTTTTTACTACTTATCCAAATTAAAATGCCCTTGCATGTAGTACTAACTGCAAGCATCATCTCCCATATGCAGAAAAAAAATATGCATCTTCGTAGAAAGAAATAACAATAAGAAATACATGTATGAGGTAATGATCTTGAGCTAGTTGCATAAAGTTACATATAGCAAAACTAGTTGACGCGAAATTTTCTCACCTAAAGTTTTAATCGTCGGCCAATATATTTTGCCGTACGAATGAAAAACAAACCCTTACCATCATGAGAGGGTAACATGCAGGGGAGGAGGGTAAATATGGTCATCATTTATATCTCTAAACCTCAAATATAGGAAACCCTAGTGATATTAGTGTAAGAAAGGAAAGAGATAATTGGAGAGGAGTGAAGGAAACAAACAAATATAAATTTTGGGTGTTAATGAGGAAATCATTAATATCGTGAGATATTTTTGAGCTGATTGCATAAAATTGGGTGTACCAACTAGTATTTTGATAATCAAGGAGACAAGGTGCCGGTGGTAAACTGGTCGCCGGTTGAATTTTAGCACAACACAAAGCCCCCATCTGTTGGGACTATTTAATCAAGCTAGTATTAATTATTACAAATCTTTTGTTTTTTACCAATTTAGTCTACCAGTGTGTTATGTGTATATGTAGATATATATAGCTTATTTTTAAGATAATGAAATATAATATCCCAACAAATATATATAGTTAGGGGTGGATATCAATCTGCTGTGTGTTTTTCAAAGTTTTTTTTTGAACTGAATAATTGTAAACATATTTTTTGGGACTAATACTATAGGTAGATGAATAAAGACAAGACGGTTTAAGGAAAAAATCAACTTTCATTCAAATATATAGAACTGGCAGGTTTCCCCGCAATTTTATATGGAGCCAAATTTTAAAAGTTGACGATTTTATTGAACGAAAAAAAAAAACTAGTATACAGTAAGATAAACTTAGGACCAAGCCAAACAAGCTAGTTTTTTTTTCTCTGTACTGTTTCTTCCATTTTCTTAAGGCTGTCGCACCCATCTGATTCATCCTATTCAAATTAATCTGATTTCACAATTTCCCAGGATAACTACAAAGTCCCATTTCCTTTCAACATTTCCTTGGACCTTATCCCAGAAGATGACACAGCAATTCAAAATGCGGTAATTAACTTGAAACAGAAGGCGAATAAAGCCGTTTTGAAACTTCGAAAGCCAGAGCTTAATTATATATTTTTTTTCTCTCGATCACCCAAATTACTTTGGCGATAACATAAAAAATGAGGAACAAAGAATCTGCCACCTTTCTTCAATTTGGGCAGTTTATTAATCCGGCAAAACATGGGCTTTCTCTCAGGTGACTTGCCTTGTTTCTGATGTGACGTAATGTTAGTTTAATTAGTGGAGAAATATATATAATTATGGCACAAAGTCGCAAGCAACCAACCCACTGCTACCGGATTCTGCAACAACGACGTCAGCCAAGCAGCCATGATGTACGAGTAGCACATTGCCCATGACATTTGCGATTATTTCTCAGCCGTTCATCGAGAGAGAGAGAGAGAGATCGAGCTTAATTTTTCCTAATTTAAAGTCGAGTGATAACAGTGCAACATAATGTGTAGTATGAGTGTCAGTACTGTGATGACGTGCTACAGTGATTCTTAATGGCTTCAACGTAAGGAACGTGAATAGTGATTCCAAGTTATACATTATATATGTACACTGTACAAATGAGTGTACAGTACTCCCTCCGTCCTATTTTAAGCGTAGCCATAAGTTTTCGTGTCCAACTTTAATCGTCTCTCTTATTTGAAATTTTGTATGATTAGCATTTTTATTGTTATTAGGTGATAAAACATGAATAGTACATTATACGTGAGTGCGTGACTTATGCTTTTTAATTTGGTAAAAAAAATCAAATAGGACAAACGATTAAAATTGGACACGGAAACTCATGGTCGCGTTTAAAATTGGACGGAGGGAGTAGTATCTTTAGATAGCCGGAGCGATTTGTAATAGTTCACAATGTAGTTTGTGCAAATATATTTCTTTAAAGAAAATCCTATTTTGAGAATGTTTCAAAGAATTATTGACTGATAGACAAAAGAATGAAGTGAGTTCAGTGCATCAGAAACATCATTGCTGTTTTTTAATCACTCATTGAGAACAATGGGGACAGAATGCTTGATTTATTACTGCGATTAATTTGACTTGTAGAAAACTACAAGGCCCAGCTGATTGGCATCTTCTGTTTAAGAAAGTGCTTGACATGGTCCAAGAACAAATGTATTTGAGTACTGTAACTGAATACTACTGATTAATACTACTAGTAAGTGACAAGTATTAATCAGTACTCCATCAATTTTAAAATACAGAGTCTATTCGGTAAAATCAGATGTGACTGCAAAGTACTCCCTCCGTTTTGAAATGTTTGACGCTGTTGACTTTTTTAAACATGTTTGACCGTTCGTCTTATTCAAAAAATTTAAGTAATTATTACATCTTTTCCTATCATTTGATTCATTGTTAAATATATTTTTATATAGGCATATAATTTTACATATTTCACAAAAGTTTTTGAATAAGACGAACGGTCAAACATTTGCTAAAAAGTCAATGGTGTCAAACATTTCGAAACGGAGGGAGTACTAGGTAAACAGTGGGTCAATCCGTGGCCCGTGGGTTACCCACTGATTTTCGGCCTCGTATTTTCGCTTATGTTTATGCTGCCAAATTTTAATTTTTCAAACTTAAATTTGAATCTGATTTTGAGGTTCACTCATCGAAGTTTATTATTTAGCCATTGCTTTTTTTAACTTCATTTAGCCATTGCTTTTAGATCACTAATAACACGTATATAAAAGTTTTATTCATAAATTAGTTTTCGCTTGCAAATATTATTGTTTGGCATATTTCATAAATAAGCCAAACAATAGGATCCTTTAACTATAACTAAGGTTGTGGGCTTGCCCCTAGCAACATCAAATCATCAACAAACGTCGAGTTCAGCTGTGCGTCAACACAGACACGTGTCACAAGAGCGGGCCGTGGCGTCTGACGCTGACAGGTGGGGCCAGAAACAGAGGACGGGGCGCATGACGCAGAACCTGTTGGGAGTATGCGGACCGTCTGTTTCTTGTGATGAACGGTCGAGATTGATCGACGCTGCCTCGCATGCATCGCGGATCATGTCTGGGCTCTGCTGCTCCGTCCGTTCCTCTGTGGACGGCCAGGATCTCTCCCCACAAAATCTGCACACGACGATCGTATCACAGTGGAATTATTTGTTCCAATTTTTTTTTCCCAAATCACTTTCCAATCATCATCGCGTGCGCCAATCCGAACCAAATCACGCAGAGACTGACAAGACTAGCTATGAATGACAAAGCTATGCTACAGATTAGCCGTTTCTGAATCTGCGATGCTAATGATCTTCCAAAGAAGAAATCTACAGAAGTGCTAATGATTGTGAGCAGTGCAGCAGCAGGGCTTTTTAGGCGAAACTGAAGATCTTATCTACACTGCATTATTACTTGACTCTCTCTAATATAGTACTATACATCTTTAATTTGCACTCTTTTGACTGCACAGTAACCGCTAAAAACGGATGCTGGGATTAATCCAAACTAATCCACATCAACCTGCACCAATCATGCCATCGAGATCACAACAGTACAGCATCTTGCAAGCATTCTTCCTGCTGAATTTTGGTGCTGTCACATTCAGAATGATGTTCAGAAGTTTGATCGTTAAGACATAAAACAGCGTATAAGCAACTACAAAATAATTCATGAGTAAAACTTCCATATCTATGCTACTCGTGGTTTAAAAGCAAATGCTCGAAAAGAAACTTCAATGAGAAAAATATCAAAAAGTCAATTTCAGATTTCAAATTCTGGCAATGGCTTATAAGCCGAAAGACAAACAGTGACATTGTAGAGATTCAGTTAAATAAAACACAGAGGAGTAGTATTTTAGTGCATTCTTGCCACAAATGTAGTATTCAATTAACAGGTGATCTTTCTTTTCTCCTCTAATCAATGGTTAATAAAATGCAGAGAAGGAAAGAAACAGGTCATCACATCACATGACTATCATCAGAAGGTCAGGATTGGGAGCATGATGGCATAGCTTCTGCATGCCCAATTGCCCATGCTGCAACCACACATAAAGATCTCTTTTTTCTCCTTGGCATTTGTGTTGCATTTGTGTGTCTTTTCATTCATTCCCACACCACCCAACACCACCACACCCACATTACATTACATTACAACCAAAAGCTTCATTAAGGTCATTAGTGTTAAACTAATCATGGGGTAATGGAGCCTAAAGCTTAAGCTGTCTTGCTCAAAAACAGCAAGTTTTTAGCTTAGCTAGGCATAGTGACAACACACACTCCCCTCATTTCATCAAACACCTTCTTCTTCTTCTTCTTCTTCTTCTTCTCCAATGGAAGCTAGTGCAGCCAAGGAGAAAGACAAGGGTGGCAAGAAGATGAGCAGGGTTGGAAGCTGGGGATCCATGGCTTTCTACTCCTCGTCTTCTTCCTCCAGAAGCCAACCAGTGTCAGCAGCAGCAGCAGAAGGCAAGAATGGCGGCGGCGGCGGAGGTGGCAAGAAGGAGAAGAGGAGGAGCAGCATCAGCAGGAGCATCACGTGTGCCGGATCGATCTGCAGCACCAAGGAGAGCTCTGTGTCGAGCAGGGGGAGAGGCCGGCGCCGCCGGAGTGGCGGCGATGGCGGCGGCGGAGGGAGCACGTCGAGCAGGTCGCTGATGGGCCCCGGGTACCACGGCGACTCCGCGGCGGCTGTCTCCGCGTCGTCGTCGTTCAACTCCGTGATGACGGCGGCGACATCCGCGACCGCGGCCACCACCACCACCAGCTCGTCGGCAACCTCGCCGCCGTCGGCGCTGTCCTCGCCGCTGTCATCCATCGTCGGCGGCTCGTTCAGGGCCATGCAGATCAGGAAGCTCTCTGGCTGCTACCTCCACTGCCACTCGGTGCTCGACCCGCGCACCCTCGCCGCCGTCGTCTTCTCCTGCCCCGACTGCGACGAGGTGTTCGTCAAGCCCGACTCCCTCGAGCTCCACAGATCAACCAGGCACGCAGGTATCATATCACATCACCACCATCTCTCAAAACCATCAAAAACTGGAAAAGTTGATTTCATCCTCTCGTTTGTTTCGTGCATGCCACCTAAATAGTCATAAAAAAATTTAAAAAAGTTTGGCAACATGAATTAATATGAAATATATCACTCCACAAACATGTAAGTTTAAATTCAGCTTATACAAGTTATAATAAAAATAACAAATATATCTGTGAAAGTACGTAACTATTTTCTGTTTAATTTGTTCTTTCTGTTGCAACTCGTAGAAGTTGAATTTGGTCATGTATATTTGTGGAGTTATATATTTTATATTAATCTATATTGTCATTTTAAAAAAAAAAATTAGTAACTTTTTTATGACATGCAAACAACGAGGGATGTCTCCTCGAGGGAGGGAAATCCACGTCTCAAAAACTCTCTACACAATCTTTCTCATCTCCATTTGATTCGATTCGGATTGCAGTTTCAGAGCTCGGGGCGGAGGACACGAGCAGGAACATCGTGGAGATCATCTTCCAGTCGAGCTGGCTGAAGAAGAGCGCGCCGGTGTGCAAGATCGAGAGGATACTCAAGGTGCAGAGCTCGGACAAGACCATCAAGAGGTTCGAGCAGCACAAGGAGGCGGTGAAGGAGAAGGCGAGGAGCGCCGGCGACGAGGCCGGGAGGAACCCCAGGTGCGTCGCCGACGGCAACGAGCTCCTCAGGTTCCACTGCACCACCTTCGCCTGCTCCCTCGGCCTCGCCGGCGGCACCGCCCTCTGCTGCGCCTCCTCCTCGCCGCCGCCGCTGCACTGCAAGCTCTGCAGCATCATCAAAGACGGATTCAGGTAACTCGACCAAGATGTTCAGAGCCCATAATTCTTTTTTTCACAAATTCATACTACCTCCGTTTCAAAATGCTTGATGTCTTTAATTTTTGTATAACGTTTGACTGTTCATATTATTTAAAAATTTAGTATAGATATATAAAAGTATAAGTTAAGATTATAGTTTCTTTGATAGCAAAACAAAATACATAATATCTATATAATTCTTAGACGAATGTTCAGATGTTATATGAAAAGTCAACGGTATCATAGGATGGATGGAGTATTTCGTAATAGGTTAATGTGTATTTTACTGACAATATGGAGCCGATCCCACACGTCAGTGAGACAATGGGTGTCATTTAAAAGATTTATGAAGAACATTTTGTTGAATTATAAGTTGTTTGGTTTGATTGATGAACAAAAAAAAATTCATCAGGGTGGATGGCAATGGGAGGATCACGACGATGGCGACGAGCGGGCGGGCGCACGACACGGCGGAGGTTTCGCTGGACGGCGAGAAGAGGGCGATGCTGGTGTGCAGGGTGGTGGCCGGCAGGGTGAAGAAGCTCCACAGCAGCAATTCTTCAGAGGATCATGACTGTGACTCTGTCAGCCCCTGCTCAGAAGGGGTCTACTCGGATTTGGATGAACTGTTCGTGTTCAGTCCCAGAGCTATTCTGCCTTGCTTTGTTGTCATATACAGTGGCTACTAGATCAAAGAAAACCAGTAGAATAGCTTGATTTTGCCACTGTTCTTAATCTAGTTTCTTTCTCTGTTGTAGGTTGTAGTATGTTTGATTACTTCATGTTCATCAAGTCAGATCATAATGCAAAAATGGAAAAAAAAAACTGCCTGCAAAGTGCAAATCTTTCTTTTGTGTCACAGTTGCTCTCAAGTGTCATTCAAATTTGACAAGTTTGAAAAGCAGGTACAAGATGAGAACACAAGGCCATGAGATAGACACCAAAAACAGTGATTTTGCTTGCTTCCAAGATCTAACATAAGTACAAAACCATTGTCAATGCAGAGTTTTTGTCCATGTGTGCTGAGCACACATCAGATGCTTACACCCATGAACACTTTGGGTTCTTGGAAGAAGCATCTACTTAGACAAAAGGCTAAGAACAAACAGCTACTTTGGAAGAAGCAATGAACTGCTAAATGTTATACTATTCCTACCCTGCATCCAGCTACATCCAACTCAATGTATTACTAAATGCAAGTATAGTACAGATCCCTAGCAAATGCTGCTTCTTAATTGTGCAGCTCTACAAATATAAATTCCTCTAACCAATATAGGTTAAGAGCTAAGCAGTAGAGGCGATGGTGATTATACCTGTATTTTAGTCAATCATATTCTGAGGTTGTCTGCTTGTGGACGACAAGTTGCACAAACTGATTCCAAACAAAGAGAGCACACGTTCACCAGATTCAAGATTGTTCATCAACAATTTGTTAATCTAGCATTATCGTGGCCTCTGATCTGTTCACTGCAAAACTGGACAAACGTCAACAGACAATTTTACAGCAAGAATGTCATTTGGCACGAAAGCTTAAAGAAGATCAGTGTCCTCAAGTTGCCTGTTTTTGTTCGTTTGGATTCAGCAAACAACGTGCTTCGAACGCTATGTCAGGATGTGCCATGATTTGTTTAAAGAAGTCAAGTCTGCAGTAGATCTAAAATTGATTAGCTTACCTAGTTATCTGCAATTTCACATCAATTGGTTCAGGAACTTGCATCAGCTAGCTCCATACCATCTGGTGTTCATAGCATTTAATATATTTGTCACATAAACAAAAATCTGATGTGCCAAGAGAGTTAATGAGGTGAGAGGTAAAAAGATGAAACTATTTCTCATAAAGAAACCATTTCTACACAAGAGCAAAAAATAAAAAATAAGGGAATAAGTGGATAAAAGGAGAGAGAAATGAGTTGATTGGATGATAATTTAATTTGAAGACACCTAATTGGATATATAGTTTCTATACCTAGTGTTTGTATGACATAGCAAATATAGAAACTATTTGATAGTTTCTGAGTTGGGGCTGGATTGTCAAGATCGATCAACATGTAGGTTTTTAAAATTAAGATAATGGATAACTGACCGAGAGATCAATGAATAGGGGAAGATGGCTAATCCTACACTATAATGGAAAATGGATATAATAATTAATTAATATTGTAAATCGTTCTAGAGACGTACCCTACTCAGACCAGACTTTGTACTTGGACACCCAAGATCTACAATAAGATCTGTTCAGATTGGTGCCAAAACAAATCTTATCAAAATTTGGTAATGCCAACATTTAGGTAAATTGGCAACATTGTCAATATTTTGATAGGATTGACTTGATATTTGGTAACAAACTAAACGTCCTTTTACTTTGTAAATTTGTCTCGTAGAAAATATCTTTTAACTGTGAGATTCAGATCTCTTAATACCACTTATCTTTTTCTTCTCGTTTTAGTAATCCAATCATTAGTACTCTCTTTTCCTCCTCCTTATTTTCTCTCTACATTAATAGAGGGCATCTTTTGGTCCATTGCTTAAGATGTCTCTAACAATTAAAACACCAATTTTTTTAAGGGAGGGAGTACTAATTAAATACTTTATCTGCCTTTTAATTTGTAATCTCGTTAATTTCTGAATACATATTTAATCATTCATTTTATTTAAAAGTTTTTTTAAAGAGTAAATTTCACAAAACTACAGATATTTTGACCAAATTATCACAAAACTACAGATTTAAGGAGTTGTATCACAAAACTACATATTTAGCACCAAATTTATCACAAAACTACAGATTTTAGATTAAGTATCATAAAAATGCATATTTAATATTGAACTTATCACAAAACTACAACTTTTGGAGTTTAAATCCCTAGCACCATTGTTATGGTGGAGCTATAAACATCATTACTTTGTGATTAAATTGATTCTAAACATGTAGTTTTGTGATAATTTAGTTACTAAATATGTAGTTTTGTGACACTTCATCTTAAATGTGTAGTTTTGTGATAAATTTGGTGTTAAATGTGTAGTTTTGTGATACACCGAGTTAAATCTGTAGTTTTGTGATAATTTGGTCATAGTATCTGTAGTTTTTTGAAATTTACTCTTTTTAAAAATATAAAAAAAATAACATGATTAAAACACTTTTCATAAAAACAAATCATAACAAAAATTAATAATAATTACACATATTTTTTTGATACTTTCTTCTTTCCAAAATATATAAGGCACGACCAACTTTTTTCCATGTCTTATAATATAAAATATGTATGCATGAATACATTAACAAACACCTCATTCTCCTTCAAATTTGCTTTGTTTTAAATCCTCTACTATTAAACCCCAATCATATTACTTGCATATATAGAGTTGATACAACCGAGAAGGTGATTAAATTTCTTTTTCTTGATCTTTTTGTTAATTGTAGTTGTGTCTTATATTTTGGGACAGATGAAGTAAGAAAAACAGTCAAATGCTTCCATCATGGTAATGTAAATGCAGCCCAAAAATATAGGCAGGATGCATGTCATGGCTGTGTCTACCTCTGAGCAGTACACACATCGATCGTGATCTCTGTTCTAAATTAGACGTAGCCATGGTTATCCATAGGCCAGAAGCGGGTATATTTATGTACATGCAAAAGTCCAAATTAATGACCGTGGACATATAAGTCCAATAATTGTTAGACATGAATATTAGAGGTCAGGATATATACTCATCTGACCATAGAACACTTCACATTTTGGGCACGCCTTAATTAGGCCGAAATGCAAAAGGTTTGAGCATCAACATTGTTTTAAATATTTGGATTGGGAATAAAATAAATCTCCTCTTGAATTTAACTACCATAAAAAACAAATTTTGTTGGGTTCACCAATATATTATAATACAAGTAGTGGTAAAGCTAATTGTGTTATGGAGATCATGTTGATCGATATATAAAATAATGTCCTTCTGATGAAAGATAAAATTAAAATTTGTTGGCTTCCATAAAGTAATAAACCATAAGATCTCTCACTATTTTTTACTGGATAACTACTGGATTATTAAACATATTATTTTTAATTATCTAGTTGATTATAAGGATAAATAATAGCTCAAAATAGTGGTATAAGTAAGATAGTAGAAATTTTTTAAAAACATATTTTAAAAAATATGAAGCAAATAATCTGTTTTAATAATAATAAGCTGAAAAGAACCAACATCACAACTAGAGTATATAAATGGTACGACCCGACTAAAAAACATTCTCATCTCCTGTAAAAAACAAACATAGTATGATTGAGATGTGACATCCTAGTATAAATAATTTACTCCCAACGTTAAAAAAAAAGAAACATAATCTAGAATTGGATGTGACATAACCTAATATAATGAATCTGGGTATCCAGATTCATCGTACTAAGTTATATCACATCTAAACCTACATTGAATTTTTTTTTTGGGTACGGAGTAAGCAATTAAATTCGTAATATTAGAATGTGTCACATTCTATATTAAGTTTGGGATGATGCAGGGAGTAGCTATACGTTTTTTTTTAAAACAATGGAGCATGCTATACGTGATTAATGACCAGTTGCACAACTAGCCAATTTGCCGTTCGTCCATTGGACGTACTTTAGCCGTACGATGCATTATTGTTCCGTCTCCAACTATAGTCTTCCAACATGGAGATCCCATTTATTAGTAATTGACTTGATGGATATGATTTTGCAGCCTGCCAATCCAACCAATTACAGTAATTAACTCAATAATGGATATTTGTTTACATGTTCTGCCGACCAAGTGGGTTTTTGATATGTACATATATGAACACGCATGGATGGATGACATCAATCGACGATCATAGGGTAGTAGTATAAGTGAACTGTCATCATTTTGTCAATTTCGGATGGAGATTCTGGAATAGAATTCAGTAATTCAGGTTCTTTTATTTTCTGTTGGTATCTTTTAGTTTGTGTTTTCTTTATATTATGTCAGTGTGTGTTGTGTTTGTTTATGTGTGGATTTTGTAATAATTGGTTGTAGCTTATTAAGCAAAGGCCACAATGATATTCCATTACTTATCATCTTTTTCCATCCTCTTAAGTTTTCGATTAAATTGATCGATGAATGCAACTCAACATAGCATTAAAGCTAAAGTATCGAATTCGAATTACGCCGGGCACATAATTAAATTAAAAATCACAACCAACTTCTATTTCACAATTTAGAGTTAAGTAGGCCTTGTGTGAGAGAAAACTATTATCTTAAATTTCTGGGTTAAACTGATCGGTACATACGAAGACAAGTCGAAATGAAAAGGAGTTAAAACAAAAGGAGATCAATCGGATGCTAAGCTGGTCAGAGCTAGCTAGCAACGTGAGCTTAACCGCGGTATGAGGTCGCTATAGCGACTGTGATTTGATGCTGCTCTAAAGAGACGTGAACGCTACTTGTACAGTTGTAACACTGTTCTAGTCTGCTCTTTCCTCTCAGAAGCTTACACCAATTATTGCAGTAAACAATGGAGAAAAATAACCGTATCTGTCGAAATTTTTATGCGCATCCATCGATCTAAGTTGAACGGTATCGGTTTTCCATTGGTGCACACATGGTCAAAGCTTTCGCCGGAGCAGATGGAGACAATGGCTAGGAGAGTGAGAGGATCGGTCCCTCTCATGATTTCAGAGAAAGTAGGGGCATGCTAATTGGCTAGTCACCACACGTCCACACCCGGTACATGTATCTGCGTGAGACGGTTTAATTGGTTCATTTTATGGGGAAATAGATTCTAATGTTTTGAGGGGATTTTTTTTTCTTCCCGATCCGGTATATATATATAACAATACAGACTATAGTGACATGTATCAGTAAAAAAAAAAAGTTCAAATTCGATCCCACGTTAAGAGAAAGGAAAAGATAAATTCAGGTGTGAACTACTATTTATAGTTAAATTTGTCTTGTTTATATCGATATAAATGTGTGAATTAAGTTTGGACCTAAGATTTTGTGGAGTAGTAGTATATATATGTTGCATGAGTGTTTGTCAATTTTTCATAATATTTGGATGGCTTTAAAATAAACGAGGGGACATTCTCTCAAGGGATCAAAATAGTTTCCCCATTTCATAGCAACGATTTTTTTGATCTTAGATTAATGTGAATTTGTTTTTCGGGCAAATTTCATTTGCATTACTTGTATTTCAACCTCTTGTAATAATCAAATATAGCAACATCGTACATCTCGTTTTTATTGACCACATCATATAAGTTTCTGGGTTTGCCCTCTTTGTACCGACTTTATGTGGACAATTCATAAGGGGGAACCATGTGCAACCTTGTGGATCATCGTTTCGCGTCGCGTTCAACGGGCTTCTTTGCAACAAGAATTACGGCGAGACGCGATGTGATCACTGGAACCAACCAGCATGGAAGAAGAGCCGGGGTTCAGTGGATGTGTGCATCAGTTGTGGTAGAGTTGACAAATCCATTTTATAACTCATGGTGAACAAACCATGCAACTTGGGGAAAGCTCTGCACATGGGCATAGCCTGATCATTTCTGTGGAAGCTGTTGCTCTGCATGGGCAAGGAGATTCAGAGATGAACACCCCACATGCAGAAAGACGTGTGTGATCTCCTAATACTTCCATTTACCAGTACTAATTTACCTCCTGTTGTGAATTTAATTTTACAGGTGAAAATTCTTGATCAATGTGAGCCATTTTCGCTGTTACTCCCAAGCCTGAAGGTGACTGAAACCTGACAAGAAAGATGATATTGTTGTACAGGAACTAGGCAGGCAGAGAGTATCTCAAATTCAGGTTACATGTGACCTAAAGAGCAGGAGGAGATGATGATCAGAAAGAGTGGGACAACCAGACAGACGATGGAATCTGTGGATTTACATATAATGGTAACAAAGGAAGGTTATGGTAGTTGTGTATCATGTGCTGATGCTGCCATCAATCAGATCATATTCCCCAGCAAGCAGAATCTCTCCCTACCAACTATGGAGCTCATGACACCTGTTTACTGATGGGACTAAACTAAAGAGTAAATTCCACAAAACCTAAATTAAAACTGTAAATGCTGAGTTAGGACTTGTTCTAGAACAGAACAACAGAAAGAAACAAGCCACTTCGACAGCACACATTGAAACATTTAGCTGTATGCTTGCATGGGAGCTGTGCTGAGCAGTGAAAGCTGGACTACTGTAGCAGCAAGAAAAGGCAGAAACAAACATCAGACCATCTTGCTCTCGCAAAAGAACATCGGACCTTCTTGTCGTTACCCACTTGTTTTGTTGCTCTGAATTTTTTTTTTCAGTAGTCAGCTTTGGTATGCTAGCTAGCTAGTTTTCTGAACTTGCCTTTCGGTTTCAGAGAGCCGTGCATGAGTTTTTATTGGCATAATGCAAATAAAACTTGGATGCCTCAAATGTTGATATCACTCTGAAGGATGGAGTTTCAGTTACAATCTTGAAATCGAAAGGAAGTTAACTTCAGATTCAACCAAAGAAGTAGACAGACAACTGCAAGTTGTGCAGCGACAAAATACAATAGCTTGACTACGTGTAGTGGTTGTGACAATAACGTTACAGACTACAGTGTTCCAAATAATCTTTTCGACTGGCTTTAATTTCGTCTTTGAAATTGGAACGACAATTATTTTCCATGGAATTAAAATTACAATCATTTCATCTGACCTTGAATTAAATAAATGATGATAAATATGGATATGGTTTTCTTGTCACTGTATGATAAAATAGTATCAATCATTGCGTTTACTTCTTCTGACAAGGTGCGTCGTAGTTAAGATATCAAGGTCAGAGCTAAAGTTCCAATGTCAACTCTCAGTAGCACCATTAGTGTTCTTTTCTTTGCGAGGAGTGTTTTCTTTTGTTTTTAAAACGCAAGGCAGGAGAAGTGCTGATACAAGGAGCTCAAATGACATATTACTGAGAAGAGCAAAGCAAAGCCATTCTTACTATTGCTTATAATAACATTTATGCAGAGATCCCCTAATAAAATAAAATAAAATCATGCTAAGGTATATTCTGCTCTACGAACCGAATCAAGATAACTTTAGGGTGTGTTTGGTTCGTGTTCAAGGTTGGATAGGATATAGCCGTCCATATTTTTAGGAATATAGTGATCCAATTTTTTGTTTGATTGAATTGATAAGGTCATCCAGTTTCTTATTTGGTTAGATAAATAAGGAGGGATAGAATGAAAACAATACTTAACAGTTATTAATTAATAATAGCATGTGTTAATTATTAATTCTAGCCTAAACTATACTATTAACAACAAAATAGACTAATTATATGTAATCAACATTAATTTTGACAAGAAACTAATGATCAAGATTAACAAATGTGGATATCCTCATCCAGCATCTTTGTGAAATACTCCTCTTCCAGCCACCCCATCCACACGTGCCCACAAAACCAAACACATTCAAAAGTTAAATCGCCATATGTCGTTCAGAAATATCCCTCCAACCAACTACACCCTTTGGCAGGAATTGCTGAATTGATATGTTCTTTATGCACATTTGACATGTATATCATGATGAAATCAATTACTTCGCACAAACTTTCTTATGCACAAATATATATGTCATTTTCGTCTAAATGATCTCATCATATGTTTGTAAGAGTTCTGAAGTCTGTAAAATTCCCATTCCTAAGTTTAAAAATATATCACTTTCAGATCTAGGGGGAGTGGATCTAACAGCCTAGGCAAGCCTCATTCAGAAGTCAATGCTGAAATTTACCACAGATTCACGTGGATAAATTCACATCGTAAAATAACATTTGCTCGCAACACACAGCTTTATATCAACATGTATTCGCTTGAAACTGCCTGATCAGAGGAATCAATGGATGTGATGCATCGAAGGATAAATATAAGCATGGTATTGCGCAAATGGATTCTTATGAAGATCAGCTGGAAAATTTAAACCTGATGAGGGTAAATGAAACTTCCCCTTCCCTCTGCATAAGCCGGTCTGGCTGATTGAGTCGTGTAACTATAACTCTTTTCTTCTAATATATTGACGTGCAATCCCTTTTGTGCGTTCGCGAAAAAGGGTAAATGAAACTAAAAAAAAACATTTAGCTGACTAAACGACTCCAACACTCACCGACCTGTTGTCAACTGCTCAGGAGCAGGTTGAGACCTGAACGAATAATATAGTTACAGAAGCAAGCATGAGCTGGGGAAGTTAAATTAATTAACAATTATATGTAGTATTTATGTCTAACCTTTCATGAAGCCAAGAGACAACAGTAAGATTTTGGATACCCTGAAGATATCGAGAGAATATACTTAATCGCTTCCAAAAGAATGATTTTATATACAACCTGACAACTATTGGCCAAAAGATGGAAGTAAACTATCGAACATGACAAACACTACAGAAATGAGTATCTTTATTACGCGTTAGATTTAGTATCGACCAATAGTGGGCTGGATTCGTCAAACATAATACAAAATGTTGGATATATGATGCACTAAATTGCAAAGAACGAATCATAAATAATCAATAACAGAATCAATATATAATACATTGAGAGTAACAGGAAGAGTTGGCTATTATAAGCATGCAACAAAGAGTGGCACACGAGACCAAATACCCAAAATAAGTGACCTGGCAACTATTGGCCTGCCGGTATCTTCACAATTTTTAACTCATCAACTTCCCAAAAAAAAAAAAACTCATCAACTTCCATTTTGTTATCATTTTATCAAGACTTCTCCTGTGAATATGTGATGATGTAATGAATATGTACTCCCTCAGGCAATTGACACACACACTCTCCTATGATACACGTTGTACTTGATTATTTTTTCTAGACATATATTTATACAGATTACTAAAATATAACTTAAAAAAGAACTAATAATTTCATTTTCACATATTTAATACTTGTGTACATGTACATATATTTGTGATGAATATATATAGGAAATTAAAATTACAGTCCTAGCGTTATGCGCACTCATGCTTCTTGTTATGTGGTACTACTTATATTAATGAGTTAAGATTTAAAGATTTGACTTGTATGTTCTAAACAACATACTCCCTCCGTATTTTAATGTATGACGCCGTTGACTTTTTAACCAACGTTTGACCATTCGTCTTATTCAAATTTTTTATGCAAATACAAAAATGCTTATGTCATGCTTAATGAACATTTGATGATAAATCAAATCACAATAAAATAAATGATAATTACATAAATTTTTTGAATAAGACTAAATTTTTTGAATAAGACGAAATGTCAAACGTTTGTTAAAAAGTCAACGACGTCGTACGTTAACGGAGGGAGTATGTTTGAGAACGATGGGCCGATGGGGAAACATTTAGGGCCCATTTGAATAAAAGGATTTATGTGGGAATTTTATAGGATTCAAATCCTATAGGAAATTTTCCTATTTAGCCCTTTGATTCAAAGGATTGAAATTTTCCAAATCCTATGAAATTCCTATGGAATGGTACATTGCATATGGATTTTGGAGGAAATTTAGCCAGAGCTCCAACCTCTTGAAAAATTTCCTTTGAGTCTATCTCTCTCATCCGATTCCTGCGTTTTTCCTGCGCTCCAATCAAACGACTATTCCTGTGTTTTTCCTTTGTTTTGCAATCCTCTGTTTTACACTTCAATTCCTGTCAGAATTCTGTGTTTTTCCTATTCCTCTGTTTTTTCTACCCTACGATTCAAAGGGGCCCTTAGAAGGGTTTGGTTACCTTGCCTGTTGGTTCAGCACCCACGTGTTTTGCCACCTTAAAAAATGGCATCTACCTTTTTTTTTCTAAAGTAAAAATAGGGGTTTCATTGTGTCTGCACTTTCGTGACTGAACAACGAAGAGATAGATTTTTACAACTTAATAGGCAGGCTCTCATTTTATAAGGTCATCGAAATAGTTTAAAAAAATCCTGAAAAAAGTTGACAACCTAACTATATGCACGACTTATTATTTCACAAACATCGAAGGCTAATTTGATCCATACTTGGAATGAAAAAAAAACTGACATCTCACCATCCTGTAGTACTCAGAGGCATTGTATTTGTTCTTTTTTCCTCCATGTACTAGATCAAATTTAGGCCTCGAGTGTTTTTTGGACATGAGACACAATATGATCCATGATACCTTTTCCCCCAATATTGTTTAGTATATTATTAATAGCATGCAAGAAGACAAAATTATAAGCGTAGGGTGTAAACACGTTTTTAGTTGTATACTTGTATGATAATGACTGCAGTGAAGTGGTAAATGGTAAGACTCCCTTTTGTTTGAATTCACACTGCACCATCTGATTACCCTTTCTCACTAGACACGTGCCAAAACTAGCCAATATGTGACCATAATACTATAAGCATAAAACCAATCCTAGCTTCTTTTCCTAAACCCAACATAAAACTAGGTTACACTCCAATCCCCGTTAATATTAATTCTACATTCGGTAGACCACTACCAGCATTTTCAATAGCAGAAACAATCCGAGTTGTCGATTAATAAATTCTACTGTCAGTAAAAGTTCACTCTAAAATTTCACTGCTAGTTGAATTGAAGTAGTTCTTCAAATAGACATGGTCCACTGAATGCGAAGAAATTAAAGGTTTAGATTGATTCTTCTATCAGTAAAAACAACCATAAAAACCATCAAATTTACTATAGACACACCACACGGAAAACGCACAGATATATTTACCATCTCCGAGAGATAACCTTAGCTGTAGGAAAAATTCCACAATTGTGTGAAAAACTAATTATTCCATGGATGATGCTAGAAATCGAAAGTGAAACAAAAATAAGGTCTCTGGCGGGCGATGACTAGGAAGCCCTTCCAGGTCTTTTCCATCCCCTACCCCCTTGACACACAGTGGCTAGCAGCTACTACACTCTCAATAATTACAATGAACCAACACTGAATAATAACCCACGTTTTGTTTATTCGCTTCTTCAGAGAGTTGGGCTCTGCACCTGCACTGCGGTTTCTCTCTTGCTTCTCTTTTGGCCGTTTGCAAGCCTCTCTATCTAGAGCACTGCTACGGTGCTCTCTACTTGTAGTATTCTACTACAAGTAGAAGCAATCTGAGCCATTAATTTATAAGGGCAAATTAGTATTTTACTAATTTATGGTTAAGGGTAATTTTTAACTTTTACTTTTTTTTCTTAATAGTAGGATCAGTTCGTCTGTGTCACCGCTCCTTTCGTTCTCGCGTGCGCCCGTCTCCGGCGGCAGTGCCCACTCCGGCATGTGCGAGCTCCTCCGTCGAACAGATAATACTACAAAGAACTACTGAACAAAGCTATATAGTCAAATCGAGCAGCAAGAGCAAATGTGCTGTTATAAACTCACCATGATTATCTTTAAACCTATTTATTAGTTTCTCCACATGTTGTGTTTTCAGTTCTTAAAGAATTAAGACATTAACATCGCTAAATTTGTCCAAGGATGGTACCGAAGTATTTAAGTTCAGAGTGGTCATTTGCTCAGTTCAGAGCGATGCTCAAAACACCGTAATATTGATTGGCTTCGATGGCGTTGAAATCGTTGAATTGATCTGACTTCTTGTCGTGGTTCAGGGCTTCAGGCTCGCTAGTTATATGTCTCCTTCTCGGGCCTGGCGTGGAACGCATACTGATCTCCAGCATTTGAGCCGCTGGGCAAGGAGTAGCCTCCCGAGGCTGATCCCCCGCCGTAATCCCGCAACGATCTCATGGAAGCACGCTGCCGATCTGCTCATCGCATCTGCTCCGCCACACTCACCATAAACCTAGCACGGCCCAACGATGCTCAAGTGTTTCTAACTGATATGCAAAATTACGAATTCAACCATCCCCGTCCATATTTTTTGGACGATTATACCCTCTGACGTTTCTACTACCGCTATTTAAGATAAGAGTATAAATAGATCTGATCCATTAGATATAAAACGATCAACGGTTTAGATTAATTTATACTCCGAGTAGAAAGCGCCGGAGTGGGACTCCTCTATTTAAAGAAGCCCTCCTCCTTAGCTTCTCCCTCCAGCCGGCGAGAGAGCTAGAGCCAGCCAGACAGACAGCTTCTTTTTCTTCCTCCCTGTGTTGCTGCTTCTCTGCTGCTGGCCTGCTGCCTTGTGTATCTCCTTCAGCTTCTTCTGGGTACCTGCTGGCCGGTTAAGCTAGCTGATCGCCGGCCGCCGGCTCTCGTTGAGCTTCTTGGTGCCGGCCGCGGCGTTATTGGTGTCGTCTTGCTGGGTACGTAAGTGCTCACCCTTTGTAATTTGCCCTCCGTCGCAAAATGATCCATGAACTGTAGTTCTCCTGGCATTCTCTGTCGCTCCCTCTTCCTTCCTTCCTTCCTTCCTTTCTTTCTTTCTTTCTTTCTTTCTTTCTTTCTTTCTTTTGGTACATAGGCCGTGTTTAGATACAAACTTTGGATTCAAACTTTTAACCTTTTCCATCACATCAACCTGTCATACACACACAACTTTTTAGTCACATCGTATCAATTTCAACCCAAACTTCCAACTTTGGAAGGAACTAAACACAGCCATAGTGTATGGCAAATTGCATAACAATCAAAGTTATTGGTGTTGGGAGAGGGCAAATCTGCATTAATTTCTAAAATCCAAATCAAACCAAAGATTTTGCCTCCGGTCTTATACGCAAACATCCAAAGAAACATTTCATATGTACAAGCAATATAATACTTCCTCCGTTTCACAATACTTGTCTTTCTAGGTTGCTTAGCACAAATTAAGATTTAAAAAATAGTACTATCAAATGATAAGTATCGTGGGATAAAATTTGAACTCCAAACAGGCAATTATTTACTACTATGTATCTAGGTAGAAATTAATGGTTCTAACGTCAAGAGAAGTACTCCCTCCATTCCATAAAAAACGAATGTAGGATTATATGTGACATATTTTAGTACTACAAATCTGGACATATGTATATCTAGATTTATATTATTAGAATGTGTCACATCTGGCATTAGTTTGGTTTTTTATGGGATAGAGGGAGTAGTGTCTAAGGTTGAAAGTGAAGTTACATCCAGAGAAGTTGGTTTGTGATTTCTGTATCCAGTTTAGATTATTACTAGTATTATTGTCTCATTTGGAACTGAATGAGGTAGGGTGTACATGACCCAAGGGGATCTGGGGAGTGATGTGACTGCTATTAGACTAATCCTTTTTGTCCATAAGCAACAACTATCTCAGGGTTGGTGTATGTGACTTGAAGGTCAAATACAGAGTGAATATTATACTAGTATTAGAACAGAGTATCTCTCTGCTCCTCTATTTTTTTAAGTAGTATATCTGAGGCAGTAAATGCCCATTTGGACTTCTTGTGAAGAGTGAGTTGGTTCACGCTAATTTTGTAACTCCATTATTACAGATTACTAATAAAAATAGTTTTACTAAAACCATCAGAGCTTATGCATATACCAGTGGCAATTCAGAGTTCCCTTGAAATATGTTGTTTTGGCACATACACATCACAACTAGCATAGTAATACCTACTAATTATACACTATGAGCTGGCTCTCCTGTAAGTTCTTGGCATCTTCCATATGAACCAAAATATGAGTAATAAATCACCATATTATGCATGCAAAGGCAGCAAAGAACCAAGAATCGATAGCATTTATGCTGCCGATTTACTAGGCAGCAAAGGAGGCCAATGAAATCAATACAATCCTTTCTTGAGCATTTTAATTACTCCTCCCTTTGCTTAGCAAAAAAGGATTCCATCTTTCTTGTAAACGTAAACAAAGATGCAGGATTTTGCTTGGTTTTTCACACCATCGCCGACCTCGGAATCAAAGATGTTAAGAAATTGGAGCCATTGACCGTGCAGGCTGCAGGAAGAGCAGCAGCAAGCTAAGCTAGTAGCCTCCAAGGTGCCCGGAGATGTCGTCGTCGCTGGAGGTGGAGGGCGAGGGCTCGCCGGCGGCGACGGCGACGGCGACGGCGAGCAGGCTGAAGCGGCACGACTCGCTGTTCGGCGACGCCGAGAAGGTGACCGGCGGGAAGCACCACGGGTCGGCGGTGAGCTGGGCGATCACGCTGCACCATCAGTAAAAAGTTCCCTCTAAATTTCACTGCTAGTTGAATTGAAGTAGTAGTTCTACTGGATGTAAACAAATTAAATGTTTAGATCGATTCTCCTATTAGTAAAGACCACCGTAAAAACCATCAAATTTACGATAGATACACCACACGGAAAACACACAGATATATTTACCACCTCCGAGAGATAACCTTAGCTGTAGGAAAAATTCCACAATTGTGTGAAAAACTAATTATTCCATGGATGATGCTAGAAATCGAAAGTGAAACAAAAATAAGGTCTCTGGCGGGCGATGACTAGGAAGCCCTTCCAGGTCTTTTCCATCCCCTACCCCCTTGACACACAGTGGCCGGCTAGTATAGCTACACTCCCAATAATACAATGAATAACCCACGTTTTGTTTATTCGCTTCTTCAGAGAGTTGGGCTCTGCACCTGCACTGCGGCTTCTCTCTTGCTTGTTTTGGCCGTTTGCAAAGCCTCTCTATTTAAAGAAGCCCTCCTCCTTAGCTTCTCCCTCCAGCCGGCGAGAGAGAGCCAGCCAGCCAGCCAGCCAGCTTCTTCTTCCTCGTCCCTGTGTTGCTGCTTCTGCTGCTGCTGCCGCCTTGTGTATCTCCTTTGGCTTCTTCTGGGTACCTGCCGGCCGGCTAAGCTAGCTGATCGCCGGCCGCCGTCTCTCGTTGAGCTCTTCTTGGTGCCGGCCGCGCGGCGTTGTTAGTGCCGTCTTTGCTGGGTACGTAAGTGCTCACCCTTTGTATTTTGCTCTCCGTCGCAAAATGATTCATGAGCTGTAGTTCTCCTGGCATTCTCTCTCTTTCTTTCTTTCTTTCTTTCTCTCTTTCTCATTTGATACAGTGTATGGCAAATTGCATAACAATCAAAATTATTGGTGTTGGGAGAGGCAAATCTGCAATAATTTATAAAATCCGAATCAAACCAAAAGATTTTGCCTGTGATCTTATATGCAAACATATGAAGAAACGTTTCA
This sequence comes from Oryza longistaminata, assembly GCA_009805545.1. Lineage (NCBI taxonomy): Eukaryota > Viridiplantae > Streptophyta > Magnoliopsida > Poales > Poaceae > Oryza > Oryza longistaminata. The sequence goes on along the minus strand of CM020180.1, from coordinate 3,403,102 downwards.
TATGTACAAGCAGTATAATACTTTTTTCATGCCACGGTACTTGGCATTCTAGATTGTTTAGCTCAAATTAAGATTTGAGAAGTAGTACTCTCGAATGATAAGTACCGTGCGATAAAATTTGAACTCTAAAGAAATAACTATTTTGGGACGGAAGAATGCTATCACTATGTAGAAATTAATGGTTCTGACGTCATAGGGAGTGGTGTCTAAGGTTGGAAGTGAAGTTACATCCAGAGAAGTTGGTTTGTGATCTCTGTATCCAGTTTATTAGTATTATCCCATTTGGAACTGAGTGAGGTAGGGTGTAAGTGTGTAACATGACCCAAGGGGATCTGAGGAGTGATGTGACTGCTATTGGACAATTCTTTTTGTCCATGAGCAACAGCAATCTCAGGGTTGGTGTATGTGACTTGAAGGTCAAATATAGAGTGGATATTATACTAGTATTAGAACAGAGTATCTCTCTGCTCCTTTATCTTTTTTTTTTAAAAAAATAGCTCATGTCTTTTAAGTACTCGTAGTATATGTCTGAGGTAGTAAATGCCCATTTGGACTTTTTGTGAAGAGTGAGTTGGTCCACTCTAATTTTGTAACTCCATTATTAAAGATTAATAAAATTACCTTTACTAAAACAATCAGAGCTTATTATGCATACCAGTGACAGTTCAGAGCACCCTTGAAAATGTGTTGTTTTGACACATACACATCATAACTAGCATAGTAATACCTACTACTTGTACACTATGAGCTGGCTCTCCTGTAAGTTCTTGGCAAGTTGGCATCTTCCATATGAACCAAAAATATGAGTAATAAATCACCATATTATGCATGCATCAATTGCAAGCACCAAGAACCAAGAATCGATAGCATTTATGCCGCTGATTTACTAGGCAGCAAAGGAGGCCAATGAAATCAATACAATCCTTTCTTGAGCATTTTAATCACTCCTCCCCCTTTGCTTAGCAACAAAGGATTCCATCTTCTTTGTAAACGTAAACAAAGATGCAGAGGATTTTGCTTGTTTTTTCACACCATCGCCGACCTCAGAATCAAAGCCATTGACCGTGCAGGCTGCAGGAAGAGCAGCAGCAAGCTAAGCTAGTAGCCTCCAAGGTGCCCGGAGATGTCGTCGGCGCTGGAGGTGGAGGGCGAGGGCTCGCCGGCGGCGACGGCGACGGCGACGGCGAGCAGGCTGAAGCGGCACGACTCGCTGTTCGGCGACGCGGAGAAGGTGACCGGCGGGAAGCACCACGGGGGGTCGGCGGTGAGCTGGGCGGTGACGCTGCACCTGGCGTTCCAGAGCGTGGGCATCATCTACGGCGACATCGGCACGTCGCCGCTGTACGTCTACTCCAGCACGTTCCCCGACGGCGTCGGCAGCAGCGGTGACCTCGTCGGCGCCCTCTCCCTCATCCTCTACACCCTTATCATCATCCCCATGCTCAAGTACGTCTTCATCGTCCTCTACGCTAACGACAATGGCGACGGTAAAATCGATCAAGAAACCCTCCTCCTCCTCCTTCTTCTTCTTCTTCTTCTTCTTCTTCTTCTTCTTCTTCTTCTTCTTCTTCTTCTTCTTCTTCTTCTTCTTCTTCTTCTTCTTCTTCTTCTTCTTCTTCTTCTTCTTCTTCTTCTTCTTCTTCTTCTTCTTCTTCTTCTTCTTCTTCTTCTTCTTCTTCTTCTTCTTCTTCTTCTTCTTCTTCTTCTTCTTCTTCTTCTTCTTCTTCTTCTTCTTCTTCTTCTTCTTCTTCTTCTTCTTCTTCTTCTTCTTCTTCTTCTTCTTCTTCTTCTTCTTCTTCTTCTTCTTCTTCTTCTTCTTCTTCTTCTTCTTCTTCTTCTTCTTCTTCTTCTTCTTCTTCTTCTTCTTCTTCTTCTTCTTCTTCTTCTTCTTCTTCTTCTTCTTCTTCTTCTTCTTCTTCTTCTTCTTCTTCTTCTTCTTCTTCTTCTTCTTCTTCTTCTTCTTCTTCTTCTTCTTCTTCTTCTTCTTCTTCTTCTTCTTCTTCTTCTTCTTCTTCTTCTTCCTCGTCATCGTCTCTGCATCTCTGAATGAATCTCTGAAAGAATCAAATCCATGGTGGTGGTGTTGATGCGTGTGTAGGTGGCACGTTCGCGCTCTACTCGCTCATCTCCCGGTACGCCAAGATCAGGATGATCCCGAACCAGCAGGCGGAGGACGCCATGGTGTCCAACTACAGCATCGAGGCGCCCAACTCGCAGCTGAGGAGGGCGCAGTGGGTGAAGCACAAGCTCGAGAGCAGCCGGGCCGCCAAGATGGCGCTCTTCTTCCTCACCATCCTCGGCACCTCCATGGTCATGGGCGATGGCACCTTGACCCCTGCAATCTCCGGTAAAAAAAACAAAAAAAACAAAAATCAAACACCAAATCAACACATTAATCGATCGAATCAGTTAATCAACATTTATCACATTATGTGTACCAACAACTTGTGTGTTCTTTCTTTGCCTGCAGTGCTCTCTGCGGTGAGCGGGATCAGGGAGAAAGCTCCAAGCTTGACTCAGAGTATGTGAAACTGAAAAAAAATGTCCAAACAAAAAATTAAGCAAGAATTTGTCACTGAATGATTCAAAATGTCCATTTTTTCTGGTGGTGTGTTTGCAGCGCAAGTCGTGATGATCTCGGTGGCCATCCTGTTCATGCTCTTCTCCGTCCAGAGGTTCGGCACCGACAAGGTCGGCTACAGCTTCGCCCCGATCATCTCGGTGTGGTTCCTCCTCATCGCCGGCATCGGGCTGTACAACCTCGTCGTCCACGATATCACCATCCTCAAAGCCTTCAATCCATGGTACATCGTGCAGTACTTCAGGAGGAACGGCAAGAAGGGCTGGGTCTCACTCGGTGGCATCGTCCTCTGTGTCACAGGTAATTTAATTAATTATTACCTTCCATTTTCTGACAAAAATTACAAAAATGTAACTGCAGATGAATCCATTCCTAATCCTGTAGCCTGTAAATTTTTACTGATTATGACTAGCTGTAAGTAATAAAACCTTAATGGGATTCCATATGCAACAGGCACAGAGGGGATGTTTGCTGACCTGGGCCATTTCAACATCAGGGCCGTGCAGGTATGTATATATATGGACACACCCGACACTCATATGCTTTGTTTGAGAAGTAGTAGCCAGGGTTTGAATATCGCGAGGTTACCGCACGATTATCGTACTAACCACGTGCGGTAACATTCCCAGTTTTTTAAAACCAGCGGTTTTTCACGGTAACCGTGATACCGCTGGGTAGCGGTAACCCTCACCAAAACGCGGCAAGGGAAACCCCTTGTAGTAGCAACGTGGATGTCTGAACTCTGAAACGGCTCTGCGTTTTCCTTTTTTTTGGGAGGTTTTGGTTTTCTTTGGCCTCTGTACAGTGTGTTTTGTGTGTGAAGAGAGTGTGCCAACTTGAGGGGATACGCGGTAGAATTGGAAGTAGAAGGTTTCTCAATGGTGGTGTGCTGGTCCATGCTAATCCGAGATGTCCCCTGTTTATGGGCCATCACTCATCACACACCCTCCGGTGAACTCCCATGCATGCGCTTGAAATGCGATGCAAATGGCGATGAAAAGTTATGAAGTAATATGTTATGGTTTGATGTAATCGAGCATCCCACAAGGATTGAATTGGGAAAAAAAAATGTCGTAGGTTAGAAGAAAATAAGTGAAGGCAAACTTCAGCAGGCAGTAGATTTATCATTTTCTCTGTTCTTCTACCTTATATTTCTCTGTGTGTAGAATTAGATCTGAATGAAATTTTGCGCAATGATGAATTGATTTTGTTGTGTGCATTTGCGGTCAAACTAATTTAGAGCGTAGCTCAATTGGTTAGGTTCCTTTAGTGGTAGGCAAATTGTTCTTTCAGTGGTATGCAACGTACCCATCGACATCGAGGCCCCCATGGTGATTTTGTCAATCTCAAGATATGTCGGCTCAGTCTTCCGAATATGCTTATAAGGATAGGATGTGCCCGAATGTGCTTATAAGGATAGGGTGTGCGTGTATTCGTTTATAGAGGTGAGTGTGCGCGCGTTGTGAGCGTCTGCATTTGTATTGTGTTTCTAAAAACACTAATTTAGCGTTTTTCATGATCATTTGTGCTATTTTCTAAGACGATGTACTAATGAAGTATCCTATAAAAAAATTATATTAGGTATGCAACAGTTTACTTACTAATGAAAATATATATATTTTTTAAAGTCCAACTTAAATTCTAAACACTTCTCCAGTATCTAAAAAAACATAAATGGTTAACATTTATATCGGTACTTAATATTTAGAATGATAATCATGATTATAAATTAAACGGAACATGTTTTATAACTTCACTAGCAATATGCTCGTGGGTAGCAATGGATATTCATTCATAGGCTCAGGGACCATATAACTGGGAATGAGCTCAGAGTGTTTTTAGACAGAGGGCGGGGTGGGGAGGAGAGCAGAAGGATAACCCTCTAGTTTACTGATCCACATAATCAAGGTAAACACATAAAAAGCAAGAAAGGAAGGTAGATAGTGAGGTACAGAAACCAAAACAGGGTCCATAAGCACACATGTGCATGAAATTCTGAAGGCACTGTTAAATCTCAACTACATCTAAGAAACCTTACTGCTGTACCCAGTGTGGCTACAAGCTTTGCAATGATGCCTGTTGAAATAGTATTTCAGAGCAATGTATTTAGTTGAACAATAACTGGAGTCTGTAATGTTACTATTTCACTGAAGAGATATATACAACAGAGTTTAACAACCAGTACAACTTTGGAAATTCCTAACTTTTTCAGCATCAGAACAGAGTATACCGATCTTCACCTTCACTGAAGATCTTGGTTGCTCTTCAGACTTCGGGACTGGAGGCACAATCGTCGTGTCACTGGCATTTGTTATAATAGAAAAAAATAAGTGAAGAATGAAGACAAGCATTTTAGTGAAATGTGCATTTATGATGGCAGGAAGGTTATATAACTGTACCACTGAATATCCCACAGCTAAGGTTGACATGGATAAAGTGATTAGGCTTCATCTCTCACAAGCCCTTCAGCCATTCCCGGAAATGCGCTTGCATTTTGTCTCGACTTGCCGCGTTCCCAACATTAACAGTGGGAATTACCTTTTGGGGTCTCAGAAACTAGCAAACAAATATAGACCTATAATTATAAGATATCCAATTAAAGATTACAAAAATGCAAGATCATATCTGGCAATTTACCATCACAAATTCTCTAAGCTCACTGAAACTTGAGTGCTCGCTATAAGGAACACCTACAAGGATAACAAATTAGTTTAATGAAACATGGAATCAGAGCATGCTTGCATTTTGTCTCGACTTGCCGCGTTCCCAACATTAACAGTGGGAATTACCTTTTGGGGTCTCAGAAACTAGCAAACAAATATAGACCTATAACTATAAGATATCAAAGTAAAGATTACAAAAAATGCAAGATCATATCTGGCAATTTACCATCACAAATTCTCTAAGCTCACTGAAACTTGAGTGCTCGCTATAAGGAACACCTACAAGGATAACAAATTAGTTTGATGAAACATGGAATCAGGGCAAATTACTTTATAAATTTGAAATTGCTGAAAGATAATGTTTGTCTAGCACATATGATACAGAAATCATCAGGTTGCAGGTAGAATATGCATCTGAAACAACATGCCCAGTTTGAGCCCAGCTTAAAGTTCACAACTTATCAAAAGGAAGTTCTAATGTAGGACACACTTGTGGGTTTCAGCTTTGGCTGCAATCCACAAGCTCTAGTAGGGTACACAGATCATATTACAGGACATTAATTATTATCCAAGTAGACAAAGGAAAACCTGCATACGCATGAATGATAAGATTTTGAATTCAGCAAATAAATAATTGAAGTTTGCAATCGCTAGAAACTAAATCCATGGTGAGCAGAAAGAAATATTTTTACTGAACAACTTAGGTAGCCATCAGCCTTTCATTAAGAAAGTAATAAAAGAAAAGAATTATCTGAACAATGTCACAATCTAACAAATCCTACCATAGATAGTAATTTTGCCCCTGGAGCTAGGTTTAATTAGGTCAAGCTGATTTCCGGTTGCCTCAGAGAAAGTCCAACCTGATAAACAATTGAATGGAAACTAAGAATGATGTAATCAATAATTCGGTAGCACGAAATTTATCTTCCCAAGATTATAAACCTGTTGGTCGAAAAGCCAGCACAGCTAGAAATCTTTGTTTAAGAGTCTCCAAGTACTTCTGCAAGTTCTGATATGAAACAGCTTTCTGGTAAGAGAGGTTACTAGACAAATTCCATGGGTTCATTTGAAAATCATTTCCAAACCTCATGTCGTAAAGAAGAAAGGGGCAGAACATGAAGTGATGAACTTTGACTGTCTGAACATATCGTTTTGGATAAATCCGACCAGCCAAATGAGTGAAGAATGCGCCTTCTTGATGCATCAGTGTAGATAGGAACCTTTCAAGAATAAACATAAGTGAGTTATCTGCGAATGAAAATTAGAAGGCCGACATGGCCACATTGCATAGCACAACATTAGGTGAAACATTGTTAAGAAAGAGCCTACTAGGATTTTTTTTTTCTTTTAAGAACTCGTAAGACTTCATTCCAAAAATTCATACTGAAGTCTCAGATCTGTAGTACCTGTAAAGCTTTCGAAATCGCTAGATATACATTTTCTTTCCCAATACTATATGCTCCAACAACAATGAGTGTTTTTGGTTCCTTCTGTAGATATCTTTTAGCTGTCCTCACAGCAAAATCAATAACATCTTCCTTGGGAGGGAACCTAAGGAGTATGAGGTTTAGCAATGCAACCATTCATAAGAAAATGCTTAAACTTAAGGCTGCAATGCTTAACCTTAAGGTTGCATACGCACTTGTATTTTGGATTACAATAAGTTGTGTCCAGGTAAAGCAAATTTATCTGGCCTCTTTGGAGAAGTGGATGCAACTGCATTGATTTTGATGCTCTAAAATCCCCAGTATGGAGATATGTCTTCCCATCACCAAGACGGAAGTGAATTAGTGCTGCACCAGGACAATGGTTGGCCTCTAACAAGGTCACTGAAACTCCCTCTATAACATACTCCTTATCAAGCTCCAACGGACAAATATACCTGCAAACATCAATCTATCAGTTTGAACACATTGTACTACCACCAACATATCAGAGGATGGTTGTACACACCCATAAAAGACTTACTCGGGATTTACTGACAAGCACATCTTAACCAAGCGAGCAGTTAGGGCAGTACAGTAGATAGGACCATGGCACCATTTCTTGGTTAATCCACCATAATGATCATGGTGAAAATGGCTGAGGAAATAGGCATTGCAACCCTCAACCACCAGCTGCGCCCCCAATCTCATGACCAAGCTGCTGCTTCCTTCTCCACCTCGTTTTTCCTCTGGATTGATCAGCGACACCTTGATTACTTGATCAAAGAGTTTCTTACGGGGAAGCGCATCCAGAGCGAGCCTTGATATGGCCCGCGTGAAGGAAGCTGCCGGCCCAACCCCAACATTCCAATTAACGTAACCACTACCGTAGTACAATTTATCCGCAAGTTCTGAATATTCGCCAGTGTCACGGTAGCCACCTAGCCTGGTGAGATAGAAGCGAGTTAATTAGTACTGTGCAATTTAGTATAGTTGATTTATTAGTGCCGAACGATATTTACTGTTTTCTATTCACATATATGCATGCGTGCGGCCGGCTGCAGGCCAGATATGATTCAGCAATATATATATATCCACTGCATGCATATATATATATGCAAAGCACCGTACGTCCGTTGGCCCGTTTCGTGCATGTGTGCTCGCTTAGCAGCCTTGTCTACGTAAACAAAATAATAATAACTAGGTAACCCGCGCATATTTGCACAACTAGCATTATTATATTCTTTTTCTCATATAATAGCTTACAGAATTTCATATTTTATTACAGAACATATTAAAATGGCAATATAATTTTAAATTATGTACTAACTTGACTAAACTAACCAATGTGTGATTCATATATTGTATATACATATACATATATTGTATTGTATATACGTGATAGTTGTTAATTATTTTTTTACTTCTAAATTGTATTTCTATGTGGACTCTAGACTCCTCTTTCTATATTCTTTTTTTATTTTGAATTTTTATTATTTATAAATTTTATTCCTATTTCGACTCTAGACTCCTCTTCCAATATTCCTTTTTCTTAATTCGGATTTTAGTTATTATTTGTAAATTGCTTTTCTATGTGGACTCTAAACCGTTCTTTCAACATTTTTCATTTTTTTTAATTTTGAACTCTTGTTATTTGTAAATTTTACTCTTATATGGACTCTAGACTTTTTTTTCAATATTTGTTTTCTTTAATTCCGAATTTTAGTTATTTATAAAGTGTATTCTTATATGGACTCTACACTTTGTTTCTAATATTCCTCATTTTTTTAATTCCTAATTTCAGTTATTTATAAATTGTATTCCTATATAGACTCTAGACTCTTCTCCCAATCTTGTTTTTTTCAAAAAAAATGAATTTTAGTTATTTATAAATTATTTTTCTATATGGACTCTAAACTCTACTTATAATTTTTATTATTCTTTAACTCCAACTTTCAATTAATTGTAAATTCCTATATGGACTCTACTCTTCCAATTTTCTTATTTTTAATTCCAAATTCTATCATTTCTAATTGTATTTCTATATGGATGCTAAACTCATATTCAATATTCCTTATTTTTAGTTCCAAACTTTAGTTATTTATAAATTATATTCTATATGGAGTATAGACTTATCTGTCAACATTCTTTTTTTTAATTTCCAATTGTAATTATTTTTAAATTGTATGGACTCTAATCTTCTCTTCGAATATTTCTTTTTTTAGTTCCGAACTTTTTCTATTTTAAATTGTATTTCTATATTGACTCTATTTTTCCCTTTTTCTCCGATTAATGTGAGAATTTTTAGGCCGTAAGAGCGAACATGGGGACTTCTTTTTCTATCAATTTAATAATAATAATAATAGTAGTAGCAGCAGCAGCAGCAGCAGTAGTAAGGAGCCAGCTACTCAAATTCTACGTATACATTCTACAAATATACAGTAGAACCTCTCATAGCATTTTTGATGCCCAAAATAATTATGATGAGTCCAAGATAAACTGTAATATGTGTTTTACGTGCATATATAAAAAACCAACTCGCGCGCTTATACGGCCAAAAGACAACACTATATACAAGCTCGTACGTGCTGCTATCGAGGAATAGAGGCCAACGCTACGTAGAGTACGAAGAAAAAAACGCTACTACGTACATTGGAGATTTTCACTAGCGTTGATTTTGGGACAACCAACGAAAAATAATCCATCCGATCTTGTTCTGCATCGGCATATTTGCAAACGAAAAATAATTTATGAATAAAACTTTTATATACGTGTTCTTAGAAGCTGAAAAATAAACTTCGATAAAAAAAAACCCTAAAACCAACTCCAAATTTAATGTCGAAAATTTAAATTTTGGCTGATAAGCATAAGCGAAAAGATGAGGCCCTTGACAAGGTATACTTATTTGAATTTGAAACAAGAACATATGTACTCCCTTCGTCCCAAATCGCGTCCCCTTTTATGAAAATCAAACTCGGTAGCTTTTGATTAATAATCATACTAACTATATTCATGCTAAGTATTATGCATGTTATATTATTATATTTATATTTTGAAGTACTTTAATGTGATGCTAGTTTTATATTAGTTAAAAACATAACATAGAATAAATTATATATTGATCAAAGTATGTTATTGAAGATCGTATATAAAAATATAGGTCTTATAATTTAGGACGGAGGGAGTGTACTTAATGATGAGCCTATATGTATTAATATCGGTGGGTAGATTTCAAGCATTGAATCAAAAGATCTTTGCACTCTTTCAGAATGGGCGCATCTCACATGAATACATTATGGTTTTGCCCATTTGCCGTCCAATTGCAGTGAGCAGGGGCAGATCAGGAAAAAAAAATTGGGGACTCAGTTATACAGTTTCTTCAATCTCCAACCATTTAAGGACATTTAGTTTATTATTCATGGTGAAAAAAATCGAAGGGGGTGCTCCGGGGATATACATGGGTCTCGTGGGTGTAGGGGGGACTTGAGTTCCCCTGCACCCACATTGGATCCGCCCCTGGCAGTGAGTATTAGTTATTACAAACTTATAACAAAGAAAGCTTGTGAGGCTAATTAGTTGTGCCTACTGCCTGCCTAATATAAAAATCCTCTAAAATTTTACTATCAGTTCAAAATACTACCGAGATATGTTAGATAAACTATATGAAGATTCATATTATTAGATTCACAATTGATTGTAGTTCTATAATATTTATTGTAGTTTTTTTACATTATAGTTGTCAATGTTATATATAGGAGTATAATAACTTGATTCCTAAAAATGAATGTAGGACACTGAAAGGACAAATCGCTGAAATGGTGACGATTTTTTTTTCTTAAAATTAAGGTACGGGAACTGGGAAGCTTTGTTTAGTCACTCAAGTTTCAACCGGGTCAATTTGGTCCCTAATGTTATTATATTTAACACGAAAAGCTTTTTTTTAAGAAAAAACATCATGTGAACCCACGGGGCCTCGCCTGGCTATTGGCTATATATTAAGTTCATTTTGGCCCAGTCAGGCAGTCATAAATGACAATATGTTTCTTGTGATTGAGGAAAGATCTTTGAACTAAAACCATCTATGTAAAAATTAATCTTTGATTTGCGACAAGTTTTTACAAAAAAAAATTGGCAATATGAAGATCAATATTTCTGTACAGTTTGATTTGCATAATCTAATCAACTCCCATGAACTTACCTTCTGCGTCCACATTGTAGTAGGAAAAATAGTTGCATTATAGAATTAACCAGTAATAGCTTTGAAAATGCAGTTTAGGCTAGCAAAGTAAAAAAAAAAAACAAGAAGTTATCATAATAGCTCATCACATTATAAAATATTAACGTTTCGCCCACTTGATTCATACTCATTCGATGCTTCTCTAAAATAGAGCAGGAGTGAATTTAATGATAAAATCTCGAGAAGGTATATATGTGCATACAAGAAAGTTACATACCAGAATTTTTCATGCTTCAAACGCTCACACCATTTGTGGAAGAAAGGTGTTCCCATTAGATACAATTATTTATGGTAGAAAACCACGGTATCCACAAGACCTGTATGCACCAAAAGTTATTTGAATTAGTCGCGGGAAGTGATTAATTACAACATATTTTTGCATTGGAAGATATAGACACTATTCTTATATGTAGAACCCTCTTTCATTTTGTAAACCTTAAAATTATGCATAATAATCTATTGAAGAGGATCACTCCATTCAACATGTTTATCTTAATTTAACTAATTAGATGCTCGTATAGAATTCTACTTGTTAATCCTAGATGGGTAAAATAACTATAAATTCCTATATATTCCAACATTAGTCGAGAAAACAAATATTGCAAGTGGAGGGGGTTTTTTTTTTTTTTGCAAAAAATTTCTACACCTTGAACGGTACTAGAGTAGGCATGTCTTTTTTTTTTTGGCCTTTTTTCTGTACTAGTTACTATGCACAAGGTTTTAAATGAAAATGTAAGAGAAGAACGATGTGCAGGTTGCAGAGAAATGAATGATTGAATAGTTAGCTGGAGTATGTGGGAATGGAAGTGCAAGGGAGCCTGCCATTGCACCAGTATCTCATAATTGTAGAGGAGCAGGGAATGAACAGAATTTCTATAGATGGCACAAGCAAGCAAAGAATGATATTCTCTACAGAAGTAAAACTAAAGACCAGGTATGTCGGAAGCAAAGAACCGTACTCTGCATGCTTAAGGAAATAAAGAAAAGAAACAAAGGGGATAACTTGCTGTAAGGATTAAAAGCCCAATTAATGATTAGCCGGGCCATGTCTTATTGCAATCTTTCCCAACAATATGACTATGAGTAAGATAATTGTGATGGTTAACCGGTGTAGCAAGAGTTATATATTTTTTACCTCACCTAGACACATAGTGTTAATTAACCAACCTGTAGTTACCTGAATTCTTTCGTATTTAATTAACCAACCTGTATTTTGACACTCCTTGCCAAAACATAATTTAATGCAGCTTCTAAAATTCTATCACCTGAGTTCTTTCGTATCTTATATCATGAAATAATCTCCTAGAATAATTCAATGATGTTGTATTGATGTAGTCTATCTATATACTTTTCCACGTATTATTTGGTTGAGGTATAGAAGAACTGAGAAAGCATATTTAGTGTGCGTTGGAGAATATGCATGAGTGTACAAATACTCGTAAGGTTGACATTTTTTTTCTTTTTAAGCTAAACATTTAAGAAACTTTTAATTGTCAAAAGTTTCAAAAACCTAAAAATCAAATACTTTTTGACCGGAGGGAGTAACCAAGTCAGCGCATGCCACGTCTACCTACCTGAAAGTTCATAATTACACCCTATGGGTTCTAGATTAAATATACAAGAACAGAAAAAATGCAAGATTTGCGTCCATTTTAGCATATAGGTTTGTGTTTCCTACCTTTGGTTATCTATCTATCTATCTATCTATTATATGCTAAAAGTCCATTAAACTTCCTACAAACGCTCTCAAGCCGCCACGTGGGACTCCTATAAACGTTCTTAGATCGCCACATGGCGCTCTAATATATTAGAAACATCTAGCCCTCGATTTTCACTTAGACAGGTGGGTCCATTATTTTAGACCATTAGATTAGATTAGATTAAAAAAAATTAATCCTCCCCCTCGTCTCACCAGCGCGCACGTTGCCTCCCTCATCCAGATTGCACGCAGGTAACATCAGTGCCCCACCTTTCTTTTTTTTCTTTCATATGTACGTATACCTTCTTCGTTCTTTCCTTTTTTCCCTTCTTGGTTAGATGATATAAAGCGTATTTACCACAAGACGAAATCGTAATTATTATTAGTGATAATAAATTTTAAGAAATTATAACTTTATAAATATAGATTATATATATCATCGTATATATGTCTAAATTAGCTCCACAATATTTAAAAATAAATTTTATTAAACTATATTATTTTACCCTTCATATTAACAATATAATTAATTTTTTTACTTAAACCTATGTACCTATTATATCAAACCATTATTTTATATCAAAATTTTTAAAACACGTTGTTTAATATAAATGTTACCGTAATTATTTCTATACCAATTTATGATCTACATTAACTAATTTTTTACATTAATTAATGAACCCACTATTTTATACTATTTTTAATAAAAATATTTTGATATCGGTTTTCTCTTAAACTGATGGACCTATTAAGGACCTATTAACAAGACCGTCATATCTATCTTTTGTAAAAAAAAAAAAACTTCTAAAGACCTCGCACATGTGCATGTTTGCCTTCTGCACGTATGACGAAGCATCGTACCTGAGACAGCTAAGGTGATTTGCCAAGGTGATTATGATTGCCGATAAACACCATACATACCAATTAAATTTATATAATTCTACTCTTATTTCAAATTTCGAAGAAAACAAACATGCGGAAAAGAAAAAAGAATAGCTTCAAACAATTGCTGATATTTTGCACTACCCAACCAAGCAATTCTGCAAGTGATTTGTGTCCTAACAAAAATTCTTTAAAACTTTGGAAAATAATATGAACTTCTACGTAAGGGAAAAACAATCCAACCATTAATCTATCCTTAATTTGGTTGTCACTAAATCATGCATCTTCATGAGACAATTCGACCACAGTAACTTTGAGTTCCTTGCTATTGCAATTTTTACTTGTAGCAATATTGTATGGTATGTGTTCAAATGGTATAGATGATATTTACTCACTCGGTCCAAAAGTCAATTCAAAAGTCATATGACCTTGATCTACCTTCTAAATCAATGAATGGTTTTTAGATATACCCAACCTTAATCTATCTTCTAAGTCAATGAATGGTACTACAATATTATGTCATGATAGTACGGATGCCCACGCATCGCGTGGGCCACCTTCCTAGTTCTCAATAAATGCAAGGTTTTCTTCATATTTTGCCACATTTTCTTGTTTAAATTTCCTACACCATTCATCTTAGTTTTTTCATCCTACATAGCCAATCAACACCTTGGGGCTTCATGCGTGTAAAAGTAACTTTGATAGTTTACAGCCCCTACTACTGCATCATTTTTTTCCTTTTGCTGAATGATATAGTGTTTATTACCTCTTCTTTGTTTGTTCCTTAGGGTGAAACGTCGAACGGTGAACAATTTGGGAAAAAAATATAGTGATTGCTTCTTTCACCAAGACAACAGTAATAGCAGCCCTCAATCTGATAATGGCTTGTTCGTATAATTCGTCTCTGCTTGAAAAGCTCCTGCTAGATGCTCCTGGGAAAATGGAGAAAAGAAAAGAAATGAAGCAATAAATCCTTTGGTACACATAGTTTTCATACTGGCAGAATGTGGAACAAGAAAAGAGATACTTACTTACCTGGCAAAGTTGATTTGGCAATGTAATTTACACTTCGAGAAGAGTACAAACAACGAACAGTTTGAAAGATATCAAAACAGGATCGGAAACCAATTTTTTAAAACTTTTTTTTTGTTTTTTTCATCAATAACAACAGATAGAAACTAATGTGGATGGAATGGAACTAGTAGACGAGTTCTTTTTTTTTTAGAGTGGTTGCTATAGACAAGGGTCTAAATGACAAATAACGAACAGTTTGAAAGATATCAAAACAGAACCAGAAAACCAATTTTTTAAAAAAAATTTGGGTTTTTTTCATCAGTAACTACAGAAAGAAACTAATGTGGATGGAATGGAACTAAACTAATGTGGATGGAATGGAACTAATAGATGAGTTTTTGTTTCTTTTTTTGTGGAGTGGTTCATATAGACAAGGGTCTAAATGAAGGCTTAAGAGAAGAACGATGGGTTGCTTGCAGTGAAAATGAATGGCTAGCTAGGAAGGAATGGAATTGCAAAGGGAGCCTGCCATTGTAGTAGTCTCTCATATTTGTAGATGAGCAGGGCATCAACAGAACAGGACATTGTCCAGGTGACACAAGCAAGGAATGATATTCTAAAGCTAAAAAGCCAGATAATATGTCGGAAGCAACGAACCTATGGCCTATAATGCTAAAAGAGATAAAGAAAAAGAAAAGGAGAAAAGAAACAGAAGGGGTAACTTGTCATGTGTATCTAAAGCCCGTTTAATGTGATTAGGCAGGGCCATGTCTCTATAGACTACATCAATCTTTGTAAGTGATCATAAGCAGAATAACAGCAACGGTTAATCGGGAGGCAAGAGTTTTTTTTTCCAGCTACCTGAGTTTTGTCATACACCTTCTGTTTCTTAATATTTAACCAGTTTTAATTTTTCCATTTAAACTATGACACTATTAGTTACCTTTATATCGTTAAACCAAAGTGAACAAAAGTTTTTATTTATATTAGTACATACCTTACTTTAATAACATAACATCATTTTTAGTACTTGTGTGTGTGTAATATCAAAGTTCGAAAATAAATAATGCACTGTGCACAGGGTGATCAATTCTTACGAAACAGAAATAATAGTAGTATTTAATTTGACACTCCTTACCAAAATGCGCTTAAGTGTAAAAAGTACAATCTCAAGTGCAAGGCTTCGGCTATAACTGAAATTATATATCATGAAAGAATTTTCAAAACTGTTAATAATGTTATATTGTAGTATCTACATAAATTTTTACCTGTAAATTTGTCGTGTTTTTTCAGAAAACATTAGTTGTGTTATTATAGATGAAGCGTTACATATTTCAGTTTTGCCATTGCTAAATTACCCTCGGTATATTTCAATAGTAGAATTAGTTTTGACATTTCGGTAGTGATGATAATATAAACTAGGTGATTCTTCTTCGCGTTTTGTTGCTGGAATTACTAAATAATCAATATTTTTTAATAATCAAGCTAAGAGTAAAAAGAAAAAAAAATGAAATAACAATCGAGTAGCAGTAAAAAGAAAAAAATAATGAAATAACAATCGAGCTAGGAGTAAAAAAATAATGAAATCTAGGATTTATCAGTACTTTTCATGAAACATAGTGAATGATAATGTGATATCCTTCTTTCTTACGCCAGCCAAGTAGCAATCAGAAAACCAATCAATCTTCCTTACACTACGACAATTCACTTGAACTACCAACATCACGAGTGACTCATGCCAGTCGTATATGCGTCATTTCTCCTCATCCTTGTCTCTAATTATTAATTACTCACTACCCATAGTAGGCCTTGAGTAGGATTTAAGCATGGGTTCCGAACCGTCTACTTCTCCTTATCCTTAGGGTGAGTACAATATAGCGATAGCAGTAGGCTATACAAATGCCACGTCAGTTTTGATGCTGAGCTGGTGAAGTGAAAGTTGGAGAGAGAGCGTACGCGAGCGACTAATTAGTCGCCGGCATCTCGCGCGTTCCAAGACACATCCACATTAATATTAGTCTTTTGCACTCTATACGGCTCACGCCGACGTCCTGATGCTGCTCTTGTGATCGACAGTGCTGGTATTTTAGATATGAGATTAGAAAAGGAGAAGAAACTTTTTAGGGAATTGTATGCTCACAATGCTATCGGTCGTTGTTGTACATATGCTATAGTTTGGCTGATTTGGCGAGTTTTGGAGCCAGTAGTTTATTCTTCTATTAAACTTGTTTTAACAAGAAGTTTAATAGTATAGCCAGCTACTACCTCCAAATTATTTATAGTCAATCTAATAGCCAATTCATACAATAGTTAGCTACAAATATATATACACGTTACTAATTGGTCACACATGTCATACACACACATTTTGGAGTTCGTGCTGCAGCTGGCTATAAATATGTAGCCTGCTTCTTTTCTCTCTCCTCTATTATCTTCTCTGTATAAGTTTGTAGTCGACTTATAGCTTATTATTGTACCTGCTCTAATGGAAATTTAAGAGAGAGATCACTCCGCTGAGTAAACGAGACAGAAGATTCGGATAAATATGTCGTATCCTATTTAAAATAGAGGCAACGAACCGATTCAGGTATGTCATACCGTATTTAAAATAGAGGCAACGAACCACCAATCCATTAGAGCTTATTTAATAGTATATCCAACAACTCGCTCCAATTAATTTATAGCCACCAATCCATTTGAGCAAGTTTAATAGTATATCCAACGACTCGTTATCCAATCATTTATACAATAGTTATTTATAAGCATATATTACACCATTAATATATAGTCCTACCTCTCATATACACACAACATATTAACGTCCGTGCTGCAACATAAGTCGTTATTTATAAGTTATTTATAAGCATATATTACACTATTAATATATGGTATTAATATTTGATCCTACCTCTCATATTTACACAACACATTAACGTCCGTGCTGTAACTGGCAATAAATCAATAGCCCGCTTTCATGATATTGAAGTCCGTTCTTAGCCCGCTTCCGCTTTCTTGTTGCCCGCTTTTCTCTCTATTCTGACGCTAGTCGAAAACCAACGCTTTTAAGACGCTATCGGAGACTAGCGATTTCTATTGCTGCGATGCTTAATATGCCCGCAACTTCTATTGCTGCAATGATGATTGGAAATTGCAAGTGGTAGTAACTTACACAGCAAAAGAATAGGAAATGCAGCAAAGATAATAACTAGCTTGCACTGAACCTCACACTTCTGAAAGAGACTCTTGATGTTTCAACTATCTACGAGAAAATAATCACTAGGTGATCAAGAAAGTGATTATATGTCAGGCACAGCACACAAATAAACCCAACATGACTAACTTCTACTGTCCGTGAAGTTCTAACCATTTAAGCAGGGGTACCAAATCATCATCTGCAGGGAGCATAGGCGACATTAATCTCCTATTATACACTCAAAAAACATAAAAGCCCAAGTTCTCGAAAAAGGAAAAAAGCAGCCGCCAAAATGGCCGCGATAAGACGTCAAAATCAAAGGCTTATGTTGTGTCTCATGTCTCCCTTCGGGACCTCCGGCGTGGGGCAGCAGCTCCATCCTTCTCTTCCTCTTCCTTCTCGTCCTCCTTGTCACCGCTGCTTCCAGCTGCTTCGGACTCGGTAGACTTTGGTTTTTTGACCTCGGCTACGGGCTTCACAGGAGCCTAGGGAATGCAAATCTTACGATCAGCCATTGTTGTTTAACTATCAAACGAGGAGAGCGGAAGCATATGTATGTTGGGAGAGTAACTTACCGCTGGCTTCTTGCCGCCGAACAGGATCCTGAAGAGCACAGTCACAAAGACGACAACGATGGAGACCAGAATTCCAATGGTGATGTTGGGCTGCTTCTCTCCCTTCTCAATTACATCCTGTGAAGGGAAGACGAAGGTAAGATGTCACCTTCCAGAAGGATAAACCTAACAGCTAGTAATCCACCGTAAGAGCTTTGAACACAAAAGAAGGTCACAGAGGATAGAAATTCTTACAATGATCTTAGTCTTGTAGGGTTCCAAGAATGGAATGTCAGCGAGTTTGTACAGAACGTCAAAGATCTTCTTCTGCAATGTGCATGGCAACTCAGTTAGTCACAACATGAAGCCAGTATATTCTACATGTTGATGGATAAACTAACAAACATACAGCAGAGGAATATTGGAAGAATATATTACCTGGAACTCAGAAAGACCATCACCTGCTGCCGCTGCTGCCTCCTCAGCCTTCTCCTTCTCCTTCTCTACTTCGTACTTGGGCTTCCAAGTCTTCTCCAGGATAGAAGTGGCAACCTTCTCATCATCAGCGATCAAAATGTTGTCAAACAGGATGCCATCTTGCATCGTCCAGATCTCAATCCCAATAGCGGCAATCGGATCAGAGTCAGGCTTGTCAAGCTCAAAGTACTCAGGGTTGGGGATCTCTTGGGGCTTCCAGATTCCTTTGTAGTTGGGGTTGTCGATAAGAGGCGCATGCCACTTGCCCTTGTAAGCAGGGTTCTGCTTCATCGGCCTCTTCCACTCACCACAACCAGGAGCCTCTTCACACTTGGGGTTGTCAATCTTTGGTGCTTCCCATTCTCCATCCTCCTCATCATCCCAGTCTTCAGGCTTGTTAGCCTCCGGATCATCAATTTCCTCTGGCTCATCATCCAGCCACCCCTCTGGCTTTGTGGCCTCTTCGTCCTCAATTTCCATGGGGGCATCCTCATCCCAGTCATCAGGCTTCACAGCATCTGGATCAGGGATTTTAGCTCTCTCATCCCAGTCTTCTGGCTTTTTGTCATCAGGATCAGGAATGGTCTTGGATGGGATAAGTGATGGCTCAAAATCATCAGCAGAAAGGAAGTTTGCCTTCTTCTTCTCTTCCCCATCAACCAAAATTCTCACCTCATTATCAGGCTTCAAGATAGCCGTGTAGACATGAGAGAGCTTATCATATGGGACAGAAGGTGGGAACTTGAGGTGGTGTTCAACATACTTGCCAGTCTTGGGGTTCTTGTGCTTAAGGATGAAATGCACCTTGTTAGTTGATCCACATTTGTCAGGACCAAACATAATAGTGTAAGGAGTCTCATTATCAAACTCCTTGGCATCCCATGCAGCATCCTGAGGACGAATGTACTTAAGATATGCACCTCCACACTCAAGGCCATTCTGAAGCCTCACTTCAAACTGCAGGACAACAGTCCCATCCTTCAAAGTAACAGGCTCATCAAGCTCCTTGATTATGGCATATTTCTTGGCCTTCTCACTAACAAGCAGGCCATAGTCTTCATGTCCATCACTCTTTTCGTGCTTCCATACACCTGCAAACCACAGTAAGTACATCACCATTTAAGCCATCTTATGTGCGCTATAAAGAACCGATTGAAAAAACATAAATTTTTAATTGAGGTAGAAAATTAGCGTAATTTTACACTGGCAGATAAAATGAAAAGTAGATATGTTTACTGCAAACTGTACAAGCTAGACATGCCTTTCAATTTCACGACTTAGCATATGGAGAATTTTTGAAGTAAAGATGAAAGAACAAAACGCCACAAGTGGCAACAGCATACATGACAGCTTTCTTCATTTCAAAATTCAAATAACCTCATGTACCATCAGGCCAATACAAAAGGAATTACACAAAATGCTGCCCAGGGGAGCACGCGGATGCCATTACGATATGTTCACACGAGGAACAGGTAGTAGGCTACTCATATATAAATAAGCTGGCAACGTCCACAGGATCAACATATACTACAAACTTTAAATGCAATTTAGTTAAGCATATTTACGATAATCCTATAAGAGCCGGAACAAAATTAAAGTAAGCCACATCGCAACAGCTAGTTGATTATTAGCGTTGTGTACTAGTACTACCTAAGGGGAAAAAACACTACAGCATGAAAAATTGAAGTGTGCAGACGCTCACAGGGTCCACGACACAGACCAGCATATCGTGACGCCGCAATCGCATGAGCCAATTCACGGAATCACAGTCCCCTACACTACAGATGTTACTACTACTGATTAGCTAGCTGGTCAGATCCGATCTACCAAAAGATGAAATGCATCTGCTGGATCTCGACCATGTGTGCATCTGTGGATCTCGATGCGAACTATGCGATTGACACTATCATTCTCGCAAGGATGCGCACAAACCCAAACCGTCTCATGTTACAAGCAAGCAAAGCAGAGCAAGAATCCCATGAACAGATCAGCATCCCCTGAACCCCCCCAAGCACACCCGCTAAACCCACAGATCTCGATGCGGCGGTAAGCATACCTTTGTAGTCGTCCTTCCCGGAGAGAACCCACCTCCCCTCGAAGCTCTCGTCGAACGGCTCGTAGAACAGCTGCAAGCGCACACAGAAATCAAACACCAAAAAAAAAACATCACAAATCTCACCCCCCAAACCACCACTCCAAGCAAATTCTCCACCAAGGAAACCAAAAAAACTCGCCGCTTACCGGATCGGAGGCGCGGATCTGGACGAGCAGCGCGGAGAGCAGAAGCAGCGGCAGGAGCGCGCGCCCACCCACCATCCTCCTCCCGATCTCTCGCGAGATCCAGAAATTTCCAGAGAGGAGAAGAAGAACAGAGCTGCGTCTCTCTCTCTCCGCGGCTTGGGGGATGAAGAGAGGGGGGGAGAGGGTATAAGAAGAGGCGGAACTGGAGCGGATGGACGGCCAGGATGAGGGGGAGGGGGTAGCGGACGGCGGGGATCCGTCGATCGGGCCGTCGGGGCGGGGGGGCGACCGAGGAAACGGGCGTGGCGTGACTTGTTCCGGCCAATGAGAAGGTGCGCGACGTGGTGGCGGCCAATGGGGTGGCGCCACGTGGGACTCGTGACGCCTGGGCCAGAGGGGACGCCACGTCGGATGGGGGCTTCAACCGGCTGTGGCTCCCATCGGTTGCCCATTTGGCCCAAAATGGTTTATTTGGCTTATTAGAAAATTAAAATTAATTTATAAGTAAAACTTTTGTAGATTTGTTCGTAGCGACTTAAAAGCCAACATTAAAAAAATTACGTTAAAAGCATTTCAAAATCAAGTTCAAAAATTTAAATTTTGGCTTATTCTTTGGCTGTTTAGGCCAAACGATGGCGCCATGTGACTACTATGGAAGATCTCGGAAGGAAAAAAGAACTGCTACTCCGACCAGTACCACCACGCTGTGCTCACGACCCGAAAAAACAACGCTAAAATCGTCGACTATGTATATAGGAGTATATAAAAAGAAAAAGGATTATTTCATTAGAAATATTTATTGGCTTTTGAATATTTCGTTTTTAACGTTTTAAAAAATAAACCCTACAAGTCTACAACAAGTTACAAAATTTCAACCTTTTTACTGCACCACGACACAGATTGTAATGGCACTAACTGTACTGTTATGCATAAATAAATTAAAAGAGGGTGAATTTTTATTTTAAAATTTCAATAAAATAGAAAAGAAACATATGACCCAAGTCTCCACATCCATATAAGATAGAGGGATTAATTAGCCGGAGTTCAAAAAAAATAAGCTAAAAGGCATATTTGTAAACGAAAAATAATTTGTGAATAAGACTTTTATATACGTGTTCTTAGCGATCTAAAAGCAAAGGCTGGAAAATAAACTTCGATGAAAATTCCCCAAAATCAACTCAAATTTAAGGTTGAAAATTTAAATTTTGGCTGATAACCATAAGCTTAAGCGAAAAAATGAGGTTGTTACTATGTTTTTTTTCCTTTTGAGTTATTCTTTCAAGGAAAGATTAAATTTGCTCCGTTAACTTGGTTCAATTTTGGGCACTCAATTATAAAATTGTTCACTATTTGTTACAAATTTCTACATTTCATCCATGAGTACAAACTAGAGTAATTTTCGATGACAATGCTTATGTGGAGTCCACGTTAGCTAATAGTGATAACATCAACATACTACAAAATGATGCTGGGGCGGTGAAACGTCATGTTTTTTGGGATGGAGGAAGTACTATAAAGAGATGCTATTCACCATGCTTCTCTCCTCTCGAGAGTTCTTCCGCATCCCCTCTATAGTGCTCTTTTCTTTCCTCCGGCCCCTCTCTCTCTCTTCTTCTCCGGTGGCTCACCGCCCTGGAAGGGATGGAGAGAGGTCCGACCCATCTACCCTACTATTAGTTGTAATTCTAGTCGGGTCTTTCCGTATGGGCATATGGTCGTGGTTCCCATGTCGTTGTTTGTTGTCTTTTGGTTCCCGAAGTGGTTGTCGGCATTCAGTTTCCCTCGTCCTAGTATCACGGTGAGTTCCGCCGATTTTAGATCCGGTGACACTCGCCATTGGAGCTGGGTGTCTACTACGTGCCTTCATTGTGGGTTCATCCAATCCTCCGGAGTCAAAGGTAATACCGGTCTTACTTTCTTTCTCCGGTGTCCTCCTTCCAACGATGGCGGCCTTCTTCTCAACATGCAGCGAATCTCTCTCTCAAGACGTCTGAGGTTTTCAAGCTCCACCGAGATAGTTTCAACCTCCTTTGTGCGGAGGCCTCGTATAGGTTTGCCTCTTGGTTTCTGCTGCAGATTGCTATGTTTTCCTTTGTTTTTTCGCTGGTCTAGTGGATTCGTTTGTCATCTTTGGAAGAAATTCCTTTTAGCCGATTATCTTCTTGTGCTCTGTTGGAATTCATACCATGGTTTGCCACCATCCAAACCTGCATGTGTGTGAGGCCCCTTTTGGGATTACGTGGTGGCTTAATCATCAGCGGCTTATCTAGATCTACTCTCCACTAGAGTTGCGCTTTAGGATTTCGTCGACAGCGAAGGCAAACAAAGGAAAAGGACTTGATTGATTTTCCAGTTTCTTGTTAGGTCCTCTTCTGCAAAATGTTATCTTACAGTTTACTCCCTCCGTCCCACAAAAAAATTCCCTTAATGACTAAAATGTCCTTAATAATTAAAAAAAGTAGTAAGAGAGAAGGTAGGTAAAGAATATTAAAGGGATAAAACTTCTCGTTTTACGTGCTGAGAGTAGGTAGGATGGTAGAAGTCGGTTTTTTGTGGGACAAATTTCAAACTCTAGAAGTTGAGTTTTTTTTTGGACGGAGAGAGTATTTTGCCCCGTCTTGAGGGGCTTCTTTGTGCACTGTATCTACTCCTGTACCATGTTATCCGTTTGACCTTTGAATAAATGCATGAGTTATCAAAAAAATACTACAAAATAATAATAAACAAAACCAAAATTAATAATAAAAAAAGAAAATACTGCAATCCACATGTCAACCTTGTCTCTTTTTCATATTTCTCTCCTATGCTCTACATATGATTTATTTTAAGGCCCTTATTTTAAAGGGAAAATCCATAAAATGCCATCGACAAGCACCCTAATCCCAGAAATGCCATCGACAAACGCAACTTCTTGAAAATGCCATTGTACAAGCCCATTTCTCCCAGAAATGCCATCACACATCGAGAGCTCGTGATCGACTGAGCTGCTCGCCTTTTTTTACCGATGGATTAGGATAGTATTATTTGGAGTGAGGGCAATTTGGTCATTTTTGTAAAATTTTTTGCTCTAACGGTGTGGACTAACGGTGTGATGGCATTTCTGGAAGAAATGAACTTGTACAATGGCATTTTCAGGAAGTTGTATTTGTCGATGGCATTTCTGGGATCAGGGTGTTTGTCAATGGCATTTCATGGATTTTCTTTATTTTAAATTACCAACTTATATGTATAAACTTTGTATTGCATAATACAAAGTTTATATGTATGTATACAAAGTATATACAGACATATATATACAACGTATATATATAAACTCTATGTATAAAAAAATTGACGTATAAAAAAGTACATGTGGATACAAAGTTGGTATATGTACGTATAAAAAACTGAAAAAAAAACAAAGAGAAACAAAAAAAATAAACCTGCACTCTTCTCCTACGCCGTTCCGCCTCCCTCTCTCCGCACGCGCGGGTAGGGGGAGCATGTGCCTAGGCGCATATTAGGTATTTCCATTGCCGCCACCCCACTGCACCACGCGATTGAGGCCCACCAGACCGCTTCAGGGATCCCTGCCACCAGAGACACCCCTACCTCCTAATCACTCAGTCTACATTACCCCCGCTACCAACACCAGCCCACCATGTGAGATGCCGATGTCACCTGCCTCTTCTGCCAGTCACCAGAAAGAGAAATATGCAAGATTTTAGTCCTAATTTTCTGCCGACTGTAATTTAGCAAATTCTTAATTTAAAACCAATTGGAGTGTTTATTGATGTTAAGGCTAAAAGTTGAACATACAGATGTTTTAGGCCAATACAACTGTTTTTTTTTTTGGACAAAGCAACAGAACTGTTTTGGAGGAGCCAAAGAAACATGCATATTTTCTTGAGTGAGCATCCCGAGCTTCACAACATGAATCGGGAAAGTTACTGCACCCTCCGCCCTTAAATATAAGAGATTTTGATTGGATGTGATATATCATAGTATAACGAATTTGGACAGATAAGTGATATGATGTAATTGTGCATTACATAATCATATATTTGTTACTCCCTCCGTCATTAAATATAAGGGATTTTGGTTGGATGTAACATATCCTTGCATCATATCACTGTCATTCCTGGTTGTTGTGATTTTGTAGCTATTCACAGAGCAGAAATTGATGACTCCATAGAAGTGAGTGGCTCATTGTTCACACCTGGTTGTGCTGGCCAGCAGGTGCAAATTTAGAACATAACAATGAGTTTACCTCTAAAGAAAAATAGAGTGTAGATTGTTTACACATGATTGCGGTGGCCCAAAATCTGGAGTACAAGATGAGGTTGTAGATCTTGCATTTTCCCCTGCATAAACTTAATGGGCATAGTCCCGCTTGATAATTAAAGCATGCTACATTAAGCTCATTATTAATTTAGATGAAGGTCCTCATGGTCTATCATATACAAATGACATGCGTGAAAGAGCATGTAACCTAGTGGTTGCAGTGACCTGAGTAGCACCCTATGGTCCTGAGTTCAAATCTACATATGAGCGAATTTCATATTATGTTATTTAAGGGCGAAGTTCCCTGCTTGATAGGCTAAGATCTCAATTTAAAAAGGCTGCATATATCCGGTTGGATGTAGTGGCCGGGTAAAAATACCCATCTCTAAAAAGAAAAAAAATATACAAATGACATGCACAGCCAGCAGAGGATTTAATATCACTTTCTTTTTTTTCCTGTAGACATTTCATTTGTGCTATGAGTTTCAACTTGAAAGTGAGCTAACCAAACTGAAGTACAAATTACAAAAACAAACAAGCATATATGAACCACCAATAACTGAGAAGTCCATAGAAACAACATAGCTAGGTTATTTAGGTCCAATAGTGAGTTTTATTTAGAAAGGTTGAAAGGTAGTATCTCAAAGTTTGACATCACAAGAGATGCACCAACAAAAACGAAATTGGATTTAAGGAAATTGTTCTGTCTCCATGCATGACATCTTCAACACAAACACACAAGGCTATTTTTTTTTTCTTAGTCGGACCGGGACGCAATGAACTTGATCAGGTCATATCCCTTCTTTGGGGGAGGTGGTGCTCTGGCCAGGACAGGGTACTCGTTGTCATCCATGCCCTGCTTCCTTGCATTCTTTGGGCACCAGACGCCTAGCTGCTCCTTCCTTGCTACCTCCTGGAATTCCTCAAGCTTCTTGATGGCTGCCCTCCTCTCCCTCGAGTCCCATCTCCTCCTCTCAAGCTGACCATACCCTCTCTGCAAATGGAGAGATACACAAATGGTTGTCACGTGATTTATTTTTCAAAAGAAATCTAAAATAAGCCAGCAACACAAAATCTTAGGCATGTACTATTTCAGGAGTTTGAGTATGTCAAGGAACAGATGTTACTTAACACAACCTGTCTTATATGCTGAAGTTAGTGAATTCCAAATGTAACGTAATTTAACAATATATACTCTCTCCGTCCCACAATACAAGGGATTTTGAGTTTTTGCTTGTAACGTTTGACCACTCGTCTTATTTAAATTTTTTTTGCAAATATAAAAAACGAAAAGTTGTGCTTAAAGTACTCTGAATAATAAAGTAAGTCACAAATAAAATAAATAATAATTTCAAAAAAATTGAATAAGACGAGTGGTCAAACGTTGCAAGCAAAAACTCAAAATCCCTTGTATTATGGGACGGAGGGAGTACTTATTATAAGAGGTTATTCGTGATTGAAAAGAAAATATTGAAAAATAAATTGCAATGGGAAAACCCCAAATCAGGTCTACAATAAAGTTTTTTTTTTCTGTATGCTTATAAGCTAAAGGTCGATAGGGGTGAAAACAACCACTAGAACTAATTAACTAACTTCAATATATAGATACCATATAGATACCATTTAAGTGAAAACATTGTCTAGAATTGCATACCTCTAGCATCTCAGCATTGATGCTATTGTCGGTCTCACTATCGAGTAGAGTCACGCCGAGGATTTCTCCGGTTCCCTGACCCTGCAATTTCCCTCCCGAAGCAGCATCTCGCTCTTCGACAATAGCCTCAAATTCTCTCCCATTGTCAAGCAAGATACTGTTCAGATACATAGCTGCCTCTTGCCCAAGATAGTCATTTAGACTGGGCACCTTCACAAAGGCAAGGCTGCACAGCTTTGCAAGGGGAGGAATAGAGGAAATGGATAGATTGATAGGTCTCAGGCAACTGTGAGGAACAAGTTCTTGGTTTCCATAGTCAATGTAAAATACTTCAAACTCAGGTCCTTCAACTCCCTGACACTCACCTATAATCTGTAAAAGAGTAGGTGTTCATATTATGTTATAATAATGCCATACTTACATGAATGGATGCAACATGATTTTATATATATGTAAGAAAAAGAAGTAAAAGATTACCATGGCTCTGTTCCACGAATTGTCGCAGCGGAACAATGCAAGCACCATTTCTCCCTTCATAGGAGTAAATGGAGCTGTGTTTGAATCATCTGGTAATGGGTCTATATCCTTAGAAGTTACTGATTCATCCTTAGCCACATCAGAAGATGGGTCTTCGGCATCCAAAGTTTCAGGTAAATCTTTTGTTAAAGTAGCAACCTCTTTTGAAGTTTCCAGCTCTTTCACTTCTAAAGCTTCAGCTGGATCATCCTTAATGTCTAAAGAAGCAAGCTGATGACGTACGAACTCCACATGTTCATCAGCAAGTGCTTGGACATAAAACATTCCAGCACCTAGCACTTCAGTGACAATAACCTTAAAGAAATAATAAGTCGAGTTAGCATAGTATTTTTGATACATTTATAACTATATAGAACATTAAATTCAACAAACAAACCTTTAGAGTCTCTTTATTATCATAAAGAGAGACGTTGGAAACTTCAACTTCCTCGTAGTTCTCCCATACCTTTAAATTAATAAGTGATTTAACATATACCTTTAAATTAATAAGTGATTTAACATATTTGTTTTATTTTAGAGATAATAAAGAGCCAGCATTAGAAGAAATTTATTTAACCTATTAAAAATAGATGTGTCTAACCTTCAATTTCTTTTGCTTTGCAATTTTTTCAGTCTTTAAGAGAACCTGAGCATCTGGCATCTTATCCACTGCAAATGAGCTGATCTTAGCAAGACCAGCCTCCAAAAGAACCGAAGCCACATTGATATTAGATTCCCATAAGGAACCTAAGAATGTTCCAGTTCTATCAACTGTGTTGATCTCAATCTGCAAAGTCATTCAAAATTCTTAGAAAATGAAAACAATTTTAATTATACTGATTGAAGGCTCTCCTAGGAGAGCCCAACATTAATCCTAATGGATGAAAAAAAAACAGCTATAAAGAGCCCAACGGCCCAACATATTAGTGGGTAAAAGAAAGCTTAATTCCCACATAAATAGAAAATTCTATAAATTTTCAACTCTATTCTATAAATGTTCAACTCTACTGTATAGATTTAGTTTCTAGCCATAAAAGAAAGGGAAGAGTTCCTGTTGAACTACGGTATAGATTTAGTTTCTACACTATATAGTATATATCTACTGTTGAATTGTTATTAAGGTCATGACCATGTACCTGCAGTGCTGCATCCGAAAGTGTCCAAACCAAATTACAGAACAAAAGGATGGCAGCCCTAATAGTTGGTTGATTGTAAATTGTAAGTATGCACATATTGCGATGCTAGCTAGGTTGTGGGAATAAAAATTAGTTTTTGCAAGATAATATGTTCAAATGTTAATAGAACGATTTCTTTTAAGTTAAGCGACTAAAGTAGCCTAATTTAAATACTAGGTTTTTGTTCATTATCTAATTATATATAAATATGCAATTATAGTTATGGATCCTGCATGGTAGACTTTAGGCGATATTATAAATATAAATTTAATGAACATAAAAAAGATTTGTTCCAAACAATAATTTTAGGGCTGAATTAAATTTGAATTATGGTAAATAATAAAAATAAAATATAAAAAATCAGAATGTATAAATTAAAAAGGAATATGTCAGTTAAATTTCCAAAAAAAAGAGACATTATTGCGCTTCATTTCCATGTAGAAATTAAAACATACTACTCCCTCCGTCGCAAAATATAAGCATTTTTAGAATAGTGACAAGTCAAACTTTTTAAATTAATTTTGACTATTAATAGCAAAGAAATAAAAAATATCAATAATACTCCCTCTGTCCCAAAATATAAGCATTTTTAAATAGTGACAAGTCAAACTTTTTAAATTAATTTTGACTAATAATAGCAAAGAAATAAAAAATAGCAATCTTGTAAATTTGATGTTACTAGATTTACCATTAAACAAACAATCATAATATGCAAATCTTTTTATTTAAACATCTTACTTTTATAGATATTATTGGTCAAAGTAGCATCTCAAAGACCATATCGAGATCAAAAATGGTTATATTTTAGGACAGAGGGAATATTATATAGCTTGTCAAACAAATGAACACAAAAGCTAAAAGCTAAAGCAACCGGACATTAAAGAATTAATATGTACCTCGACATTCCGTTGTAATATCCTTCTCCTCATCATTGTGATGGCCTCATCAGAATAGGGCTCATCTCTACCGGGGCACCGAACACCAGAAAGCGCGAATGCAATGGTGCAAGTCTCCTTAGGGATCGTCACTTTGAAACGATGGCCGCTGAAAACGTACTCAACAATGGCGGAATGCCTCCTGCTGCGTTGCAACAAGTGAAGGAATTCCTTCGCCTTCTTGGGTACCTGTCAAAACAGAATTGGAGGCCACTTAAAATGTTATATAAGCAAAGGTTCATAAATAACAAAGTTAAAAATTCTAAATGACAAGGTTGCTTTAAAACGGCCCGCCTGCGTAAGAAAGTAATACTTTCTGTAGTACTCCCTCCGTTTCATATTATAAATCGTTTGACGTTTCATATTATAAACTTTGTTAAGTTTGATCAAGTTTATAAAAAATTTGAGCAACATATAAAGTATCAAATTAGTTTCATTAAATCTAACACTGAATATATTTGACAATATGTGTGTTTTGTGTCAAAAATATACCACTATATTTTTCTATAAACTTAATCAAATTTTAAAAAATTTAACTAGAAAAAAATTCAACCGACTTATAATATACTACCTCCATATTTTAATATTGGACGCCATTGACTTTTTATCCAACGTTTGATCATTCGTCTTATTCAAAAAATTTATGTAATTATCATTTATTTTATTATAACTTTATTCATCATCAAATGTCTTTAAGCATGAAATAAATATTTTCATATTTGCATAAAAATTTTGAATAAGATGAATGGTCAAACGTTAGACAAAAAGTCAACGGTGTCATATATTAAAATACGGAGGGAGTAAAACGGAGTAGATAGTGTTTACCCTCGTCAAATCTGTCATATGAATAGGAGGGCACTCCTTCTTGGAGTGGTAGCCTTTCTTCGTCTTCTCAGCTCGCGCATGGGCAGCTATGAGAGCATCGTAGTGATGCGACCTGTCCTCGTAGTCACGGTGCCTGG
The DNA here is from genome assembly GCA_009805545.1 of Oryza longistaminata. NCBI lineage: Eukaryota > Viridiplantae > Streptophyta > Magnoliopsida > Poales > Poaceae > Oryza > Oryza longistaminata. The sequence continues at coordinate 3,372,632 of CM020180.1, read as the reverse complement.
TGATGTCGGCCAATCCGCGCGAGAGCAGCAGCGCCGCGACGTTGATCCCGAGCTGATTGTTGCTGCTGTCCGAGCTACTGGTAGCGGTTTCTCCATCAGCATGCGATGAGCTGGGAAGGAACACCGACCCGTACTCCAAAACTCTGGTTTCAGTCGAGTTAGTTCTCGGGCCAGCAATCTGTCCGTCTGCAATGTTGATCCTCCTCGAGTACTCCATTGAGACATTGACCTGAAAATCAGGTGAATTTTGAATAAGAGTGATGTTCATAACGCTGAATAATTAAAAGGGAAACAAGATTCTGTAGGGGCTTCGTGATGATTATGCATGTTATGTAATTATAATTAAGCGTGCTTACTTGTTTTCCAATCAGTCTTGTGCGCAGGAATTCCTTTGCTGTGCGAGCGAATTGTTCAGAGGATTTGTTCTCTTCTGAAGGCTTTTCAAACTTGGGGGGTCTGATGCTTGAAAGATTAACTCGGCGTTCTGCTGAAGGACTGCCATAAGGTTCAGCGTCATCAGCGATGGCTAGGCAGTACCCGTTCACAACCTCTATCACCTGGAAAATTAAACAACCATTCACAGGGTCAGCTGTGTTGCTGTGCTGCAGAATCTGATATTTTCTTTCTTATAGTTATAAGGTAGATGTAGTTGAATAGGAGTAATTGGTACATATAAAAAACTGCAAATAAAAGTAATTATATATTATGGATCATCATGCTGAAGTGCAAGCTGCTACAAGGTACTTCAGCAGGAGACGGGGAGTTTTTTAAGTCATGGGGCATGTGACATGTTTTGTTCCCATGTGATTCAAATGATTCCTGAAAATTTTTACTAACATAATGCTACAGATTATTGTATCACATATCTTCTCATAAACATGTAAGATCAAATTCAATCCACAGTGTGAGAAACAAAAGTGATAAAACTAATTACTAGTACTGCGGCCATATTTTTCATGTACTCTACAGAGAATTTGAGCTTTCACGTTTCTTAAATGACACCATAATATATGTGTTCAATTGAATTCAATAGCAAAACGGGCAATTAAAATTTGACAAATAATTAATGTCCAAAAATGGAAGAAAATGGATGGTCAAGACAACTCACTTTTCCTGTGAACTTTTGGTTGTGAATTGGCTTTGTATTTGTCACCGGGGGCTTAAATCCAGTCCAGATTCTTAACTGTTCCTTCTTAACCTGAAGATCAGCATTCCTCAACTTTGTCTTAAGTTGAGGATCAAGCACATTTGCACTCCATTCAACATACTTTGCAAGTCCCTATATATACAACGTGACAAGAAAATTGGTAAGTGGAGTGAAAGGAAGATTTGAGTGGCACTGCGAAACACTTTGCCTAGATCAGACGACATGGAGAAACAATATTCGTCATACATTTTGAACCAGATCAAGTGCCAAGTCCTTTACAACATCCCCATCAGAATAATAAACTGAACCAAATATGTTGTTGAAATTGTCTGTACCCTCCATCACAATCCGCACCTAAAGGCAAATGAAAAAACGATTGTGATCAGAAAGAATATTATACCTTTTACAATATGTTTACACTATTAAACCCTACAAATATATTGACAGTAACAATACATATAAAAACTGGAAAAAAAATAACTTACTTCTCTGTTAAGCACCCGTGTCTCGGTGAAGTGTTTAGCTTCTTGTCCAAACCTGTCTGGTGGGACTTCAGAATAAATGTCAGCTGATGCCAATAGTTTCTGTGCTGCTGTCATTGGTGCTGGAGAAGCGGAAGCTTCTCCATTTGCTACGCCATTGCCAACTCCAGCTTGAGCATTTGGAGGAGGAGTTGCTCGTCTTCCCATGGATGGGGCCTGGATCGATCATAGTACAAAATCAAAGTTCGTCATCCAAGAAGTTAACATTGTACAGATTCATACATATTTACATGTTTATATATATAAACATATATAATGCTCAAGATGTACAAACAACTCTTAATTGTTAAAAGGATCTATAAATGAATATATATAACTCCACCTTACTATCAACAAATTGTGTTATACTACTTGCTAAATTAACTCCATAATAATAATCATAATACTATACAGACTAGTGAGAACAAAGACTGATTAGAAGCATGCAATCAATTCACACTTCAAATCTTGAAAACATAAATAAAACGAATGGAGAAAATGCATGTGATTAATAAATAATACACACCTCATATTAAGTTTTGGTTAATAAAACTTTAATCAGGTTGCCATGGTTCTAATTATCCTCAACTAACATTCATCCATAAAAAGCGTGCCACGAAAATCCAAATTTTCATCCTCCACTTTCAGAAGAAACGAACAGGGCCATAATGTATATAAAGGGGCTACATCAGCTCCAAACCTGGACGCCAGCAACGTAAACTTGGACATAAAGGAAACTCGGAATCAAGTGCACACGAATAGTACTTCCATCGCGAACATGCTCTACAATGGCTTCCAAGCTCTTCCCTTTGTTTTCAGCAACGAAACCCTTGGCATCGAAAGATCTGCCATCTCCAATTGTCGATGGTGGCAGATCTCTTATTGACGACTCGAGAGCGCCAGGAAGCTGGAAGTAAAAATAAGAGAGATATATGCATAAGTGATATGACCATAAATAGATGGTGGTGCAGTGCATGTTGTGTCGTGAGACAAAATGTGAAACGATTCTAAACTCCCAAGAGGGGCCCTCTCGTTATTTGCATGACATTCAAATAGTTACGAAAAGACAAAATACTAGAACTATATAACACCTTGCTCCAACGGCCTAAGCCTTGGTCCCTGGCAATCGTCTCCAGCCTTAGCAGCTCAGCAACATACGGGCTTATTTCTCCCTCCCTTCTGCCCTTGCTCTTTCACCTGATCTCGGCAAAAAAAAAAAAAAAACACTCAATTCAGAATCGAGCATGATCATCATCAATCGATACAAATTAACACGATAAGTACTAGCTACAGAGAGAGAAAAAAATGCAGTTCTTAATTACCTTAGCAAGACCGGCAGCTACTACCATGCAAGCGACATTCTTCTCAGCAAAGAAGACCATGCCGAATTTGCGGCCCGAGGGAGAAGCAGTGTATTCTACTCGAAACCTGACGTCTTGTCCGATGAGGAGCCTCCTCAGGTACTCCCTGCTCTCCCATGCGAAAGGCTCGTCCATCCCGCCGCGTCGCGCCTGCAATTGCATAGTAAACATAATAGTATATGAGCCAATATATGAATGTATTTGCACCAGCTGCAACATGCTAGCAAGCCGAGGAAATCAATTAAGCCCAAAACCTCGTAGACATTACTCAAGGAAGGCCCACAATTCAACAACTCAAGAGGCGTCAATGGCTTCGGCGTATAGTACTTTCTTCTACTGTTAAATTTGAGCAACCCACTCATCAAAATTGAGATGCTTTTGTCCATTAACATTATTACTCCTACGAACTCTAACATGACGTACTAAACTACCCTGGGCAGGTAATTGGTAAAATGTCCTCTTTTGCCAATGTGTTCTACTTCTCTATATATATTTTTTTTCTATCTTAATAGCAACTTGTGTTTTCTTCAAACGCACAGATATAGAGTAATTTTACACCATTGAGAAGATACCTAAAGGTAATATTATCTAATGTAAAATTTGATATCTCCAAGTACTATGTACCTTAAGTTACCTCAAGATATTTTTCTCGAGTAGTATGAAATTCATCAAAGAGATAAGATTGATAAAATGCCCTCCTTGGAGATAGATCGATCGATCAGAGATCTTACCAGGCTGGGCGCGATGATGCACGACAGCGTGACGGACATCTCCGGCGGCGGGATGACCTCCTCCGCCTTGGATGTGTCCATGATCACCACCGTATCTCCCGACGGGACGGACTTCACTTTCCCCTTCCACACCGGCGCCGCCGCCGGCACGGCGCCACCGGTCACCATGGTAAGAAGCTAGTAGCTAGATTAGGCTCCCTGTAACGAGACAAGAATTCGTTAATTAGCAAACTAAAGAACAATCTAAAAAGAAAAGAAAAAAAAAAAGGCATTCATGCAAGCATTAGATCGATCGATCACGCAGATCAGAGCGATTAATTCTAGAGGTGTTATGCCACCAGATGGCTGCACTACATTATTGATATCAATCAATCGATCGATCGATTAAATTTCAACTTATCAAATTGCACTATGCATTGGTACCAATCAATCGATTAATTACGTACAAAGATCAAGTTATCAAATCTGATCGATCTGGACCAAATTAAACACGTACGTATATAGATGTGGATCAAGGGAAGATTTTATATATGGTAATCGATCAAAAGAACCCAATCAAGACCAAATTAAAAGAAGGGCATGCATATGCATGTAAGTCTCTAAAACCTAATTAACGAACCCAAGGAGAAAGAAAACTCACCGGCCGATCGAACTAGATGCGACGTCGGCGGATCTCGCGAGTGCCTCGTACTATCGTCGTCGAGGGTTTTGGGTGTCTTTGCGAGAGAGAAACAAAACGGGTAGGGGTAGGATATATCGGTTGGGCGGACGTACGTACGCCCTATTTGTAAGGAGATTACGGTTGTGTGGCGCTGTTGGGGAGGAAGTTGGAGTCGTGTCCAGAGTCCAGAGATTTGCGCGGCTTCGTCGTTGGCACTCGTATGCGTTTTGATCACGTCCGTCCCCTGTATGGTTTTGATGACTTGCGTCCGGGGCTCTGAGCCCTGATTTTTTTTTCTTTTTTGCACATGCCAAGGCATTTTCAGTTTGTTGACACTTTCAATCTTATTAAATGTTGGCGTTAATAAATTTTGATAAGACAATAAAGTATACACACTTCAACCATTATTATCTCACTAAATTTTAGCAGTTGTAGAAGCTTCTTCTTTTAAAACTCTACCAAAATTTGCCAAAGGTATCGACACAGATAAAGCCAACACTGTCAAATTTTGGTAATGCCAAAATATGCTAAAGTTTTATTACCCAAATGTGAAATGGTTTATTTGGGCAACAAAGTGAACTAGCCCTTAGTCCTTTTTGAAAGCTTGTTTTACAAATAGACCTCTAAAAAAACTTATTCTAAAATTAGACTTTTTTTCGCGACAGTAACATCATTAGCACCGTGGTCTAACATGACGGCGTCCCTAGCCACCCCATGGAAGCTAAACCACTCATATCAGATATGAAGCCTATGATGTTGGCGCCGCGGAAAAGGTTCATTATTGGGATAAGTTTTACCAAAGATCCATTTGTGAAATAAGTTTTCAAAAGGGACCGAAAAGTGAAAAAAAAAATCTAGGCTCTCTATCACCGATCGATCCATCAGCCCGCAGCCCCGCACCGCACCTCTCCAGGCTCGCCCCCTAGCGATCAATCTCTCTAGCGCACATGACTCGCACTCGCATTGCCACCCCCACTCAATCGATCTGGACACGCTAACTAGCACACGAATCACCCGAGAGTGAAGGAGGAGGAGAGCGCTGGTGGAGGACAAGCACACCGGCATCATCGCGTCGGCGTGTGTCCTAGCTAGCTCAGTACTAGAAATTTCTTTTTGCAAGCGGTCTAAAATGATCTTCCGAGGCAAACGGCCAATCCACCTGTAGACAAAGGCCTGCGAGCATCAAGAGGAGGAAGAGCTCGTCGGTGTTCAAGAAGCTAGCTAGTTCGTCGTCCTCTTTCGCAAGAAGTGCACATCGAGGCCCTGCCGGCCGTAGCTCTTTCAACACTCCGCACATCGGCCTAATCAAAGTCCGCATGAAGTCTAGGGCCGTTTTGTATACTTTATCTTGACCATGGAGAACGCAGATGGAATTATCCGGAGGAGTGCTTCATTTAGTACTACCTCCCTCTCTAAATGTTTGCCGCTGTTTAGTTTAATTTTGAGCTAACCAACAATAAAAATAAATTGAGAGTATTATACAGTAATAAATGCAATGAACATGCATGAGAAAAATAATGGTACTACTATAGTACTCCACTACAAACAAACCACCACGATTTCAATTTTTCATTTAGATTGGTAATAAAAAAAAAAAAACACTCAATTCAGAATCGAGCATGATCATCATCAATCGATACAAATTAACACGATAAGTACTAGCTACAGAGAGAGAAAAAAATGCAGTTCTTAATTACCTTAGCAAGACCGGCAGCTACTACCATGCAAGCGACATTCTTCTCAGCAAAGAAGACCATGCCGAATTTGCGGCCCGAGGGAGAAGCAGTGTATTCTACTCGAAACCTGACGTCTTGTCCGATGAGGAGCCTCCTCAGGTACTCCCTGCTCTCCCATGCGAAAGGCTCGTCCATCCCGCCGCGTCGCGCCTGCAATTGCATAGTAAACATAATAGTATATGAGCCAATATATGAATGTATTTGCACCAGCTGCAACATGCTAGCAAGCCGAGGAAATCAATTAAGCCCAAAACCTCGTAGACATTACTCAAGGAAGGCCCACAATTCAACAACTCAAGAGGCGTCAATGGCTTCGGCGTATAGTACTTTCTTCTACTGTTAAATTTGAGCAACCCACTCATCAAAATTGAGATGCTTTTGTCCATTAACATTATTACTCCTACGAACTCTAACATGACGTACTAAACTACCCTGGGCAGGTAATTGGTAAAATGTCCTCTTTTGCCAATGTGTTCTACTTCTCTATATATATTTTTTTTCTATCTTAATAGCAACTTGTGTTTTCTTCAAACGCACAGATATAGAGTAATTTTACACCATTGAGAAGATACCTAAAGGTAATATTATCTAATGTAAAATTTGATATCTCCAAGTACTATGTACCTTAAGTTACCTCAAGATATTTTTCTCGAGTAGTATGAAATTCATCAAAGAGATAAGATTGATAAAATGCCCTCCTTGGAGATAGATCGATCGATCAGAGATCTTACCAGGCTGGGCGCGATGATGCACGACAGCGTGACGGACATCTCCGGCGGCGGGATGACCTCCTCCGCCTTGGATGTGTCCATGATCACCACCGTATCTCCCGACGGGACGGACTTCACTTTCCCCTTCCACACCGGCGCCGCCGCCGGCACGGCGCCACCGGTCACCATGGTAAGAAGCTAGTAGCTAGATTAGGCTCCCTGTAACGAGACAAGAATTCGTTAATTAGCAAACTAAAGAACAATCTAAAAAGAAAAGAAAAAAAAAAAGGCATTCATGCAAGCATTAGATCGATCGATCACGCAGATCAGAGCGATTAATTCTAGAAGTGTTATGCCACCAGATGGCTGCACTACATTATTGATATCAATCAATCGATCGATCGATTAAATTTCAACTTATCAAATTGCACTATGCATTGGTACCAATCAATCGATTAATTACGTACAAAGATCAAGTTATCAAATCTGATCGATCTGGACCAAATTAAACACGTACGTATATAGATGTGGATCAAGGGAAGATTTTATATATGGTAATCGATCAAAAGAACCCAATCAAGACCAAATTAAAAGAAGGGCATGCATATGCATGTAAGTCTCTAAAACCTAATTAACGAACCCAAGGAGAAAGAAAACTCACCGGCCGATCGAACTAGATGCGACGTCGGCGGATCTCGCGAGTGCCTCGTACTATCGTCGTCGAGGGTTTTGGGTGTCTTTGCGAGAGAGAAACAAAACGGGTAGGGGTAGGATATATCGGTTGGGCGGACGTACGTACGCCCTATTTGTAAGGAGATTACGGTTGTGTGGCGCTGTTGGGGAGGAAGTTGGAGTCGTGTCCAGAGTCCAGAGATTTGCGCGGCTTCGTCGTTGGCACTCGTATGCGTTTTGATCACGTCCGTCCCCTGTATGGTTTTGATGACTTGCGTCCGGGGCTCTGAGCCCTGATTTTTTTTTCTTTTTTGCACATGCCAAGGCATTTTCAGTTTGTTGACACTTTCAATCTTATTAAATGTTGGCGTTAATAAATTTTGATAAGACAATAAAGTATACACACTTCAACCATTATTATCTCACTAAATTTTAGCAGTTGTAGAAGCTTCTTCTTTTAAAACTCTACCAAAATTTGCCAAAGGTATCGACACAGATAAAGCCAACACTGTCAAATTTTAGTAATGCCAAAATATGCTAAAGTTTTATTACCCAAATTGTCGACGGGGGATACCCGTAGACCGGATATAGAGGGTATTGGGGTACGTTGGAACGAGGATCTATGTAATACGACATCAAGCAAACAAAAGACAATGATTATACTGGTTCAGGCCCTTTGGTAGGTAACAGCCCTAATCCAGTTGGTATGGGATTATATTATGGAAACCACAGATTACAAAGGGAATAATGGAACTCGATGATACCGACGAGACCGTAGTCGAGTTGGTTCGACTAGATCACCCGGCGAGTTGGCTCATGTAGGCTCCGATTTCGTAGGCTGAGGTGGATGTGTTGGCGGTGAGATTCGATGCCTTAGGTCCTGCCTGGGGGGTCCCTTTTATACCGCGGATCAATTGATCTCCTAGTAAAACTCAGATATATCGGACCCCTCACGATATGGTAACAACCCAGTTCTGTCCGAGTAGGACTCCTTCCATCTGTGGACTCCGTTTCTATCACGTGATAGATTTCCTTAACGTATGCAGGAAATATCCGTATACGCGCGGGTATACCGTATCAGTATACAACGTATATCCAAGGATAGAGGGTATACCTTATCCGTAACCCTGACACAAATGTGAAATGCTTTATTTGGGCAACAAAGTGAACTAGCCCTTAGTCCTTTTTGAAAGCTTGTTTTACAAATAAACCTCTAAGAAAACTTATTCTGAAATTAGACTTTTTTTCGCGACAGTAACATCATTAGCACCGTGGTCTAACATGACGGCGTCCCTAGCCACCCCATGGAAGCTAAGCCACTCATATCATATATGAAGCCTATGATGTTGGCGCCCCAAAAAAGGTTCTTATTGGGGTAAGTTTTACCAAAGATCCATTTGTGAAATAAGTTTTCAAAAGGGACCGAAAAATGAAAAAAAATCTAGGCTCTCTATCACCGATCGATCCATCGGCCCGCAGCCCCGCACTGCATGTCTCCAGGTTCACCCCCTAGCGATCAATCTCTCTAGCGCACATGACTCGCACTCGCACTGCCACCCCCACTCAATCGATTTGGGCACGTGAACTAGCACACGAATCACCCGAGAGTGAAGGAGGAGAGAGAGCGCTGGTGGAGGACAAGCACGCCGGCGTCATCGCTAGAAATTTCTTTTTGCAAGCGGTCTAAAATGATCTTCCGAGGCAAACGGCCAATCCACCTGTAGGCAAAGGCCTGCGAGCATCAAGAGGAGGAAGAGCTCGTCGGTGTTCAAGAAGCTAGCTAGTTCGCCGTCCTCTTTCGCAAGAAGTGCACATCAAGGCCCTGCCAGTCGTAGCTCTTTCAACACTCCGCACATCGGCCTAATCAAAGTCCGCATGAAGTCTAGGGCCGTTTTGTATACTTTATCTTGACCATGGAGAACGCAGATGGAATTATCCGGAGGAGTGCTTCATTTAGTACTACCTCCCTCTCTAAATGTTTGCCGCTGTTTAGTTTAATTTTGAGCTAACCAACAATAAAAATAAATTGAGAGTATTATACAGTAATAAATGCAATGAACATGCATGAGAAAAATAATGGTACTACTATAGTACTCCACTACAAACAAACCACCACGATTTCAATTTTTCATTTAGATTGGTAATAAAAAAAAAAAGGCTCAACTAGCTTTGACATAAAGGAATCCCATTTAAGGACCAACTAGTTCTCTTGAACAATTATTAAACAATTAATAGTGACTAAATTATATATGAGAGGAAATAAATAGACCTTCTCACGCAGCTAGCTACAACAACTATATAGTAAGAGATTTAAAACCTTGGTGCTCACTTTAGTCCAGTGATGAGTCCTTCAATGCACCACCCCAATGCGCGGCATGGATCCCAGCCACAACTGATCGACGTCCCACCGCCCCCACCGCTGAATTGCGTTGACCGTCAAGCCTGTCTGCAAGCTCGCAGTTAGTGTCCTAAATATGGGACACCCAATACTTACGCATTAAGCTCAGCAGGGTACACCATATATATATATATACTAAGTGTTATACGGGATCAAGGCACATACATAAAAGGTGTTTTGGATAAGGAACAAGAAATATAGTATCATTTGGGCGCTACAAGGTCTATTTGGATCGTATCCATACTTTGGTTTTGAGAGATATAACCTGACCAGAGTACGTTCCGAATTCTCCTCCAGATCAGAACCCTCATCATCCCAATCTTCATCAAGACATTGCTGCTGTGGATATTCCGGCGAAGGATACTTTGATGATTTCGGATCTGGGAGACATGACCTGCCTTAGTGCATTCCCTTATAGATTGGAACCATTGTCATCCAACAATTTGATTCGTTAAGATCAACAAAGCACGTTGCCGCTGTGGAAAACAACAATTTAGTATTGTCGACGGTGAGGCCTCCGCCTAGATCGACTAGTTTCGAACTAACATACGCCGCCAAAAAAATCCGATCCGTCCGACAATTGTGCCAAAGTCTTCGGATCTTCGTTGCAATGTTGCTTACTACTACGAGAACCCATAGACAAATCGAATCACCAAGCCATAGCCACAAACCACACTGATAAATAGCTAGGAGGAGATCAATCGCTATTCGTCGACATCAAGTCGCCGGATTGATCGTAGTTAGCGGGTTAGAAATTAGAATAACTAATATGCTCCCCTATTGTAATGCGTGTGGTGAATGCCAAAGATATATACATATAAAGTAGAGTAGGATTATTACTCATCGTAAGACCCGAACCACTATTAAAATCCTTGTCCCCTATCTACTTAATGTACTATCTCACGTATACCTTATATCTTCATATTCTATAAATACTGCTGTCATATACAATCCTTTCGACCTTTTTTCCAACTTCTACTCTCTTGGTTTAACCAGACATACACTTCCAAATTGTTACATATTATTTTTTATGAAAAAATCCCATATAAAATTTATTTTAGAAAGTCATATTAATTATTTCTAATTATAGATTAATAACTTAACTCATTTTCTGTCCTAAAAGTTCAGTTTAAGAGTAATAAGTTATTAGGCATGTTTGAGCTGGAGCTAGAACTTAGGCAAATAGTATCAGCTCCACCTATGATTGGAATGAAGTTGGATTAAGCACTCTTACAGAATAAACTAGAGAGGTGGAGCTAGGTTTACATAGCTTCACAACTCTACTTCACTCGACTCCTGATACTAAATTAGCTCTAACCTAATCTTCCAACACAGGGCTCGTTGACATGGCCCTAGTGGGGTTGGTTGGGTGGGCTGTGTACGCGGAAGAGACCGAACCAAATAAACCGCACCGCAGCCGTACTCCTCCACGAAAAGGCGAAAACGAAACCGCTCAACCGCTGCTCCATTCCCCTCCTTCGTTCCCCCAACGAAATCGAGACGGAGGTAGTACTAAAAAATATTGAGAATTTGAGATTAGAGGGTGGAGTGCTCGAGTATCTTCCCCCTTCCGTTGGCGTAAAAGAAAGAAAAAAATCTCTCCCGTCTCGTTCGTCTCCTCCGCTCCTTTGCGCCAAGACGCGTCGCGGGGCTGACCAGGGAGAGAGGGTCGGCGATCTCCATTTGCCGAAGCAGAGCAGCGGAGGGGATCCTGGTGAGCATCCACATCCTCTTTCTGATTCATCTCTCTCCCACCCGGGACTAATTTTGTCTTGGAATTTGCTTGCGTTCGGTTCGTTCGTTAACCCTAGCTTTCCTCTTCTAGATCTGGAAGAAGCTCTTCTCTTAATTTCAGAGCCTTAACCTTAATACTACAAGTAACAGTTTGTTTGTTCCCCCCTCAAAAAGTTTGGGGGTTCAACTGAACCCCCCCATGTCCCAAGTTGGATCATCCGCCCCCTAGTTTGGCTAATGAGATATATCCGTTCGATTCCCTGATAAGTAAAACCATGGCTCGTGTGTTCGAAGTCCCTATCGTGCATACTGAATCGCAGACTTAGGTGGATATGTCTAATTGAGAGCCATCGTAAGTCGACATGGACGAGTAATTTTGAATTGGTCCTCCTGAGCTATGTAAATGTGGGCTGATGTTCCTCAAACTTTGCTGCCAGATGATTGTCTAAGCGGCTCATATGAGTTCAAGTACTTCTCTGCTCTAGAAAATGGATTTGTGCTCTTTAGCTTGGTGATATGTGTTAATCTCTACAATTATCCTGACTCTGGAGAATGCAGATGGAATTATCCGGGAAAAGTTTCATTCATAAATGCATATGAACAAGCATGAGAAAAAAAAATGTTACGATCTATAATAAGCAGTTATTGTCGGTAAACCTGAATATGTTTTAATTTATATCGTAGTAATGTGGGTTCTATTCAAAATATTCTGGTTTGCTTACTGTAAAAATTAAATAATCATGCAAACAATTAATACCTGCACCCAACAAATGAGATAAATTCAGCACATTCAAACGGTAGTTTAGCGCATTGCGAGAGGCTCTCAATTTCCTTAGTTGATTAATTGCTTTTCCTTTTGTGTTTTTGGGTCTTCTATGTTTCTGTATTTCTGTTGAATGCATTTAATTGCGTTATAAAATTGAACTAATTATGTGTTCTACCTCTAGGTTGGAAATGACGCACATGTTTCCATATGATGGTGCCTCGTCCAGCTCAACCTCTCTGAGTAGTCAGAAGGGCGAGACTGATGATGACAGGATGATTGCAATGGTTCTTTCAGAAGAATATGCTAAGTTAGATGGTGCTATGGCCAAGCGGCTCTCGAATTTAACATCTATTCCTGTAATACATTACATGCAAGCCCAATTTTATGTATTCCAGTCCTTTTCTGCTGTGCTCAGATTTTTTTTGAGTTGATGCAGCTAACTGGCATGCCTCTTACATGATGTTCTTTTTTCCTCTGAACCTTTACAGCACGTCCCCCGAATAAACACATACTTTCCGACATACAGTGATGCCACTATGGACCATCATCGCCTTCTCGATAGGTTTATTTCATGATCTTGCTTCACCTGCTAATTCTTCACATTTATTTCTTGCAAAGTTAGGCCTTCATTTTTTAGCATATAAATATTTTAATTCTACAATCATTTGTGCATTAACATTTGCAAATCCTGAATAACTACACTTGCCTGCTGAATCTTATGGCAAATGTTTGGACAAGCAAATCATTGATAGTCAAGAATTGGTTTTGCAAAGGCTTAAAGCATGATTATTTTAACATTGGGGATTTTATGTGGGATTTTAGGAAGACACTAGATAAAACTGCATGGCTAAATTAAGATTTTGCAAGGTTTTACTTAGTTGCATTCCTCATCATGTCCTTCCCATCTATAAAACATACTACAGTGCACCTATCCTTTCTGACATTCCAAATTAATGTTGTATTTTCTTATGTACACAATCTTTAGCCATTTTCTATCATTCCATGAACAATACTAAAACGAAGCTCATTCCCATGCATGCTCTTCAGTAATTATATATAAAAGTAACTTAGAACTATGTTCGACTTATTTGAGTGAATAGATGGATTAGCAATATGTTTTCTCACTTAATACTTTTTGTAGGCTAAATGTTTATGGCTTGTATGAAGTGAGAGTTTCTGGCGATGGCAATTGTCAGGTTCATAATTTTATTGATTAAAGTTTTGTTTGCTCAATTGAATTATATCTTATTGTTAATTCCTTGTGTGTTATGTAAGGAAACAGTTGTTTGTTGTCTTGTAGTTCCGTGCACTATCAGACCAGCTATATCGATCACCCGATTATCACAAGCATGTTCGAAAGGAAATAGTGAAGCAGGTACAGCAGATCACCTTCTGGAATTACCGGTCTTTAGTTTATATTACTGTGCTCATATGTTTAAACTGCAATATCTTTATCAGATGCCGTAACACAATGAATCTGTCATTCTCTGCTCTAGTTATTGCATTTTTTTCTCCAGGTGATGAATGAAGAAACAAAGTTTCATCAATATATTGTAGTTATATGCTGATAAACTCCTGTTAGAGATACATACATTCTTACCCATGCTGTTTTTCTACTTGTCTAGCTCAAGGCATGTAACTCTTTGTATGAAGGTTATGTTCCAATGAAATATAAACATTATTGCAAGAAGATGAAAAAGTATGTACTTCTGAGCCTGACTTAGCTTCTTCAATTAAAACAGTTCCTGAACTTTTTGCCTTCTGTAATGATAGCGCTGAAATTTTGCCTATTCCAGATCTGGTGAATGGGGCGACCATGTCACATTGCAAGCTGCCGCTGATAAGGTTAGTTATTTTCTATGCTTTGCTTTGCCATCATCCTTTTTCTCGTCTAAATTCTTACTCAGCTCCCTGCAGTCCAACAAAAATTTTACAGTAGCATTTGTACATAATTGGTACTATTTGTTGCATTTTACTGTTGTACAGAACTGAATATGTCCGTTCTTTTGTTTATAACAGGGTATTCAAATATAATGTTAATCATTTATTGACTGAGCACTCTATGATTATCACTCTCTTTGTACAGCACTTGACATTTTACATCGTGTTCACTAAAATTTATACTTTGGCAACTTCAAACTACCGCCATAGTTTTATGAACCCTTAAAGAAGCCTAATGTTTTTCCTTCTTTTGGCAGTTTGCTGCAAAAATATGCCTTCTAACATCATTCAGAGACACATGTTTTGTTGAAATTGTTCCACAGTATCAGGCACCACAGAGAGGTAAGGTTCAAATCCTTGTCTCTACTAGTAACAAAAACTTTATGCATATTTACATGGAGAATACTAATTACAGTCAGTGCCATTTTGCATAATGTGGTTTTCCAGCTTATGTACCCCTGCATGTGGATTTGGTGCACATATGCTTATACACACATCCCCTAATTACTGCAAACTTACTCAATGCATAGCTAGAAACATAACTAAAAGGAGAAAATCAGCTTGTTGCTAACCCCTGAAGCTTCGTGTTTTTCAGAAATTTGGCTAAGTTTCTGGTCGGAAGTTCACTATAACTCTCTATATGATGCTCGAGGTTAGAAAAATTATATATTTCTCATTTCTTATAGTGCGCTATCAGATTTGGTGCCTTGTATATACATCCCTTTCCCTAATAAGAGGAAAATACCCATTGCTTTGCAGATCTCCCTAGCAAATACAAGCCTAGGAAGAAGCACTGGTTACTGTTTTAGTAACCACGTGGAGTTTTGTTTTGGGCATTATTGCTTGGCCTTTTGGCCCCTCCTGGTAGTTGGAGCTTCGAACCCTGAAGAGTGGAATCCTCTGTGGTTCTCTTCCTTGAAGCGCTGAATCATTGGTTTGCCGGATGCACTCCTCACCACAGTACATACAGCATTAGTTATACTATAATACTGAATGAATTTGAGATTGCTTCCTTGTGAATATATACCCATAGGAAATTACTGACATCCATGTTGATTGTAAACAATATTTGTTCATTGGTATATTATGTATACATTTTATAGGATGTTAGTTCTCTTATCATTTTATTCATTCCATTTTCCCGGACAATTCATCTGATTTCAATTTACAGACTGAATGTATTTTGTCAGTATCTAGTAATTCAATTCACACCCTTGTATTATGTGCCCAAGTATATTTTTGACCAATCCTTATGCACGGATGCAATGCAAGATTAGTAGTTGAGCCAACCAAAACAAAGCAATGAACAGAGCCCCGGCATTGAAGTGAGTAAATCTCTGTAAGCCTTGTGTTTAGAATTTGCTTTAGAGCAAGTTTAATAGTATAGCCCACTATTAGCTCCAATTCATCTATAGCCGATCTAATAGCCAATACACATAATAGTTGATTACTATACTATTAATATATGATCCCACCTGTCATACACACATTGCGTCTTGGAGTTCGTGCTGCAGCTGGCTATAGATCTGTAGCCCGCTGCTCTTCTCTCTCATCTTTTATCTTATTAAAATATGTTTATAGCTGGCTAATAGTCTGCTGTTGTACCTGCTCTTAGGAGGAGCTTCGCAAATGTCTATTGAAGTACTAGGTTGTTGAATGATATGAACGATGCTAGCCCGCCACACAACTAGACTAGGGTGTGTTTGGTTCACGGTCATGTATCGATGGGATATGGCCATCCATATTTTGTTGGTTATGGTGATCTAATTTTTTGTTTGGTTTGTATGAATATGGCGATCCAATTTCTTGTTTGGTTGGAGGGATATAGTATAGATGGAAAAAGCTATAGCATAGATGGAAAAAACCAAAAGTTAGTGGGACTCATTTGTCATATATTTTTTTATCAAAATATAATCATCCGAGATCTTGTTTTAAATATTTAATCGTAACAAATATAATGGTGTAATCAAATCATAAATTAGATAAATGGTTTAGGAGAAAAAAGCATTTGGAGCTTGCTTAGAAAAAAAAATCAAACCAACCACAGCTAATCAGAATAGGACACATCACCCAGACCAAAACTGGATGGTTTCATCTAGCCAAATCGGCCAGATGCATTCATCCAGCATATTGAGATAATATTCCCTATTTCAGGCCGCCCCATGCACCCTGCCCTTCAACCAAACACCAAAAAAAATCCGGCGGCCATCTCCCATCCAACCTCATCCACTCAACTAAACGCACCCTAAATTGAGATCGTGGGCTGTTTGTAGCACTTCCTCTAACACTGGTGAAGAGTTGCTTTTTAGTCCCGGTTCGTAATCCTACCATTGATCGTAGTTAGCGGGTTAGAAATTAGAATAACTAATATGCTCCCCTATTGTAATGCGTGTGGTGAATGCCAAAGATATATACATATAAAGTAGAGTAGGATTATTACTCATCTTAAGACCCGAACCACTATTAAAATTATTGTCCTCTATCTACTTAATGTACTATCTCACGTATACCTTATATCTTCATATTCTATAAATACTGTTGTCATATACAATTCTTTCGACTTTTTTTTCCAACTTCTACTCTCTTCGTTTAACCACAGATACACTTCCAAATTGTTACGTATTATTTTTATGAAAAAATCCCATATAAAATTTATTTTGGAAAGTCATATTAATTATTTTTAATTTTTTTATTTAGTTAATATGTAACTAATTATAGATTAATAACTTAACTCATTTTCTGTCCTAAAAGTTCAGTTTAAGAGGAATAAGTTATTAGGCATGTTTGAGCTGGAGCTAGAACTTAGGCAAATAGTTTCAGCTCCACCTATAATTAGAATGTAGTTGGATTAAACACTCTTACAGAATAAACTAGAGAGGTGGAGCTAGATTTACGTAGAGAGGTGGAGCTAGATTTACATAGCTTCACAACTCTACTACACTCGACTCCTGATACTAAATTAGCTCTAACCTAATCTTCCAACACAGGGCTCGTTGACATGGCCCTAGTGGGGTTGGTTGGTTGGGTGGGCTGTGTACGCGGAAGAGACCGAACCAAATAAACCGCACCGCAGCCGTACTCCTCCACGAAAAGGCGAAAACGAAACCGCTCAACCGCTGCTCCATTCCCCTCCTTCGTTCCCCCAACGAAATCGAGACGGAGGTAGTACTAAAAAATATTGAGAATTTGAGATTAGAGGGTGGAGTGCTCGAGTATCTTCCCCCTTCCGTTGGCGTAAAAGAAAGAAAAATCTCGTTCGTCTCCTCCTTTGCTCCAAGACGCGTCGCGGGCTGAACAGGGAGAGGGGCGGCGATCTCCATTTGCCGAAGCAGAGCAGCGGAGGGGATCCTGGTGAGCATCCACATCCTCTTTCTGATTCATCTCTCTCCCACCGGGACTAATTTTGTCTTGGAATTTGCTTGCGTTCGGTTCGTTCGTTAACCCTAGCTTTCCTCTTCTAGATCTGGAAGAAGCTCTTCTCTTAATTTCAGAGCCTTAACCTTAATACTACAAGTAACAGTTTGTTTGTTCCCCCCTCAAAAAGTTTGGGGGTTCAACTGAACCCCCCCATGTCCCAAGTTGGATCATCCGCCCCCTAGTTTTGGCTAATGAGATATATCCGTTCGATTCCCTGATAAGTAAAACCATGGCTCGTGTGTTCGAAGTCCCTATCGTGCATACTGAATCGCAGACTTAGGTGGATATGTCTAATTGAGAGCCGTCGTAAGTCCACATGGACGAGTAGTTTTGAATTGGTCCTCCTGAGCTATGTAAATGTGGGCTGATGTTCCTCAAACTTTGCTGCCAGATGATTGTCTAAGTGGCTCATATCAGTTCAAGTACTTCTCTGCTCTAGAAAATGGATTTGTGCTCTTTAGCTTGGTGATATGTGTTAATCTCTACAATTATCCTGACTCTGGAGAATGCAGATGGAATTATCCGGGAAAAGTTTCATTCATAAATGCATATGAACAAGCATGAGAAAAAAAAATGTTACGATCTATAATAAGCAGTTATTGTCGGTAAACCTGAATATGTTTTAATTTATATCGTAGTAATGTGGGTTCTATTCAAAATATTCTGGTTTGCTTACTGTAAAAATTAAATAATCATGCAAACAATTAATACCTGCACCCAACAAATGAGATAAATTCAGCACATTCAAACTGTAGTTTAGCGCGTTGCGAGAGGCTCTCAATTTCCTTAGTTGATTAATTGCTTTTCCTTTTGTGTTTTTGGGTCTTCTATGTTTCTGTATTTCTGTTGAATGCATTTAATTGCGTTATAAAATTGAACTAATTATGTGTTCTACCTCTAGGTTGGAAATGACGCACATGTTTCCATATGATGGTGCCTCGTCCAGCTCAACCTCTCTGAGTAGTCAGAAGGGCGAGACTGATGATGACAGGATGATTGCAATGGTTCTTTCAGAAGAATATGCTAAGTTAGATGGTGCTATGGCCAAGCGGCTCTCGAATTTAACATCTATTCCTGTAATACATTACATGCAAGCCCCAATTTTATGTATTCCAGTCCTTTTCTGCTGTGCTCAGATTTTTTTTGAGTTGATGCAGCTAACTGGCATGCCTCTTACATGATGTTCTTTTTTCCTCTGAACCTTTACAGCACGTCCCCCGAATAAACACATACTTTCCGACATACAGTGATGCCACTATGGACCATCATCGCCTTCTCGATAGGTTTTTTTTTAATGATCTTGCTTCACCTGCTAATTCTTCACATTTATTTCTTGCAAAGTTAGGCCTTCATTTTTTAGCATATAAATATTTTAATTCTACAATCATTTGTGCATTAACATTTCGCAAATCCTGAATAACTGCACTTGCCTGCAGAATCTTATGGCAAATGTTTGGACAAGCAAATCATTGATAGTCAAGAATTGGTTTTGCAAAGGCTTAAAGCATGATTATTTTAACATTGGGGATTTTATGTGGGATTTTAGGAAGACACTAGATAAAACTGCATGGCTAAATTAAGATTTTGCAAGGTTTTACTTAGTTGCATTCCTCATCATGTCCTTCCCATCTATAAAACATACTACAGTGCACCTATCCTTTCTGACATTCCAAATTAATGTTGTATTTTCTTATGTACACAATCTTTAGCCATTTTCTATCATTCCATGAACAATACTAAAACGAAGCTCATTCCCATGCATGCTCTTCAGTAATTATATATAAAAGTTAACTTAGAACTATGTTCAACTTATTTGAGTGAATAGATGGATTAGCAATATGTTTTCTCACTTAATACTTTTTGTAGGCTAAATGTTTATGGCTTGTATGAAGTGAGAGTTTCTGGCGATGGCAATTGTCAGGTTCATAATTTTATTGATTAAAGTTTTGTTTGCTCAATGGAATTATACCTTATTGTTAATTCCTTGTGTGTTTATGTAAGGAAACAGTTGTTTGTTGTCTTGTAGTTCCGTGCACTATCAGACCAGCTATATCGATCACCCGATTATCACAAGCATGTTCGAAAGGAAATAGTGAAGCAGGTATAGCAGATCACCTTCTGGAATTACCGGTCTTTAGTTTATATTACTGTGCTCATATGTTTAAACTGCAATATCTTTATCAGATGCCGTAACACAATGAATCTGTCATTCTCTGCTCTAGTTATTGCATTTTTTTTCTCCAGGTGATGAATGAAGAAACAAAGTTTCATCAATATATTGTAGTTATATGCTGATAAACTCCTGTTAAGAGATACATGCATTCTTACCCATGCTGTTTTTCTACTTGTCTAGCTCAAGGCATGTAACTCTTTGTATGAAGGTTATGTTCCAATGAAATATAAACATTATTGCAAGAAGATGAAAAAGTATGTACTTCTGAGCCTGACTTAGCTTCTTCAATTAAAACAGTTCCTGAACCTTTTGCCTTCTGTAATGATGGCACTGAAATTTTGCCTATTCCAGATCTGGTGAATGGGGCGACCATGTCACATTGCAAGCTGCCGCTGATAAGGTTAGTTATTTTCTTTGCCATCATCCTTTTTCTCGTCTAAATTCTTACTCAGCTCCCTGCAGTCGAACAAAAGTTACAGTAGCATTTGTACATAATTGGTACTATTTGTTGCATTTTACTGTTGTACAGAACTGAAGATGTCCGTTCTTTTGTTTATAACAGGATATTCAAATATAATGTTAATCATTTATTGACTGATCATTCTATGATTATCACTCTCTTTGTACAGCACTTGACATTTTACATCGTGTTCACTAAAATTTATACTTTGGCAACTTCAAACTACCGCCATAGTTTTATGAACCCTTAAAGAAGCCTAATGTTTTTCCTTCTTTTGGCAGTTTGCTGCAAAAATATGCCTTCTAACATCATTCAGAGACACATGTTTTGTTGAAATTGTTCCACAGTATCAGGCACCACAGAGAGGTAAGGTTCAAATCCTTGTCTCTACTAGTAACAAAAACTTTATGCATATGTACATGGAGAATACTAATTACAGTCGGTGCCATTTTGCATAATGCGGTTTTCTAGCTTATATACCCCTGCATGTGGATTTGTTGCACATATGCTTATACACATCCCCTGATTACTGCAAACTTACTCAATGCATAACTGGAAACATAACTAAAAGGATAAAATCAGCTTGTTGCTAACCCCTGAAGCTTCGTGTTTTTCAGAAATTTGGCTAAGTTTCTGGTCGGAAGTTCACTATAACTCGCTATATGATGCTCGAGGTGAGAAAAAATAAATATTTCTCATTTCTTATAGTGCGCTATCAGATTTGGTGCCTTGTACTGTTATACATCCCTTTCCCTAATAAGAGGAAAATACCCATTACTTTGCAGATCTCCCTAGCAAATACAAGCCTAGGAAGAAGCACTGGTTATTGTTTTAGTAACCACGCGGGAGCTTTGCTTTGGACATGGATTGTATTGCTTGGCCTTTTGGCCCCTCCTGATAGTTGGAGCTTGGAACCCTGAAGAGTGGAATCCTCTGTGGTTCTCTTCCTTGAAGCGCTGAATGGGTTTGCCGGATGCACTCCTCACCACAGTACATACAGCATTAGTTATACTATAATACTGAAAGAATTTGAGATTGCTTCCTTGTGAATATATACCCATAGGAAATTACTGACATCCATGTTGATTGTAAACCATATTTGTTCATTGGTATATTCTGTATACATTTTATAGGCTGCTAGGTCTCTTATCATTTTATTCATTCCATTTTCCCCGGACAATTCATCTGATTTGAATTTACATACTGAATGTCTTTTGTCAGTATCTAGTAATTCAATTCATACGCCTTGTATTATGTGCCCGAGTATATTTTTGACCGATCCTTATGCATGGATGCAATGCAAGATTAGTAGTTGAGCCAACTAAACCAAAGCAATGAACACAGCCCCGGCATTGAAGTGAGTAAGGCCCTGTTTGATTCAGCTTAGGAATATTATAATATAGATTATTAGAAATAAGCTGAAAAAAAATAGATAGCTTATTATGATAAATTATTATAATCTATAAGCCAGATTACTATAATCTAGTAATCCACTCTAAATGTGCTTATTTTAGATTATTGGGTGGCTAACAGCTAACAAACAGCTTATAATCTAGAGAAACAAACAGCTCGTAGCTTATTTTATATCGGCTTATTATAATTCAGTTTACAGCAATTTGGTTCAATAATCTAGATTACAATAATCTTGCCGAAACAAACAAAACCTAAATCTCTGTGAGCCTTGTGTTTAGAATTTGCTTTAGGGGGAGCTTCGCAAATGTCTATTGAAGTAGGTTGTTGAATGATCTGAACGATGCTAACCGCACAACTAGACTAAACTGAGATCGTGGGCTGTCTGTAGCACATCCTAAGTTCCAAACTTGCAAGTATTTCGCTCTCACCCTGTTCGTTTTGGTGAGGAATTATTCTGGACTCAAAGTTGGTCGCTTTTCGTGCAAGAAATTCTCACTGGGATTGTTGTTTCCCCGATAGCAACTTGAGATGAATATAGCCGGGTCGGAAAGGAATCGAGCATGGGATCCTGTTTGGGACGTTTTGATCCTGGTGATGGTGTAGCTTGTGTGAGGTAAAAATAATAATAATAATAACTCGAAGCACATTTGCAGTTAGTAATGCTAGCCTTTTGTGAGTAGGAAAGCTAGAAAAACTTGCAAGCATAGCCCATGGGCTAGCCTATGGCCTCTATCATATGGCTGCATGTCAGCATCCAAATCAAGTCTTCGCAATTTGCAAAGCATATGCATGCGTAGCTACCCCTTTATATACTACACACTTGTAATTAATCTTGTACGCAGTATTATCATATATTTATATATATATAATATATATATATATATATATATATTATATATAATATATATATATATATATATCATACATAACGACATAGGACAAAACAAAAGGAAAATGAAAAACAGCGATCCTACTCATACTCTGGTAGTAGCACCAAACAATTCCGGTGTCAAAGCTAAAGCCAAGCCGCACCTGGTCGTCAAGACCTCGACGAAAAACCAGGCCCATCATCCCAGAGTCACGCACGCAGATGCGCGCAGTCACGCAATCAGCAAACTCCGGCCCCGGCCAACGGCAGCCAAACCACTTTAATTTCCACCGCATATACAGGGCATAACAGCACGGTCGCCCTCCCCCTCCCCCACGCGTTCGGCTTTCGCGCCTCTATCGGCGTCTTCGGCCGGCCGGCACCCACCACATGCACCGTCGTCACATGCTGTTTTACATCTCTGCAGGCAGGACGACCACTGCAGCGCACTGCGTCGCATGGCAGCGCCATCCGCGCTCCACGCGTGGAAGGCGAACGCGACAGCCCAAGTGGCCACACACGCGCACACCCCTGGTGATCACATCGAGAGACCGTGCGTGTGTGTTTCTCGGTCAAAACACGCGGTTCATCGTGCGGATCCGTGGACTCCGGGAGGCAGGGAGGGAGGGTGGCCGCCGCCGGCGAGCGATCGATCCGCGACTTGGCGTGCCGGGCGGGTGGGCGGGTGTTGGTCAAAGCGTAACACGGTCATCACGAACCACCACCACCACTGGTAAAGCTTTGGGGTTTGGGGGGGCCGGGCAACGCAACCTCCGTGCTGCCGCATTTGAGGAACGACGAGAAGACGCACGTAATCCAGAAGTAGTGGTACAGTCATCCAGTTGCTTGGTCTCAACGTGGGCATAACAATTATTGGAGCACAGGATCGGTATTATTTCAGCTAAGAGAGTTGGATCTTGTGGTAATTGGAGACTTGGAGTATATGTACTCCAAGGCAAATCCAATTGCTTTGGATGGTGTCCACTGGAAATCCAGCCGGAGGGCCGCGTCAGAATCGCCGTAGTACGTCAATTGATTTTTTACCGATCAGGTTTACCCTTCCATGTATCACACATTTAAACGGACCAACACATCCACATGTTCTTTTTTTTTCTTACCGTATTTTTTTTAGGAAACTCTAGCGGAAAGAAAACAAAAACTAAGAAAAGGTACAGCTACCGCCGTTCAAGTGACCACGCTGATGGCATCCCATCCTGCAAACTTGCAAAGATTCTAATTCGAATGTCAAATACAATCCAAATCAGCGTTGCCAACTTGAACACGGAAGTGATCAAACTATCTTCTCATCCATATCTTGTTCATCAACCCTTTTACAACCTCTCAGACAAGTCTTTGTTAGAGCTTAAAGAACGAAACATGATGGGGTGTACTGAGTAGCACGTGCACACGAAACAGTACTAAAATGCTCCACGAGAAAAATTCATTCTTGACTAACGCAATCATGCACGGAAAGATGGACAGATCAAGACGAAACCTAACGCAAGTAACGTGAAACTATTCTAAAAAAAAAACAGTAACGTGAAACCCAGAGATGCCACAGATGTTCAAAGCTCAGAGTGTACAGCGTGCATAAAACGTCAAATAGTCACTTGATCAGATAAGAATCGTCATTCTTTTTAATTAAAAAGAAACAATTCCTGCTGATTGAAGGACCGCAGGATCACACATCGCTACATGAATTGGAACAAAAACTTTGACCAATTTTACAAGACAATCTTTCTAATTATGCCTTTGATCAAGGCATTCTCGATGTTCCATGCGCAAAAATCTCCTGCTGTTCTTGTACAGGATCCTCGCACAACTCGACCCCTAATCGTTAGTGCGCCTCTACACTCCCTTCCTGCACTCCAAAGCAAAGCAGAGTTTTGACCCAAACCAATTTATGTTCAGAATAACTTCGATGGTGGCCGACACAGCCGAAGCAGATTTCTGAAACGCCGCACTTTCGACCATCATGCGGTGGAGCTTTGGGTTGCAGCGGCCATCATCAGCTGCTGTCATTTCTCATTTGTATAGCATCTCGTCTGACTGTAACTGTAACTGTAACCCCCTTTGTTGTCTCTGTTCACCTCTAGAACAACACCTCCATCACTTCACAGTTCACACCACACCTCTGAAGATAATTAATCTGCCAGCTGAACCGTGTAAACCCCGGACAACGGCGACAAGTGAACCAGTGCATTTATACGCCGGTGCCAAACTGCCAATTATGGACAGGGATTGTGTTCGTAGAAGTAGGTCCATTTTAGACTGCGCCCCCACTTGCTGCCAAATCTTTTGAAGCAACGGTACCTGCGGCAGATGAGATCGATCGGCAATCAAACCATTCAATCCACCGCACCGAACACTGTTGCTTCCACCGACAAAAAAACTCGCGTGGCCCGGAGATCACCGATGCACTGAACCGTGGCATGAATTTTCCATGTAACCTGGGACAGGATGATTGTTGTTAGCTTTGCTTGACGCTGTGGTTCGTGTGAGTTCAGGAGAGGAGGACATGGACGGAGGCGTTCTTGGTGGCGGCGCAGACGGGGCAAGCGTCGGCGGCGGCGCCTCGGGCCAGGGGGCCCCCGGGGGGGGGGGGGGGGCCCGGGGGGCCCCCAAAAAAACCAAAAGGGGGGGGGGCAAAAAACCCCCCGGGGGTGGGGGCCCGGGGCCACGGGCAGCAAAGCACGGACGGCCTCCGCGACACGCAGGCCTTGCACGACGTCGCCGTGGAGACCGCGACATCGGCGGCGGTCTCGAAGCAGCACGACTGGGCGTCCTCGGCGTCGCCCTCCCCCGCGGGCGGCGGCGGCGGCGACGGCGCAGGGGGACTGGGAGGAGGAGCTGGTCGAGCGTGGCGCGGAGGCCGGCGGCGAACGGCCTCGTGGCTCTTGGCGACGCCCATCCCACGCCTGCCCCTCCGCGCTCACCTGGGCGGAGCTTCTCCTCCAGCTCCGCGTTTGCGGCAGCGCGCGCGCTCCAGCTCGGCCTCCGCCGCGCGCACCCTCCCCGTCGTGGCGCGCGCCGCGGCCGCCACCAGCGCCGGACGTGCCGCCGCTGCGCCTCCTCCAGCCCAGCGCGCATCCGCTCGGCCTGCACGAACATCCACCAAACACCGACGCCGATCAAACGCCACTCACCAAAAACACAAACAGGGGGAGTCCACGGTTCACGAGAGCCTTCTTCCCGTACCTCGAGCCGAACGAGCGCGTCGATCTCCACGCCATGGTAGTAGAGCTGCGAAAGAAGCCCTGCGAGATTCCGCCCCGCACCGTCCATCCTCCTCCCGCTGGTGACGCCGCGGCCGGCGCACGCCGACCTGCCCGCCACATCCCGAAGGGCAAGATCCCCTGCAGCGGCGCCCGCCATCGCGTGCGCCAGGACGCGCGCTGGTCCTCCAACAGACCCGCCGCCACGCGCGGCCGCTTCCTCTCCACGAACCCGTACTCGCCGTTGTCGCCGCCGAACACCACCGCGCCCCCGATCCCCGCCACCGCCGCCATGGGCGGCGCGCACTCGCCGGCGAGCTCGTCCAGGAACAGGGCGCCGCCGCTCGCCGCCGCGTGGAGGTCGTAAGGGAAAGCCTGGGCGAGGCGCTGCGCCTGCACGGCCATGGCCAGCGACACGATGCGTGAGCGCGAGCTTGAGCTTTCCTTGATGAGATGAGAGGGCGGAGAAGGCAAGGAATGGCGCGCGCGAGTTGGGTGAGAAGCGGGATGCGTGGAAACGAATGGCGAACGGCGGCGAGCGTTTTATATGTACCCGCTCCTACGGTTGGGGAAGCAGTGGCTCACTGGCCTGTGAAGAGTGGCGTTGTGGGTAAGACACGTATTACACGCTCCTGGGAAGGACAAAGCCACAAAAGGCGTGACAAAATTTCAACATGTGAAAATACTAGTACTACGGTAAGGACTACTCCCTCCGTCCCACGATATAAGGATTTTAAGTTTTTATTTGCACTTTTTATCACTTGTCTTATTAAAAAAAATTGAAATTATTGTTTTTTTACTTGCTTTATTATCCAAAGTACTTTAAGCACATTTTTTCGTTTTTTATATTTGCATAATTTTTTTAATAAGACGAGTGGTTAAGCAGTGCAAACAAAAACTAAAAATCTTTTATATTATGGGACGGAGGGAGTAACTTGTTATAAAACCACGGTAAGTACAAACTAAAAAAAACCTATTTTATCAAATTCTAATGAAATTATTTTTTACTTTACCTACTTCCAATATGATTATTAGCTGATTTCACAATCTCCAATGCAATGATTACTAAAAGATGAATTTATTTTGAGACAGATAAAGGCATGTAAAAAATGAACTTAATATAGGATAGAGGATTATTGTTTCAGGCTTGTTTTGACACGGCTTCAAATGCAAATTTTTTTTAAAAGGGATATTTCTAACTTTACGAATTTGTAAATCTTGATATGTGATTACATTAATAATATCTGAATGGTTTTTTTTTTATTTTGAAAGAAATATAAAATTTTCGAGCACTTTAATTTAATTTACAAAGTATTTATCCGATTTAGGATATGTGTGTTGGAAGAGTGTGTACTGGTGGTTATATACTTATGTACGTGTGGCGTTTGTCTTGTGTAATGAAAACATCTCAGGAAAAAGAAAGAGTGTATCCTGCCTGTTATCTTGGTATAATACGCCTTACCTACTAGCAGTATGTGTGTTCTTTTTTTCTTTTGAGATGCAGTACATATGTACGTGTTCTTGTTAGCCGGTCAGAGTACGCTCGGTAGGAAACAGGTGAGCGGTGAAATGCCGCTTTCTCCCTGGAAGTCCATGGCATAGCGCCCGCCCCAGACACTTTCTAGGCGCGCGAGGTCGACGCGATCGAAGCGCTTCATTCAACCGGCGGCGCCGTAAGCCACGGAGATGCACAGTTTAAGGACTTGTTTGTTTGGAGAGCTACTAGCTACTACAACTTCTCTCGGAATCTGAAGCTCCCCAAATAGTCTATCTTTTGATTCAGATTTTGAGAAGCTATAGTTTTAGATTTTAGAAAATGACTTCTCCGGATTCTGAAACTAAGGGCTACGCTGCGCAGCACTGTGCAGCGTCTTCCCAGCCCCCACACCTCACGCCTCGCAAATTAATCAACGGAATCATGGCCAGGGAGGAGTGGACCGTGGAATTCAATGGATGGGCACGTTGCGTTTGCATTATAACCGGATCTAGCGTTGTCTGATGAGCGATCTCTTAACTCGTCGTGACCCTGGAAATATTTAGTGGTTAACCACATCTCTGTGCTGCCCGTGCCAATACAGCTTTTTGATTAACTACCTTTGGCGGATTGGGTTTACTACTAGTTCAGGCGCGTGCATACCTCATTACAGTAGTACCTTACCCCCCTTGTCTCCCACATGTAGGTCTGACGGTTGACGGATCCGTCGAAGAGCTAGCTAGCACATCTCCAGATCTAGAACTACAAGAACGGTGATCGATTAATTTCCGTAACAGAGCTGAACTAGCAGCTAGTACTAGTAGTACCAGCATATATAGTACTCCTATACGTACCCCGAGCAAGCAGCCGTACGTATACAGTTGCAGTGCAAAACGATCCAAAGACAATATGCCCACCGTGACAGCATGCAGCACCGGCAGCTATACGTACGTACATCGCACGTACAGCGCGCGCTGCGGCGTACGCAGTCCGTGCTTGCATTGTCTTGGCACCGGTGAAGCTTAGCGAGATACTCCGATCCACCACGCACGTACTGCACCGCGCGCGCAGGCTGCAGCTTGTTGTTGTACGTCGTCGCCACGCGCGCCATTATATTGATGGCTCGCACCGACCGACCGACCGACCGGCCGGCACGGCCCTGACCGTCGAGCCGGCCGCCGGGGAGGACTGTGGCTGGTGGACCGCCCCGCGCGAGCTGCAGCTGCTGTACCCAACGAGTAGCTACCCATGCATGCAATTGCATGGGGACACGCATTAAGATTTGAGCAGCCGTGCACGCGAGCCGCGTGATCCACCCTGAAGCCTGATATACTGCTGCCTCTGGGCCTGCCTGCCTGACCGTGCACAGCTGCATGCATGCAAAAACACACAGTATATGTCAGCCGTGCTCCAATAGGCGTTAGCGTTACATTATTACGTACGTAATCCATGACATGTCAATATGCTAGTAATGCCGTATTACTGTCATCTGCTAATTAACGGCGATGCATCACGCGCTGTGGCGCACCATGCATGCACGCACTGTGTACGTACAGCACGAGTACGTCAGCGCCTACGTCTCCGGGGGGGAGTCGATCGGCGACCGACCGATCGATCGATCTGATCGCGCGCCCGCCCGTAATGAATTCGATCACGTACGACATCACGAATTCGATCACACGGTCGGTGGCCCCGCCGGCCTGGGAAAGCTACCGCAAATTAAAGCCCGCCCACATCCGATCCCCCTCTCGTACGTAGTACGTATACCTGCGGCTGTCCACCAGAACACACGGACAAACCGATCAATATAAGCAGCATGCACACGCATCATGGATGGATAGATGGATGGATGGGTGTACGTACTGTATAGACTGTAGACTGCGTGCCCCGTCGTGCATGCATTACTGCGTACGCGTACGTTCCTAGTCGATCGTACGCGCGCGCGCAAAGCATGGCCAGATCTGCGAGTCTAATGGCAACACGCATGCACGGCCGTCGGGGTAGAGAGCTACTACTATATACGGAGTAGTATAGTAGCTAGCTTACATAAGCCATAGCCCCATGACCACATCACAGTAAACGTACCACATACTTCCAGTGAACAGTGTCACGTGCCGTGTGGAGTCACGTACGTATATATGCGCCCGCGTCGTGCACAGCTAGCTTAACAGCCGCGCGCATGTATATACATGACACATCTATGGCAGCTGCATTGCACAGTTTCAGCCTTTCAGGACCAGGCTCGTGCTGTGTTGGTCCGGACGGCTATATCATGCATGCGCGCAGTAAGAGGGTCCCTGAACCTGAACGTACGTACGGATAGCGCTGCTGCCCTATCGACTGCACGCATCGGCGCGCAGCGTGTGGGCATTTGCATGCAGCGCTTTCTCTGTTACGCTGCTGGACTTTTTATGTTTTGACCCTTTCTTAAAACTTATTTTACAAATGAACGCTTCCTCTAAGAACTTACTCTAAAAATGGTCCATTTCTCAACGCCAATGCACACCAAGGTCTAATGTCTCGACAACAAAACGTTGGTGCGAACACCATTACCCCCC